>CM063507.1:71474843-71492343 GCA_032207245.1 Pardosa pseudoannulata | reverse complement strand
TGTATATTTTAAATTGTGCTCCTTAATAATAATTCTTTTAATGTCGTATTTTGTATGAAGTTTTAGAGACAATAAAATATTTTCTGCGTTTACTGAAACTTTGAAATTAAAATATGGGTAAACATGTCCTAGAAATAAATGATTTAATTATAATCTGAATACCTTAATAAGAAAGATTTTAAGGAATAGTAACAACACAGCAATTTATTCCAATCGCTCGGATAAAATAAATGCATCTTATTATAAATAAAATATAGTTTATATTTAAAAAAAGAATTAATAAAATTTTTCTAAGCTAAGAATGCAATAAGAAATCTACTAACAAGCATTCTCAAGATGTGAAATTAAAATATCACTATTCATGCATCTCCGCGACTATTTATGTTTAAAATTATAGACAGTTAAAAAGAGAAAATGAGTTAAAATTATTATCGCTATTTGATTAAAAAATTTTAAAATAAACAAATTTTGTTGATTGCAGTGCATATATATAGCAATAATCAGCTAATCCAGCTTTTACTTTCAGCTCACTATCCAAACATATCAACGAAAATTTATATTTAAAATAATAATAACCTAAAAGTTGAAAGTTTAAATGAGAGCGTATGCATTACTCGTCTTCCACTGCTTTAAAATAATTTTTTTAAGATATGTAGGAGTTTTAACAACGTTCGACAAGAATAGGATATCTTTCTACAGTTAAAAAGCAACGCACGTGTTTCAAGAGCGAAAAAGGCAATAAATATTGCAGGACAAGACTATACAATATTTGCAGTAATACACTTCGTTTCTTAAACTGGGATTAATAATTTTTTGCCACAGTAAATAAAAGAAGTAATTGTAGAAAAAATAACCATGGGAGAACATCAAATTGGATAAGAATACGTACATTTTTTTAAAAACAATCCTTTAATTTTAACCATATTAACTATAAATTATGTAACTTTCAGCATCTTAAAGATCAAATTTAGAAGATATATTTTATTTAAATATTTACAACTTACGCTCTATCAATTACTAGCGTCTTAAAATATTATCAAATGCCATGCAAAGAATTTAAAGTTCACGGAAATAAAAAAATAATCATTTAATGAAAAATACCTCAAGTAATTACTATTTAACACAATAAATGGAGTTGATCTGTACCTTAGGAAAATAAATGCCATGGGCGAATATCAACCTTAACTAGTTGGCAGTAGTTTAATCATAATGATAATATGGGCCAGTTAGTTCACGGCCAAGATTTTAAAGAGCTAACTTAATATATATGACTACATTCCAGTATTTACCACTTGCGGTCGTTTTAGAAATAACAAAGTTTCTAAAAATATCTCACACGAAGAAAGTTTAAATCATGATAATATATATAAATCAGTTAGCTTACAACGAACCTCTTAGAGCTAATTTAGAATACAAATATACATTTGAATGTTCACAACTTGCGATCATTTTACCAATAACTCAGTTTTCAAAAAGATATCATGCGCTATGCACAGAGATTAAATATCATGAGCATACAATTTTTTTTTTTAAACTATTGAAAAGATAAGAAAAGAACTTACCGTAGTGTGTATTAAGGTGAGCTTTTAGCGATTTATACCTCGGAAATATCCTAAAACATTCTTCGCACTGGAATTTTCCACTCTTATATTTTCCTTCCTCTTGTTGAGCCAGCACAGAAAGCTTGGATGGACGACCTTTTTTCCTTTGACCAGATGCTTCTTCTTTTACAAGGTTCTTCTTTGCTTTGACCATGATTACAGATGATTAAAAATTAACCCAAAAACAAAAGCGTCGGAACTGGAGCCTAAAAGCGAGAAATCTGGAGATCGAGTACCACTTCAAGTGTGCACAGGAAACTGGATCTTTAATTTTTCCACGCGTTTTTATAGATGCATTGTGGCAACCCTGTCGAAACGGTGGGACATGCCAAATTCTCGAGAATATTTGGGCATGTAATATTTGGCTTCGCTCTGGTATCTGGTATATTGGAATTAAGATTTTTAAATCGGATTATTATATTCTTTTACATATATATTGTCTAATATTGTCTAAATATATATACATATAGTGTAGAAAAGAATATATTCCTGAGATAACAAGTGTTTCGGACCATGTTGGTTTTCTGGTTTAAGACTTGAGAAATAAAATAATTTTTTTTATAAAGAAAAATAAAATTTTTATTACAATTTAGTCAATTAGTCAAACAAGGGTAAAAATGAAAAGAAATATTTTTAATTCACATTTTTTTCCTTGAAATTATTATTCTATTATTAAGATTTCCTACATAATATTATTATTATTATTACTATTATTATTATTTTCTTTATCTATTTAACAGCACAAAATTTTCTGTCTGAGTGGTTAAGTTTCAGAAATAAAGTTTATCTGTAATAATGAATATCAGTTTTTGCATTGTACCAAATTAGCTATATAAATAATTTTGAAACTGAACTAATTTATATATAAAAAAAATTCAAACGAATTATTATATTCCCTGTTCACGAAAATTATTTAAATAAAATTGTCGCCAAAACTGGCGATAAGAGGAAAGTCTTGTAACCCCGCATATGAGATTCTCCGATTGGTTCCCTAAAATATACCGTGAGTTACTCTGTATTTGATTGGAGAACGGGATTAAGGGCTTTGGAAGGGGTTGGACTAGGTTCTCAGTTTAGAGAGCGGTAGGGTAAATTATTGCGCGACACAAAGAAAAACAGAAAAAAAATAATATTTAAAATCGAACACGTGGAATCGAACATCCATTCCCCAGTTCTTGAGTAATACTATTAATCAACAGCTAACGCTTTAGTATGCTTTACTTGGATGCTTTTAACTCATTTGGTATTTTTCAAGTGAGTGTTGCAGTCTAAATATCGCTAAAATTTGAATAAACAACCAATCAAAATAAATTTGAGTTATTAATAAAATAAACGAACTTTGAATTATTTACTCCAAATTAACAGGGGTTACGTTGGGGGTAGAGGTATGAATATTCGTATAAGTTGATAATTTAATTTATTACTCACATGCAAATTTGTCGTAGACTGAGAAGCATTCATTATAAGTGAAAATCCCTGTGTTCCCTTTTTCCCGGGAATTACAAATTATAAATCCTAATAAAATTAAACGAGTTCATATTTCAGTAAAGTATTATTTTTGCTTAATTGATAAGTTTAAATTAATACCAAAGATTCATTCATACCAGAAAGTTAAAGGAACGAATCATTGAGTTACGCCAGATTTATTTTTTATATTTAATACAGATTATTAAGTATTTTTACTGTCGTACCGTTAAGTGTTTTCCAATGTTTAAGTTTGCTTTAATTTTTAAGCTTTAGTTATTTTATCTCTAGCCGCTTTCTCCCAGCCTTAAATTGGGTGGCTATATATGCGGTGACGAAACGTCTTTTATTTAACATCACGTTCTCTTATTTCACCATTTTGTTCTCTAACTTTCTCAGCTTCTTTTATAAGGGGTATAAGTCAATGTATCGTATAAGTAAAATATTAATAATTGAGTGAAATAACGCCTTTTTTAAATCATGAACTTATTTAATTTTATTAGGATTTATAATTGACAATTCCGGGAAAACAGAGTAAATATGAAATTTTCGTAAATATTCACTCATACGAAATACTTTTCATTCTCCACTGAAACTCTTAGAGCTATGAGTAATAATTTATTCCCATATTAGGCAATGAGTAATAAATTATTCACTTATTACCCAGTGTATAATAAATTATTCACTTATTAGCCAATGAGTAATAAATTATTCACATATTAGCCAATTAGTAATAATTTATTCCCATATTAGACAATGAGTAATAAATTATTCACTTCCACAAATATTCAATTATACAAAATTTTCACTAATTTTAGAGTTTCCCAATCTCTGGTAGGTTTCGTATTAATTATTCGCCTATCAGTAATTAACTATTCACATATACGAATATTTAGTTATACGAAATATTCACTAATTACAGAGATTTCCTACTTCTGGTATAAGTAAACTTTTCTTATTAATTAAAATCAATGTTTTTTTAAGACATGAACACATTTAAATTTATAAAGATTTTATAATTGACTTTATAATTATAATTGACTTTTGGGAATATAAAAAATATGAAAACAGAGTTAATATTCACTTATACGAGATACTTCTCATTCTCCGGTTAAACTCTTATAGCTACTATAATAAATTATTATTATATGTATTATAATTTATTATATATTATATATTATAATTTATTATAACTAGCTATTATAATAAATTATTCACTTATACAAATATTCAGTTTTACGAAAAATTCATTAATTCCAGAGGTTTCCAACCACTTGTATAAGGGAATGTTATAAATGAATGTTTCGAAACTTTTTTAACTAAGTAATAAACTGTTCATTTATTAACCTATTAACTTCTTAGCCGATCAGAAATAAATTATTTATTTTTTCAAATATTCATATATGAAATGTTAACCTGTTTCAAAGATTTTCAACCTCTGATTTAAGTAAATGTTTCGTTATAATAAAAAATTATTAATTAAGCACTATTGATTTTTTATAAAACAATAACTCTTTGAATTTTATTAGGTTTTATAGACTTATACTGACCATTTTCACATCTCTGTATGGTTTTCTTATTTTTTATTGCCGAATGAACGCCGAATGGTTAGGGTGCTGGCCTTCGAAATCGGAGTTCGTGGGTTCGAATCCCACTACGGCATGGATGTTTGCAGCCGTTTAAGCAGTAGCTCCTGGTCTCATTGGCAATCGTGTTGCTAAAAGTAGACCGTAGCGCTACAAAAATCCAACCAAACCTTAATTTTTATTACAAATTTTTTTTGCTAATCTTAAAAAATTGGAGAAAATTTTTAATTCGTGTTTGCTATTTATACAAACTTTAAATCTTATTTTAGTTTAAGAGTCCCCACGGAAAAAAAAAGAAAAAAAGGAACTGTTATATTATCTGTGAATATTATATGTTTTATGAATACAGACGCTTACTGTATTTAATGTAGACGATAAAAAATTCATTGTTATAGTTTGCAAATATTAACAAAAATATCAATTTTTAACTTTATCCTATATTGTATTATCGTCCTCTATAGAGGACAGCTGACCTTTATTGCATTGTCATAAAGAATACCATATATTTTTCTACACCGCTAACATAAATTTTAAGATTGATAAAAATTATTTATAGGAAATTTTTTCATAATATTTTACTTTATAATAGATTTTTAAATTGGCTAACTTTTACTATTTCATCTGACATGATTTATTTTGTTGATATAAATATTTGTCCAAAATATATACTTAATTTTTTTGTGTGGTTTGGTTTGGAGTGCTACGGTCTACTTTTTGCAACACGGGGGCTAATGAGACCGGGACCTACTGTTTAAAGCCGATTCCGAACGGCTACGAAAATCCATGCCATAGTAGGTTTCGAACACACGAACTCCGGTACCGAAGGGCAGCACCCTAATCAATCGGACATCGTTCTGCTTTTTGTGGGGACAGGGTTTAAATGTCATTACTGATAAAATTTTGCTGTCTCAGTTTACTGTAATATTACTTATTTGTAAAAAAAAAAATTATTAGTTTTTTGAGTGGTGAATTATGGGTTGAACTATATACATTACTTTATTACAATTCAAAAAAGCTTCGCATGCCATCTTAGACTTTTACAATGTTATCCACATCCTTATTTTCGTTTAAGAATCCTTATGAAAAAAAGAAGAAGAAGAAACAAAAAAAAAAAGGAACTGTTATATGATTTATGAATGTTTTATGTTTTATGAATACAGACGCTTACTGTATTTAATGTAGACGATAAAATATTAACTGTTATAGTTTGCAAAGATTTTCAAAATCATCATTTTTACCTTTAACCTATATTTTGTTATCGTCCTCTATATAGGAAAGCTGACCTTTATTGCATTTTCACAAATAATACCGTATATTTTTTCTACATACCTAACATAAATTTTAAGATTGATAAAAAATTTTTATAGCAAATTTTTTCCTAATTTTTAAATTTATAATACTTTTTTAATTTGGCTATTTTTTACTATTTCATCTGACATGATTTGTTTTGCTGATATAAATATTTGTCCAAAATATATGCTAAATTTTTTTTCGAGTCTAGAAAGGGTTTATATGCTATTACTGATAAAAATTTGCTGTCTCATTTTTCTATAATATTACTTATTTAAAAAAAGATATTAGTTATTGGCGTGGGGAATTATGGGTTATATACATTCTTTTGCTATAATCTAAAAAACCTTCGCATGCCAACATAGACTTTTACAATGTTATCCAAATCCTTACAATGCATGGTTAAACCGTACAAGTTGGCAGGTAGGGTTTTAAGATTGATAAAAATTATTTATAGCAAATTTTTTCATAATTTTTTACTTTATAATAGATTTTTAAATTGGCTAACTTTTAATATTTCATCTGACGTGATTTGTTTTGCTGATTTAAATATTTGTGCAAATAATATACTAAAAATTTTTTTCAAGTCCGGACAGTGTGGTTTGGTTTTGGAGCGCTACGGTCTACTTTTTGCAACACGAGGGCTAATAAGACCGGGACCTACTGCTTAAAGCCGATTCCAAACTGCTACGAACTTCCATGTCATAGTGGGGTTCGAACCCACGAACTCCGTTTCCGAAGGCCAGCAACCTAACCATTCTGCCATCGTTCGGCAAAGTAAGGACAGGGTTTAAATGTTATTACTGATAAAATTTTGCTGTCTCATTTTACTGTAATATTACTTATTTGTAAAAAAAATATTAGTTTTTGGACTGGTAAATTATGCGTTGAATTATATACATTCTTTTATTACAATCCAAAAAACCTTCGCATGCCATCGTAGACTTTTACAATGTTATCCACATCCTTATAATGTATGGTTAAACCGTAGAAGTTGGCAGGTATGATTTTAATGTTTAATCAGTCGAGAACGACTAATCACATGAACGAAGGGTTCACTTAAGAACTATCCCTTTAGTCTGGTGTTCTTGTAAGTGATTTTCCATTATATTACAATTATCCTTAGATTTCAAGAGAGAAAGGCTGTAATTGAGGTTAAAATTATCATTGCTATCATTGAAATTTTGGAGGTTAAGATAGAATTCCCAACCACGTGCTAAATATTATTTTTCGGTTCTTCAGAGCGTCCCTTGCATATATTTATCTTTACGTCTCGGTACAAATCTGAGAAACCGTTTCCAAAAATTCCTTTTCTTGGAAACCGAAGGTAGTCGGGAATTTCCATACATGTGTAAATAGCATTGACAAAGAACTATATTGACTTAAACATGAAATCTCTCTTGTTCACCAACCCCTTTCAAAGAAGTTCCTTTTACAACAGGATACAATAAGCAGGAAAACGTTTTGTTAGTTGGTCGGACATTCTCCTAGCCGTTGGAAAAACGATTATTCAAAATCCGATTAACCTGATGGATGAGCTTTCACTTTCCCCCTCATAGTGCCATAATGGTGCATGAAATCCGTGTAAATTACGCAATGGAATAATTGAAATTAATAAGTAATGATGAAAGGAAATAATTGAAATAGGAGAATAGAAAAAAAAAATTCTCATTACGGTAAAACTTGCTTTTCCTGACTGGGATATATAAGTTAGCCTTATAAAGAGTTTGCTTTAAGGTGGATTTTTCATTTGACAAAATGGATTTTTCAATCTCAAATTTAAAATACAGAAAACATAACATTTTCTTTGTCTAGTTGGTTGGTTGATTAGGGATTACAGGCACTAAAATCCTCATGAGGCAAATTCCGCCAAACAAGTTGTAAAATAGCAGTTCATAAGAAATTAAAAGTGAAACCAATTTTGAGGAAAACAAACATAACACATTTATAGATCTTAAAATTCCATTAAAAATATATATGAAGTAAAATTGAGGATTAAAAATAAAAATAAAGTATATTTACAAAACAGATTAGAAAAGACTGATTAAAAATGAATGTAATTTAAATATAAATAAATAAAAGTTGAAAATGTGATGATCAAAGGCTGAAAACCTAAATAATCTAAACTAATTTCAAGAACAAAAAATTACAATCATAGAATTTAAATTTCAAAATAAAAGGCAGTACAGCGGAAAAAGGGATACAAGATATTTCATTGTCTGGCTGACATTTGAAGAAATCCTTAAGATATAAAATTATACCACGTGATAGAAAAGTCAATCTCTACTTTTCTCTTTTTTAGAAAATATCCCGAAAAATATATTCAAATTAAAAATATTTGTGAAAAAATGTGATTAATTCTGAGAATATACTCTTTTTCAAGAACAGATAAAAATATAACAGGTATACTTAAAAAAAAAAAAAGGAAAAGACGACAAGCTAAAGAATTTGATGTTCTATCACGTGCTATCATTTTTTTTAAAGAATTCTTAAAATATAATTCGACCCAGAAAGGATTTTTGCTGAGGAAACGCTTTTTTTTAAACTAAATTGCGTTTGACGACTATAATTTATTTGCCCTTAATACATTCTTATTTTATTTTCGAGGCGCAAAATCCCCTTTGAACATATTTCGCCAAAACTAATTCTATATATATTATAACACATAAATAAGTAAAGAGAAATTCGAGAAATAAGTTGGAAGACAAACAATTTAACCCCTTCCGGTAAAATGACGAGTCTAGCTCGTCATTAGTTTTTCATTCCATACTGCCCAATGACGAGCTACACTCGTCATGCGATTAAAGTTACTGTTAAATATGATAATTAATTTAGTTAAAAATTTCTAGTGTACTGAATTTGGCAACACTTTTATCACTTGTGAAAATCACAAGTCACTATTGCATATTGTTTACTTGGTACAAGTCATTGCCAAATTAATGAGTCAGAATAAAAGAAAACCTACTAAGAAATGCCGTGTGTGTTACAAGAATCTAATTAAAAGTGAGACTACTTGGCGGTGTAAACAATTAAGAATTCCTTTGCACTTTGTTTTGAAAAGTACCACTAGCTTGAAGACTATTATCTGTATACCTTATTAATGTTTTGCTTTGATATTTTCTTAATTTTACCTTTTCTGATATTATTTAACACTATGTAAAAAGTGGATTTTAATTAAGAATATGTAAGAATTGTAAAATGAAACAAGTTTTTTAAATAAAAATTAAATGGTTATTTCATGCACAGTTTTTCATTATTAAATCATACCGGAAGGGGTTAATTTACTTTAAAAGCACATTCAGAATTAAGGTAGAGATACATGATTAATGTTAAATATGTTTACAAAATAGATCAGTAACTTATGATTAAATGTAATAAGTGTAAAATAAAATTAAAAAATTCATGATTGAAAAATGTAAAAGTGAAAAATTAAAATAAAAATTAACGCGAAGTAAAAATCCTGCAATTCATATCCGTCTGAAAATTATTGTGTCTCTTATAGGAAATAAAACAAAAAATACTTGGTATGTTTCGAAATGCAAAAACTGTTTGTTACGTAAAAGAAATTTTATAAATACTTTATTAAAAAATTGCACGTTATAAAAAGTACCACTTTACAAAAAGTATTTCCACGTGCATAAAGCACGTGGAAAAAATTATGAACGTGGAAAATTTCTAATAAAAGTATAGGTTTTTTGTTGTGTGTCTATTTTTATGTCAGTATTAAAGTATTAACCCATCTCAACCAGTACGCATTGAAAAAATAGCGGATCCAATTTACAATTTTCTTTCCGGATGAAGAAAGCGCAGATATCTGGGTGATATCGAAAAATTTTCAGACTATTAACGTTAAGCTAAAATTAAAAGTTGAGTAACGTTAAGTTGAAAATTTTTTGTTATAATCCAAAAGATTCCTGTGTTACTGACCGGGAAAAAAATCGTAAACTTAATCCTTTGATTTTCCAACGCTAACAATTTGGCTTAAGATAGAGCCTCATTAAGTTATCTGAGTGAAAAATAGCAAATTTGGGGTATGTTGGAGATACGAAAGATTAATTATCGCATCTGTCGAACTTCGTTTAGCAAGCAGTCAAGTATTTATTCATTTAATAAGCACAAATCTTAGTAGATGAGCAAATTTTGATTGTTTGTTTATCATTATGTCAGTAATAAAGCCTTATTTCATCTCAACCTTTAAGTATTAAAAAAGCCACATATTCAATTTACGATTGTTTTTTCTGATGAAGAAATATGTCTTTAATAATCTAATCTATATATGTATTTCATCTATAATCTATTTAATTAAAAATATGTCTTGATTTAGTAAGCTCAAATATAGATGGGTCAATTTTGGCTATGTGTGTATTTTTACATCAATATTAGAGCCTTATCATATCTTAACCTTCAAACATTGAAAAATTAATGGATTCACTTTCCGATTCTTCTTTCCAATGAAGAAGATGTGAATTTTTTCTGTGATAAGAAAAAAAGAAAAAATTCAACCGATTATAAGCCTTATCGTAAATCAATCTGAGCTAAAATATATAAAAAATTCCCCTGTTACTGACTGGGAAGAAAATCGTAAGCTGAATTCGTTGATTTCCCAACGCTTACAGTTTAGCGTAAGATAGAGTCTCAATAAGTTCTCTGAGTCGAAAATAGCAAATTTGGGGTATGTTGGAGATACAAAAGGTTAATTCTCGCATCGGTCTAACTTCATTTAGCAAGCAGTCAAGTATTTATTCATTTAGTAAGCACAAATCTAAGCAGATGATCAAATTTTCGTTATATGTTTATCATTATGTCAGGTTTGGTTTGGTTTGGAGCGCTACGGTCTACTATTTTGCACACGAGGGATAATGAGACCGGGACCTACAGTTTAAAGCCGATTCCGAACGGCTACAAACATCCATGACAGCAGCGGGATTCGAACCCACGAACTCCGGTTCCGAAGAGCAGCGCTCTACAATTCGGCTATCGTTCGCTACCATTATGTCAGAATTAGAGCCTTATTTCATCTCAACCTTTAAGTATTAAAAAAACCACGGATCCAATTGACGATTCTTTTTTCTTATGAAGAAATAATATGTCTTTTATAATCTAATTTATACATGTATTTCATCTATCATCTAACATCTATAATCTATCTATTTAATGATAAAAAATATGTCTTCATTTAGGAAGCTCAAATATAGATGGGTCAATTTTGGCTGTGTGTCTATTATCTTTATATCAATATTAGAGCCTTATCATATGTTAACCTGTACACATTGAGAATTTAACGGATTCAGTTTCCGATTCTTCTTTCCAATGAAGAATATGTGGATTTTTAGTGCGATAAGAAAAAAAGAAAAAATCCAACCGAATAGAAGACTTAGCGCAGGTGACTCTAAGCAATAATTGGCTATAAAAAAAAAAAAAGGGCCAGAAAATCGAACCCCTCAATTACGACGAAATCCCTTAATAACTTTTACTAAATCGGGGAAAGTAATTTTCTAAACACCTTACCATGTATCTCATATATAATCTAATTTCTTTAATCTATCTATTCCATATGTCTCCATTTAGTAAGCTCAAATATAGATGGGTTAATTTTGGCTGTGTGTATCTCTTTATATCAATATTAGAACCTTATCATATCTCAACTCGTATGCATTGAAAAAGTAACAGTTTCAGTTTCCGATTCTTCTTTCCAATGAAGAATATGTCAATTTTTAGTGTGATAAGAAAAAAGGAAAAATTCAACCGATTAGAAGACTTATCGCAGGTGACTCTAAGCAATAATTGGCTATAAAAAAAGGGGGCAAGAAAATCGACCCCCTCAATTACGATGAAATCCCTTATTAACTTTTACTAAATCGGGGAAAGTAATTTTCTAAACACCTTACCATGTATCTCATATATAATCTAATTTCTATAATTTATCTATTCGATAAAAAATGTCTTCGTTTAGTAAGCTCAAATATGGATGAGTTAATTTTGGCTGTGCGTGTATCTTTATATCAATATTAGAACCTCGTCATATCTCAACTCGTATGCATTGAAAAAGTAACAGTTTCAGTTTCCGATTTTTTTTTTTCAAATGAAGAATATGCGGATTTTTAGAATGATATGAAAAAAAGGAAAAATTCAACCGATTAGAAGCCTTAGCGCAGGTGACGCTCAGCAATAATTGGTTAGAAAAAAATGGGCAAGAAAATCGACCCCCTCAATTACGATGAAATCCCTTATTAACTTTTACTAAATCGGGGAAAGTAATTTTCTAAATACCTTACCATGAATCTCATATATAATCTATTTTCTATATTCTATCTATTCGATAAAAAATATGTCTTCATTTAGTAAGCTCAAATATGGATGGGTTAATTTTGGCTGTGTGTGTCTCTTTATATCAATATTAGAACCTTATCATATTTCAACCTGTAAGCATTGAAAAAGTAACAGTTTCAGTTTCCGATTTTTTTTTTTCAAATGAAGAATATGTGGATTTTTAGAATGATAAGAAAAAAAAATCAATCGATTAGAAGCCTTAGCGCATGTGACGCTCAGCAAAAATTGGTTAGAAAAAAATGGGCAAGAAAATCGACCCCCTCAATTACGACGAAATCCCTTATTAACTTTTATTAAATCGGGGAAAGTAATTTTGTAAATACCTTACCATGAATCTCATATATAATCTAATTTCTTTAATCTATCTATTCGATAAAAAATATGTCTTCATTTAGTAAGCTCAAATATGGATGGGTTAATTTTGGCTGTGTGTGTCTCTTTATATCAATATTAGAACCTCATCATATCTCAACCTGTAAGCATTGAAAAAGTAACAGTTTCAGTTTCCGATTCTTCTTTTCAATGAAGAATATGTCAATTTTTAGTGTGATAAGAAAAAAGGAAAAATTCAACCGATTAGAAGACTTATCGCAGGTGACTCTAAGCAATAATTGGTTAGAAAAAAATGGGCAAGAAAATCGACCCCCTCAATTACGATGAAATCCCTTATTAACTTTTACTAAATCGGGGAAAGTAATTTTCTAAATACCTTACCATGAATCTCATATATAATCTAATTTCTATAATTTATCTATTCGATAAAAAATATGTCTTCATTTAGTAAGCTCAAATATGGATGGGTTAATTTTGGCTGTGTGTGTCTCTTTATATCAATATTAGAACCTCATCATATCTCAACCCGTAAGCATTGAAAAAGTAACGGATTCAGTTTCCGATTCTGTTTTCAAATGAAGAATATGTTGATTTTTAGAATGATAAGAAAAAAAAAGAAAAATTCAACCGATTAGAAACCTCATCGCAAGTGACGCTCAGCAATAATTGGTTAGAAAAAAATTGGCAAGAAAATCGACCCCCTCAATTACGATGAAATCCCTTATTAACTTTTACTAAATCGGGGAAAGTAATTTTCTAAATACCTTACCATGTATCTCATTTATAATCTATTTTCTATATTCTATCTATTCGATAAAAAATATGTCTTCATTTAGTAAGCTCAAATATGGATGGGTTAATTTTGGCTATGTGTGTCTCTTTATATCAATATTAGAACCTCCTCATATCTCAACCCGTAAGCATTGAAAAAGTAACGGATTCAGTTTCCGATTCTGTTTTCAAATGAAGAATATGTTGATTTTTAGAATGATAAGAAAAAAAAAAGAAAAATTCAACCGATTAGAAGCCTTATCGCAAGTGACGCTCAGCAATAATTGGTTAGAAAAAAATGGGCAAGAAAATCGACCCCCTCAATTACGACGAAATCCCTTATTAACTTTTACTAAAGAGGGGAAAGTAATTTTCTAAATACCTTACCATGTATCTCATATATAATATAATTTCTATAATTTATCTATTCGATAAAAAATATGTCTTCATTTAGTAAGCTCAAATATGGATGGGTTAATTTTGGCTGTGTGTGTCTCTTTATATCAATATTAGAACCTCATCATATCTCAACCTGTAAGCATTGAAAAAGTAACAGTTTCAGTTTCCGATTTTTTTTTTTCAAATGAAGAAAATGCGGATTTTTAGAATGATAAGAAAAAAAGGAAAAATTCAACCGATTAGAAGCCTTAGCGCAGGTGACGCTCAGCAATAATTGGTTAGAAAAAAATGGGCAAGAAAATCGACCCCCTCAATTACGATGAAATCCCTTATTAACTTTTACTAAATCGGGGAAAGTAATTCTCTAAATACCTTACCATGTATCTCATATATAATCTAATTTCTTTAATCTATCTATTCCATATGTCTTCATTTAGTAAGCTCAAATATGGATGGGTTAATTTTGGCTGTGTACGTCTCTTTATATAAATATTAGAACCTCATCATATCTCGACCTGTAAGTATTGAAAAAGTAACAGTTTCAGTTTCCGATTCTTATTTCCAATGAAAAATAAGTGGTTTTTTCGTTTGATAAGAAAAAAAGAGAAAATTCAACCTATTAGAAGACTTAGCGTAAATCAATCTGAGTTAAAATATATATCTGAATTTTTTTTTGTTATCACAAGAGATGTTAGCGGTTTTTGGATAGGGAAAAGGAATTGTAGACTGAATCCGTTGACTTTTCAATGCGTACAGGTTGAAGTATGGCAAGGTGTTTACATAGTCAGTTTATAAAAGACGGTTTTGTTGATCATTGCTATCTTTCAACTTTGATTTTACACAGTTTACTTTTAAAATTCCCATTAAATAGTTATTTTAATGGTTTATTTAAATAACTATTTATTTTTCATACCAAACTTTCATTCACCGTTTGATCAGATGCACATGATCCTTACTGAAATAAAACTTATTGTTTTTTAAATTTTTATTATTTTTTAATAACGTTTTAATATTAAAAAATTGCGCAGACACGATAAGGAGATATAGCACGAAGAATAGTTTAAAATATTTTAAGTAAAGTTATATTTTCTGCAAGTTAATTTATAAAGTTATGTCACATGTATCTCTTGTTAATGGAAAATACATTTTTCCCAAGAAATTTTCACATTAATAAAATATTTTGGAATTGGTTTATACATGTTTCTAAACTATGTGTTAGCTGTTCATATACAGTGTTAGCGCTCGAGTTGCAACTGCCGACTCACACATGCACATCTCTTGCTTAGTGAGGCACCTCCACAGTGTGCGTATTGTAAGACTACTTATACAATCGCATATATCTTAACTTCTTGTATATGTTTTAAATCTCTGTACATAAAATTCTTTGGAAATTCGTCACCTAATCTTAATTCAATCATTGGGAAAATGCCGCATCCAGGCTTATTGCCTTTTCTTCGCTGTACTGGCTTGTATTTTGAAATCTGATTTGTTTTTGTTTTCCAACTTTTCACGTTCAATTTTATTATACTACATTCCTAATGTTTTAATTCTTTATTTTAATTTCTAATATTTTAATAAATTTGAATCTTTAAGTTCTTAATTTTTCTTCTTTGTGTTGTACGTTTTTCAATTTTTTAGTTTCTCTTTTACATTTTAATCTTTAATATTTAATCAAACATTACTGATTTTTGTGTTAAATTTGTGCATTTCTAAATTTTCTACCTTTTTATTTGGTTTTTAATGTTTTTTTCTATTAGATTCAGGCATCTTTCTTTTTTAACGTTTTATCAAAATTGTTTCTTAAATTGTGTTGTATTCTGTTTTTCGTCACGTTTGGCGCAGTTTGTCCCAGGAGGAATTAGCGCCACTAAATTTCAACCAACCAACCAACCAACGTCGTGTTGCAAAAAGTAGCCCGTAGCACTCCAAAAACCAAACCAAACCAAACCATATACAGTGACGCTAAGCAATAATTGGTTAGGAAAAAAAGGCAAGAAAATCGGCCCCCTTACCCCGCCTTTCATTTATATTTCGGGTACTTGCGTGACGTTCATTCGCTGCTATACTTAGTTTGCCGTACTTAGTTTCGCATTATGCGATCCCGTATATGACTAAGGGAGCGCAGATTAAAGGGTGGGAACCTATGAGGTTCCCACCACCCTTTGGTTTGCTCTGAAATCTTTCACTGGGGCGGGAACGGGAATCAGAAAGGGAACATAAAGAGATTAAGTGTAGGGATTGGCCAGTAAACATATCTGTAAAAAATATACATATCTTGAAAAACAATAAAGAAATTGGCTGTTTCCCAGTTCGGGGGGCCCCGGGAACCTAGTTTGGTTTGGGACGCAAAGCGTGGGACATATCGCCAAATTCTAGAACCTTATTTCTGGTTTTTTTTGCTCTTCTTTTCGGACTCTTCCACCACCCCCTAAAAAAAGTGGGGGTGTCAATCGGCGCCTTTATTTTAGGGTATTGGGGGAAATGACACGTGATTTGAATATCTGACCCTTATTGGTTCCTGTAACTAACAATACTCCAAGACCGCTGAATTTGGATTTTCTAGCGTCCATTTCAGCTGTGCTCTGGAGGTTTGTCCATTTTGCCTGAGCTCTTGTATATTTTTCTGTTTTTTAAATTTAATACTGGAGCTCACACCAATACAACTGAGGGCTTGTGGAGCTCAATTAAGAGATCCCTCCGCACAGTTCGCAAGTGTGAAAATCAATTTGATTTGTACCTTTGTGAATTTATGTGGAGGAAAATGAAAGAAAATCCGCAAGATGCTTTTCAGGATTTTTTAAATCAGATCAAACGTGTATAACTACCAACAACTCAGGATACTTAAATTAGGTTAGCGCTTTATTTATTTTATATTTTATGCTTAATTTTCGAAGAGTAACAAGTGATGTTATAATTCACATTTATATTTTTTTATTTACTGCTTTTTAAACTTTATTCAAAATTGTGTCTTAATTTAATACAAAGAAGCAATATTTTAAAATTATATTGTTTTATAGTGTATTACTTTGTTAAAAGTGATTCGCTAAGTAATAAAAGTAATTTTATTACGACCCTCTGCCGTTATTTTTACGGAAGATCAAGGGGAGCATTACCTTGCTTAGATAAGAAAAATCATTTCTCTCCCTTACTTTCTTCAGAATTTTAAGCTAAAAATTATTTATTTATTCAAAACATTTACTCCGTTCTTATATTTCCATTTTAAGCTAATAAATTTTAGAAGTAATTTGTACCGTACTTTATTACTTTTTAATCTATTGATAGCTTTAAAATAATTTCATTAAATAGCAACCGTATTTTATAAATAAAACTATATAAGCATAATTACCTAAATATAACCAACTAATGTTTATATTTTGCTTAATTTGCACTTTTTGCAAAAATTCTGCGCTGTTTAGTTTAATAAACAGTACAGAAACGCCTTTAAATACATTAAAAACTCATTTAAATTTGTATTAATCTTAACAAAATTTCAAACCCTTTTTTTTATTGAAGATATGCTTTGAAATCGGGTATAAACTTAATACACAAATTGTAAACATCACTTGGCGACAATTTGGCGATCACTTGTACAAAAATAGAGCCAAAAACATGGCGGCGGGGCGCCCGGAACTTGGAATTTGTTAAGAAATTTATCGAATAATATTGCATTTCTTATAATAAATGCGATATTTTTTCAATTATAAATTTAGTGAATTCCCCACTGAC
>CM063507.1:71454843-71462343 GCA_032207245.1 Pardosa pseudoannulata | reverse complement strand
ATATATACCGATTGCTTGCTACTTAGTTCACCCTCTCTTCCTTAGATCAATTCATTGGTAGATTTTCTGCACTCCGGGAAAACGAGAATGTTGCAAATGCATCCAATTCGTTCGTTGCTCACACTTGGCCATAATTGTGGCCGAATGTAAAACCATCCTCCATTCGAGAAGTCTAATCTGTGGTTCCCAAGCTGTGAGCTTATGGTTCCTTTACATATGCCAGGGGAGTCGCAACGAAAAAACGTTTGAGCTGTTTGGAAACAAATTCTGACCCTCTTTTTAAAGCTTGCACACCGAAGTGCAGTCATCTTTCTCCCAATTCTATTCATTGGATCCTAGAGAGACTTGGGGACAACCCCTGTAAGGGGGTTATTCCTGAGGGGGTTGACATACTCCCTGTCATATATGGGCTTGTTCGTTTAACGGGTTTGTTGGTCGGGAGGTAAGGGTTGTATTGACCTATGCACTGTTACTAGAACTGCGATTATTCGGCCTGTGAATAGTACCATCATTCACTCAGATAACCAAAAACTCGGTTAATGGACTACTCGGTTACTCTTTTCCAACTGACTTGCGACCCACCAGTGAGTAAGATGTAAAATCTAATTTTGAAGAGGTAATAACCGGGAACTTTAATAAAGAATTTTGGGAACTTTGGAAGAAATCATTTTACAATGTTTGCATATTTTTTCAACAGTGCTACTTAAGAACTAGCATGTTATTTCTAAGAGTTTTTTTTTACTTTTGGCTATATATATATATATATATATAATATATATATATATTCAAGAAATAAAACAATGAGCATTTAAATGATTTTATAGTAAACTTATGTATAATACCCTGGTTATCTTATCAAACATAATGGTTGCTTCGATTTTAATGCTAATATTAATTATATACATTATTTTGGATCATTATTTATGATGTAATTGCTTTATGCTAAACTTTTCCCCCTCCTTCTATTATATAAAAACAAATATCTTTAAATTTAAAATAACAGTTTATTATTTTTGTAATGCATATATCATTTAAAGGTGTAATCAAATAACAATGTTGCATTTTGTGTCCAATTTTACACACACACACACACACACACACACACACACATTATATCTATATAAAGAAAGAATGTTATCCAAGAAAAATAATGTTTATGGGTTTTGTGACTACATATTATTGCCTAATATTTATGTAATAATAAAAATTTTGTTTATTTCTCAAAGAAAAATATACTCATACTTTCATGCTAAACATGATACCTTGCCAAACAGTTAGTTAATCTCAATTATACTGGCTGTTTGTCGTCCTTACATATTTATTCATTACAGTTGCCATTATCTATTAATATATCATTTATGAAATGTAAAATTGTTTTGTGGGATTAGGTAAACAAAGTACTTATTCCCATGTTTTAGAAATTATTCAAAATTCCCTTCCCAAAACCCATTTTTTTTTCCCGGTTTAAACCGGTGTTTTCCACTGCTCACTTCTACCAGTGAGTCGAGAGTCAATTTATTGGAAAATTTGGGGAGGGATTTTTTAGGTGGTCTCAAGAACTTCAATGGACCTCCCCATAATTTATACAAAGGATATGCTGGTTAAAATGTGTGGTAGGTATCTATTCCATCCTAAACCAAATAAATGATTTGTAAATTCATATCCATGCTTCCGCGTGAAGATAGTAAAGTTCTTGTTCAACTCGCGAGTCATGCATCGCTCATACCTGTCAATAATAAACCACAAAAAAATTTGCCCTCACGTTTTTCATGATTGATGGCTGAAACTAATTCTCTTTCCTACATACCTTGAGTAATGGTTTGATATATATTTTACTTTCATACACTTTCTTAGTTCATTAAATAATATCCTTTTCGAGCCCTGCCTTCGATCTGGGCAATTGAGGTTCTTGAACGAAGGTTATATTTATTTCAAGACTGATTGCTTATGAAAGAAAAAATTTGAATTATTTTACATTCGTAATAACCGAACTTTGGCAGGATGGGTAGGGCACTGCTTTTCAGTAACGGAATTCGCTGGTTTGATTCCCGTAAGAGGCATGAATAGCCGTTTGGAATCGTCTTTAAACAGTAGGTTCCGGTCCCCAAAACCCTTTTGTAGCAAAACACAAGACCGTAATGCTTCAAACCAATCAATCCTTTAACGGAAAACATTTTGAATACACTTTATAAATAAAAACAAGATATTGGATGCGCTTTAAAAAATTTATATTCCTATGAAAGTTTCCCGAACTTTACGTTATCACGTAGATTGGGATCATGTGGTCTCCCTTTCAGTGATACTCAGTGAAATACTCAGTAGTATGATATTATTAATAGAGAGAGGAAGAAAAGATTAATTCTTTTCCTTATTCTACACTTAAACTGTTTTAATAAAATGACCTGCAGTATTGGGTATAAAAATTATAAAAACAGGGGTGTATTTCTCACATACACAGCAATGTAGTGTTTTCTTTCAAGGTAGTGTATAGCGTAGTCCAGGGGATCTGAAAACTCACAAAATTTTGTAACATACGAATTAGAAGATTTTTTAAACTTATTGAAATATATGTGCATATTACTGGTTTTCACTGAAAACTTTGAGAAACCGTTTTTGGTCATAAAAAAGATTAAGTGAGGCAAGGGTTTTCTTTAAAAAACAAAAGAAAACAAAGTTAAAAAACAGAATGAGTTTTAAGAAGTGAAACAGGTAATATAGGATAATAAAACATTTTTTCCTTCTTGGTGTACGGGATGTTCCCTAACTGCTCATATCTCCTAAACTTCAGTGGAAAGTGGGAGTTTAAGAATATTTTTTTTACACTGTCAAAATTAGTGAACAAATAGTTAAATTTTTTTTAAAAAAATTTAAACATGACTAAAAATTAGAGTGTTTATAATTTTTTAGCTCTTCTGTGTATTATGTATACAATACATATGGAAACTTTGAGATATATTTCTGTAGGCGAATATACACTTTTTAGCCGAGAGGCATTTGGGACAAGAAACAGGCTCATACCGGTACGGTACCGCTCATACCCTCTGCAAACGAACGCAGGTGTTTTGAGTACAGAAAACCATGGTTGGTTGGGTTTTAATGCCGCAAAATCGAAGAAGTGTAAGATGCACCAGACAAATGCACCAGACAAGATAAAAATAGAATTGGGAAAAAAAAAAAAAAACACTATGTAGCACAACAGTAAAAATTTAAAAAATAAATATAAAATAAATAAAAAAAAAGATAAAACGAATCGGGAGTTTTCATTTAGAAACAAAAGCAAAGTTAATAAATAAAATCTGTGAGTTTTAAAAAGTGAAATAGTTTTAGGAGAGAAAAAAACCATGGAGGGATGAAAAGTCCTACATCACTACAAGCCACTGTCCCGCGACCATGCCCATCTTAAATGACTGGGTTAAAAGAACCATACATTACTTAATATAGTTACTAAGAGTTCCTATCTTATTATCAGTTTTAACGGAGCAACGGGCTTCCGAGCAACTAGTTATTTACATATAATGGTATAATTTTAAACAATATATACCTTTAATACGTTGATACAATATTATTATTTCAAACAATTCCAACATATATAATCATTTTAACAATGTGTTCTGTTAACACATTAACATTTACAGCAAAACGGCAAGCCTTAAATTAAAAATTACAGACAGAATTTAAGTTGATTCCAAACAGATTGAATATATTATCTCTCCATAATCTAAAACTAGAAATAAAAAAGTTTCAGAATTATATATACACATACATACTATTATCATTAAACGGGAAGCGTGTAGAAGGTAGAAATGATAAAGGAATACTGCTCGGTATGTTCCTTATATATTAAGTATTTTCATGTTTAATGAGCTATTGTCTATTCTTTTATAATATGCAAAAATACACTCATTTGTTTCCTTATTTATATGCTTAGGGATGAAACTGCATTTAACTTGTGAAAAATCATG
This sequence comes from Pardosa pseudoannulata, assembly GCA_032207245.1. Lineage (NCBI taxonomy): Eukaryota > Metazoa > Arthropoda > Arachnida > Araneae > Lycosidae > Pardosa > Pardosa pseudoannulata. The sequence continues at coordinate 71,458,381 of CM063507.1, read as the reverse complement.
CGGATACCTGGCAAACGACAAGAGCAATTGGTCCAGTCTAATTTTCTAATTGTAAACAAAAATCTAGGAAAATTCCCGTTCCTGTTAAACAGTAGTTTGTTTGCTTCCCCAATTTTAAATTTTGTACAAAATCCCCATTTATTATTAATATTGTATATATGCCTTCCACGTGGAATCGATCAGAATCCCACCCCCTCTCTTTGGGCACAGAAAACGTTAAATCACGTGATTTCCCGAATTCGAGAGTTCTCAAGTGAAAGTACCTTTTGGACAATCATCCCCTCTCCTACTCAAACAGAAAATCTGACCCCAATAAGTAGCTGATTGAGGTGTACCGGTTCCGTCTCTAGACGGTATCGTTACACCCTCGTTACCAGGTGACGGTACCGGGTGTACCCTTTTTTCTCCTGCAGTTATAAGCTGTTCGGATTTTGAAGTGGAACCCAATACTTCCGTCCCCCTGGTTACTGCCCTGTCTTGTCTACCCTCAGGGGTTTTGTGTTTGACAGTATTGTGAGTATTGTGTAACACTTGTCTCCCCTTTGTCCAGAATTAGTCTCAAGTCAACAAGGCCAAGTCCGCAAGATGTCCAACCATCTGCTCTCACCTTTTCGTTGCTGAAATTTCTGGGCTCTAGCTTACATGGAATTCGACCTCGCTCACCATTCAAAGTTGACCTTGACCAACTTATTTATGTGCGCGGGTATTCCTTTAAATTCCTCCTTTCCAAAATAGTTCTTATGTACCCTGAAATGTTCGTGTTAGGGTCAAGTAAAAACAGTTCAGAAATTTAAATATTGCTCGCCATCCTATCAATAATGAATTTAGTATAGAATAAGAGGAGAATAAGGCTTGAAATAAGAGCATTAAACGCTCGAAAAGGGGGGATGGGGTGAATTTTGAACTCGCTTTGGATTTTGCTAACCCTAATTCATAAAAAAATCCTATATGGATGCCTGTATCCATTCCAGGTACAACTGCTTCTAAATTAGCGAACAGACGGCAGACAACTTAGGTTATTATTATATAGGGGATAAGGAGGCTAGGCACGGGGTCAGATGGCTAGTTGGTTGAAATTTAGGGACGCTGAATCCTCTTTTCGAGTGTTCATCACGGTTACTAATGATTAGTTACATGAAGGACGCTTGGTGACGGGCAGGTACTGAAGATTATTATACAAAGAGTTATATAAGAAGAGCGGGTTCAGCAAGAATTAATTTTGGTGATGAACATGAAAGACGCTTGGTGACGGGCAGGTACTGAAGATTATTATACAAAGAGTTATATAAGAAGAGCGGGTTCAGCAAGAATTAATTTTGGTGATGAACATGAAGGACGCTTGGTGACGGGCAGGTACTGAAGACTATTATACAAAGAGTTATATAAGAAGAGCGGGTTCAGCAAGAATTAATTTTGGTGAATTCGAACTTGTCAACGTTAAGGAATAAGGAGGCAGTAAAAGATAGGCACCAAGTTTAGTCATAAGAGGATTGAAATCTATCCACATATTTATTTTAGACTAAACCTATAATTAAGTTCGTTAAGATGCAAATTTAAATTCTAGAGGAACCATTTTCAACAAATCCGTACAATTGCTTGCATATGCAGAGGATATTGATGTTATAGCCAGGACATTAGATGCACTAAAACAAGCATTTATTTCTCTGGAGGTCAAAAAGATGAATTTGAGCATTGATGAAACTAAAACCAAATATATGCCTTGTTTAAAATCAGAATATACTCACTCCTTCTTAGAAATAGGCAGTTATAGATTTGAGACTGTAAAGCAGTTTATATACCTAAGTTCAGAAATTAATTCACAAAATATTATATCTGTGGAAATTCATAGCAGAATTACTGCTGCTAATCGATGTTTTTTTTGGATTAAAGAAATATTGAAAGTCTAAGACATTAAAAGATTGACTAAAATAATATTGTATAACTGACTAATAAGACCTGTTTTGACTTACTCAGCAGAAACCTGGGCATTGACAGAAAGAGACAAGGAAACCCTATCAGTTTTTGGGACAAAAATATTGAGAAGTATTTTGGGGGGAATTAATGTAAATGGTATATGGAGAAGAAGAACAAATATTGAATTATACAGAACATATAAAAACCCAGATATAATTAATTTTATTAGCTTACAAAGATTGAAATGGGCCGGACACCTAGTTCGACTCAATGACAATAGATCCACAAAAAAAAGTTTTTACGGCCAAACCAGTAGGAACCCGAATGAGAGGACGACCAAAACTTAGATGGTTAGACGGCATGGAGAAAGACATAAGATCCTTGAAATGTTCAAATTGGAAATCCAGAGCCAAAGATAGGACTGCCCGGTATGGAATTCTAGAGAAGGCTAAGGCCCATCCTGGGCTGTCATGCCACTGAGGAAGGAAGGAAGGAAGTTTTAAGTTAAAAATATCATTAAACACATATATACATACAAAGTGGAACCCAGTTAACCCTTTAACGGACAGTGGTTTCGTAGCAAAACCACCTTTTAAAAATCTTTTTTTTTTTTTTTAAACTTTACTTTTTGGATTACTATACTTTATCTTTTTGTAATTATTTACGGCTCCAATCTCATACATCTGGGATATGTGGAAGCCAATGATGTAGAATCAAGAGCTCTATCAATTAAAAAAAACTTTTTGGAGACATGGATGCGTTTTTGATTATATATATATATATATATATATATATATATATATATATATATATATATATTATATACATATTATACATTTTATATATTAAATTATATATTTTATATATTTTACATATTTTATACATTTTATATATACATATTATGCATTTTATACATATTATATTTTTGATATTTTAAATATATATATAACAGATGATAGTTCTACGTTTAACTGATTTATTTTCTTTTTCCATTGAAATATATTCATTTAAACTTTCTGTACTTGAGAAGTCAGATTCAATTTATCTTACTTATGACCTCAAATATAAGTATGCCGAACGATGTCCGATTGGTTAGGGTGCTGGCCTTCGGAACCGGAGTTCGTGGGTTCGAATCCCACTATGGCATGGATGTTCGTAGCCGTTCGGAATCGGCTTTAAGCAGTAGGTCCCGGTCTCAGTAGCCCTCGTGTGCAAAACAGTAGACCGTAGCGCTCCAAACCAAACCAAACCAAAAATAAGTAGCTGTACAAACAACACTTTTTAAGTTGTTAAAATGTTTATTTATTATACCAGTTTAAGGATTATCATTTATTGCTCTTCAAGTATAGTTAAACTTTTAAAAAGGCATAATGTTCAAGCTGTACAAGGGTAGGGGTTAGTTAATTAAACCACTTCTCAAACCCTAATTTGGTATCTTCTAAGGCAAACCCTTCTAAGGAATGTAAAGAAAATTTATATATTTTACATATACAAGGCTTATAGATAACATTTATAAACAAATTACATTAAATTCCCATGAATTTAATTTGGTGACCTTTAAAGGGTTAAGAGGTTTTCCCGTTTAAGATGTTCTATTTTTGCGGTCCCGATTTTTAAGATGTAT
>CM063507.1:71444301-71446801 GCA_032207245.1 Pardosa pseudoannulata | reverse complement strand
GTTGAGAACCTCTGGCATAAGTGAATGTTTCGTATCTCCTATATAATAATAGTCTAAGTTGTCTGTCCGTGAATTTATGAAGCGGTTGTACCTGGAAAGGATACAGGATTCCATATTGGATTTTTTTATGACTTAGGGTTAGCAAGATTCACAGCGAGTTCGAAATCCACCCCATCACCACTTTTTGAACGTTTAATGGTATTATTTCAAGCCTTATTCTCCCCTGTTAAGAGCACGAGATTAAATTTATCATTTTGGATATCATTCATATATACCAGGGCTTCGAACCGGAACTGAACCGAAAACCGAAAACCGGAAAAAACCGTTATTTTGGTCGGAACGAAAACCGGAACTGAACCGAAAAAAATATCGGTTTATTTCGGTTCGATATATCTTTCAGTCATTTTGTTACTGTTACAAACTTATCAATATTTTCTAATTTAACGTCAACTTTATAATTATCATTACATGTATACTGCTTCTCGATTTCCTATTTTGATATTTGTTGAAAGAGCGTTTTCAGGTTTGAAATTTATTCTCCGAGACAACAGAAGTAATCTCAGTGAAACCACGTTAAAAGATATATTAATAATTAGAGGCAATTTTCATATGTTAAATAAATAATATATTTTTTACATAATTATTGCAAGGCCAAGTGCACGATGTGAGAGTCAAACGACGAATGTGGGTAATCATGAACCTAGTTGTCAAATGCGATTTTGATAATGGATAACAATGCGAATGCTCGCCGCTCTTATCGTACCTGCTGTTTGTATCAATTCACATAGTGTACCAATTAAAAAAAGAATAAAATCTTCTAAATTTTGATAGAATTACATTTTTTGTTTATGATAGAATTATATTTTTAGTACAAATAAGAATATACATAAAATGAAATTATTCATTTGGAACTGAAACGAAAACCGTTATTTTTGGCGGAGCGAAAACCGGAACTGAACCGATATTAATTTTTTAATTGAACCGGAACAAAAAAAATTACGGTTCGAAGCCCTGATATATACCACCAAATAATCACTGTCAATATTAAAGCCTCTGCTGTTCATTCTATCCCGTACGCGCGACCCTCATATACTCTATGTAGTTTCTTACCCCTGTGTAGGCATGGCACTCTCAGTTGAATGTCTACCCGTTTGGTTGTCGTACTTCTCAAGTTGACGGTTCTGTCCTCGACGCTACCAAATTTTTCTAAATGTCTAATTAATTTAATATTTTCTGCTTTTTTTTTAAAAAAAAAAATTCTTATTCCTAAAGTTTTTTTAGTATTTTTAAAATAAATTTTTAGTATTTTTTCAACTTTTTATGATTTTATTATTTTTATATTAAATTCACGCATTTTGTACGGATGTCCCTGGCCACATAAACATTTCATGTTTTCTATCCTTAAACTTTCTTCTCGTCTATTTTTACGTATCCTTTCACCTTTTAGCTGTTAATTTTTTCTGCTCGCTTTCATTTTTGTTTTTATTGAAAGAAATCTCTGGATTAGAGGCCTCGGCTCATGCAATCCAGGCCCATGCCTACAGGGGTGAACGATGGCCGAATGGTAGCGCGCTGCTCTTTGGCACCGGAGTTCGCGGGTTCGAATCCCGCTGATGGCATGGATGTTCGTAGCCGTTCGGAATCGGCTTTAAACTGTAGGTCCCTGTCTCATTAGACCTCGTGTGCAAAACAGTAAACCGTAGCGCTCCCGACAAACCTTTACTTCCATCAATTAATGTGGCAAAAAAAAAAAAACAAAAAAAATGGGAAGAATTTAATGATAATTTTGATGTAGCCAAGAAAACTTTGAATTATCTTTCTAAATGAATTCAACGCGATTCTAAACTGCATTCACAGTATCGGGAGACTTTAGAGGAGTATGAAGATAAACAAATTATTGAGCGTGTACCTGATAATTCTCAGCCAAAAAACAAACCATTTTTTTACCTGCCTCATAAGGTACTTTACAATTCTAGAAAATGAAAAATTTACTGATTCCAGCATATGACGGGCTATATGTAGGTAATCAGTCCGTCTGTCCTGGAAGTTATGAAGCGGTTGGACCTGGAATGGATAGAGCATCCATATTGGATACTTGAAGAGTTAGGGTTTGCAAAATTCAAAGCGAGTAAAGTTTATCTTTTCCTAAACTATAGATCCGATTCTAAAATAAATTAGTATCAATAAGCTTCATATCACAGCAAAAATTACTGCCCTCTTTAAAACGTTCAAAATCCACCCCGTCTCCCTTTCGAGCGTTTAATGCCATTATATCAAGCCCCATTTTAAGAGCAGGCGATTAAATTTATCAATTTATCACATATTAAACAGGTAAAAATAGCAATTTTTTTCAAGCATTATGACTTCATTCCTTTAACCATTTCATTTAATCATTTCTTATTTTAAATTATTTAAATGTGTTCTGCATTATTTCCATACGTTTTATCACTAAACTTAGATATTACATAAATAATTTTCTTTTTTATTTGACTTAAATAAT
>CM063507.1:71419301-71439301 GCA_032207245.1 Pardosa pseudoannulata | reverse complement strand
TCTAATTAGCGATTAATATTTTCTCTCCCCTTAAATAAAATTAAATATATTTCCAATTAAATATTAAATATATTTACAGGTGGGTAGTATAATTAAATATACTACCCACCTGTTACAAGACCGCTGCCTTAACTATAGTGACTCTTATACTAAACATGAATATCTCATTATATTCTCATTTAATATTATTTACGAACTTAAGAAATATAATTGAAAGAAATAACAGTACTCTAATTAGCGATTAATATTTTCTCTCCCCTTAAATAAAATTAAATATATTTCCAATTAAATATTAAATATATTTACAGGTGGGTAGTATAATTAAATATACTACCCACCTGTTACAAGACCGCTGCCTTAACTATAGTGACTCTTATACTAAACATGAATATCTCATTATATTCTCATTTAATATTATTTACGAACTTAAAAATATAATTGAAAGAAATAACAGTACTCTAATTAGCGATTAATATTTTCTCTCCCCTTAAATAAAATTAAATATATTTCCAATTAAATATTAAATATATTTACAGGTGGGTAGTATAATTAAATATACTACCCACCTGTTACAAGACCGCTGCCTTAACTATAGTGGCTCCTATACTAAACATGAATATCTAATTATATTCTCATTTAATATTATTTACGAACTTAAGAAATATAATTGAAAGAAATAACAGTACTCTAATTAGCGATTAATATTTTCTCTCCCCTTAAATAAAATTAAATATATTTCCAATTAAATATTAAATATATTTACAGGTGGGTAGTATAATTAAATATACTACCCACCTGTTACAAGACCGCTGCCTTAACTATAGTGGCTCCTATACTAAAAATGAATATCTCATTATATCCTCATTGTTAATATTATTTACGAACCTAAAAAATATAATTTTAAGAAATAAAATGACTCTATTTAGCGATTAAACCTTTCTCTCCCCTTACATACAATTAAATATATTTTCAGCATTATTTAAAGAGAACCGAGATACATATTACAAAAGGGGAATATTAATTCTCTGGTATAAATAAATATTAATACTTTACAAAAACATACTTTGTTACCTATGGCAATTAATAAATTGAAATGGTCTAGCAAAAATAGAAAAAAGAATTAAAACACAGAATTAATTGTGTTGTCAAAAACAATCCTAATTTATATAATTTTAAACCACATTTTAACACTATCATGTTACGTTAGTTACTTATATTTCAACTATTTTATCTCGAAATTAAAATAAGAATATATTAAAAGCTACCAAAATATAGTCGTATACTCAATTTAGTTTTACAAAAGCGTTCTCTCAGCAAAATTACTTCACTTGGGCAAGCTTGGATTTTAAGAATTATTAAAAAAAAAGTAGCACGTGATAGACGAGCAATTCTTTAGGATGCCATGTTTACCTTTTTTCTTTTTTTAAATATGTTCTTGTTACTTGTTTTTACCTCCTCTTGAATAAGAGTATATTCACTCAATCACATTTTCTCACAAATAAGTTTAATGTAAATATATTTTTATCGATATTTTCTAAAAAAAAAGAAAAGTAGAAAATTGGCTTTTCTATCAGGAGGTATAATTTTATTTTTTAAAGATTTATTAAGGATAAGAAAATATTAATATTCTGGTATAAATAAATGTTAATACTTAAGAAAAGGATACGCTGTTACCTATGGCAACTAATAAATTGCAATGGGCGAATAAAATAAAAAAAAATTAAAACACCAAATTAATTGCGTTATCAAAAACAATCCTAATTTATATAATTTTAAACCACATTTTAACACTATCATGTTACGTTAGTTACTTATATTTCAACTATTTTTTTTCTCGAAATTAAAATAAGAATATATTAAAAGCTACCGAAATATAGTAGTATACCCAATTTAGTTTCACAAAAGCGTTCTCTCAGCAAAATTACTTCACTTGGGCAGGCTTAGATTTTAAGAATTCTTTAAAAAAATAGCACGCGATAGCAGCAAATTCTTTAGGATGCCATGTTTTCCTTTTTTTTTTTTTTTTTTTTTCTTTTTTTTAAATATTTTCCTGTTACTTGTTTTTACCTCCTCTTGAAAAAGAGTATGTTCTCACAATTAATCACATTTTCTCACAAATAAGTTTAATTATAATATATTTTTCTCGATATTTTCTAAAAGAAAAAAAAAAAGGAAAGTAGATAATTCGCTTTTCTTTCAAGTGGTATAATTTTATTTTTTAAGGATTTATTAAGGATAGGAAAATATTAATTCTCTGGTATAAATAAATGATAATACTTTACAAAAGCATACTCGGTTACCCATGGCAACTAATAAATTGCAATGGGCGAATAAAAATAGAAAAAGAATTAAAACTCGAATTTAACTCTGTTATCAAAAACAATCCTAATTTATATAATTTTAAACTCCATTTTAACACTATCATGTCAGTTTAGTTACTTATATTTTAACCATTTTATCTCGAAACTAAAATAAGAATGTATTAAAGGCAACTAAATTATAGTCGTCAAACGCAATTTAGTTTTAAAAAACCGTTCTCTCAACAAAATTGCTTCACCTACGCTGACCTACATTTGAAGAATTCTTTAAAAAGATTATAGCACGTGATAGAACACCAAATTTTTTATTATGCTATCTTTCCTTACTTAAAACTTTTGATTATTACATGTTTTTAATCTGTTCTTGAAAAAGAGCATATTCTCACAATTAATTACATTTTCTCACACAATAAAGTTTAATTTGAATACATTATCTCTATATTTTCTGAAAAAGAGAGAAGTAGAGATTGGCTTTTCTATCAAGTGGTATAATTTTATTTTTTAAGGATTTATTAAGGATAGGAAAATATTAATTCTCTGATATAAATAAATGATGATACTTTACAAAAGCATACTCGGTTACCTGTGGCAATTAATAAATTGCAATGGGCGAATAAAAATAGAAAAAAATTAAAACTCGAATTTAACTCTGTTATCAAAAACAATCCTAATTTATATAATTTTAAACTCCATTTTAACACTATCATGTTAGTTTAGTTACTTATATTTTAACCATTTTATCTCGAAGCTAAAATAAGAATGTATTAAAAGGCAACCAAAATATAGTCGTCAAACCCAATTTAGTTTTACAAAAACGTTCTCACAGCAAAATTACTTCACTTGGGCAGGCTTACATTTTAAGAATTCTTTGAGAAAATGATAGCACGTGATAGAACGGAAAATTCTTTAGGATGCCATCTTTACCTTTTTTTTTAAAGTTATACTTGTTACAAGTTTTTATCTGTTCTTGAAAAAGAGTATAGTCTCAAAATTAATCACATTTTCTCACAAATAAGTTTAATTATAATATATTTTTTATCGATATATTCTAAAAAAAGAAGAAAATAGAGATTGGCTTTTCTTTCAAGTGGTATAATTTTATTTTTTAAGGATTTATTAAGGATAGGAAAATATTAATTCTCTGGTATAAATAAATGATAATACTTTACAAAAGCATACTCGGTTACCCATGGCAACTAATAAATTGCAATGGGCGAATAAAAATAGATAAAAATTAAAACTCGAATTTAACTCTGTTATCAAAAACAATCATAATTTATACAATTTTAAACTCCATTTTAACACGACCATGTTAGTTTAGTTACTTATATTTTAACCATTTTATCTCGAAACTAAAATAAGAATGTATTAAAGGCAACTAAATTATAGTCGTCAAACGCAATTTAGTTTTAAAAAACCGTTCTCTCAACAAAATTGCTTCACCTACGCTGACCTACATTTGAAGAATTCTTTAAAAAGATTATAGCACGTGATAGAACACCAAATTTTTTATTATGCTATCTTTCCTTACTTAAAACTTTTGATTATTACATGTTTTTAATCTGTTCTTGAAAAAGAGCATATTCTCACAATTAATTACATTTTCTCACACAATAAAGTTTAATTTGAATACATTATCTCTATATTTTCTAAAAAGAGAGAAGTAGATAATTCGCTTTTCTTTCAAGTGGTATAATTTTATTTTTTAAGGATTTATTAAGGATAGGAAAATATTAATTCTCTGGTATAAATAAATGATAATACTTTACAAAAGCATACTCGGTTACCCATGGCAACTAATAAATTGCAATGGGCGAATAAAAATAGAAAAAGAATTAAAACTCGAATTTAACTCAGTTATCAAAAACAATCCTAATTTATATAATTTTAAACTCCATTTTAACACTATCCTGTTAGTTTAGTTACTTATATTTTAACCATTTTATCTCGAAACTAAAATAAGAATGTATTAAAGGCAACTAAATTATAGTCGTCAAACGCAATTTAGTTTTAAAAAACCGTTCTCTCAACAAAATTGCTTCACCTACGCTGACTTACATTTGAAGAATTCTTTAAAAAGATTACAGCACGTGATAGAACACCAAATTTTTTATTATGCTATCTTTCCTTACTTAAAACTTTTGATTGTTACATGTTTTTAATCTGTTGTTGAAAAAGAGTATATTCTCACAATTAATCACATTTTCTCACAAATAAGTTTAATTATAATATATTTTTCTCGATATTTTCTAAAAGAAAAAAAAAGGAAAGTAGATAATTCGCTTTTCTATCACGTGGTATAATTTTATTTTTTAAGGATTTATTAAGGATAGGAAAATATTAATTATCTGGTATAAATAAATGCTAAAATTGTTATCGATTACCTACGGCAACTAAAAAATTTCAATGGGCGAACAAAATAGAAAAAGAATTAAAAGACAAAATTAAATATAATATCAAAAACAATCCTAATTTATATAATTTTAAACTATATTTTAACTCTCATGTTAGTCTAGTTACTTACTTTTTAACCTTTTTATCTCGAAATTAAAATAAGAATGTATTAAAGGCAAATAAATTATAGTCGTCAAACGCAATTTAGTTTTAAAAAAGCGTTCCCTCAGCAAAAGTGCTTTACCTTGGCTGACTTACATTTTAAGAATTCATTGAATATATATATAACATGGATAGCATGTGATAGAACAGCAAGTTTTTTAGGATGCGATCTTTTCCTTTATTTAAAATTTATACTTGTTGCATGTTTTTATCTGTTCTTGAAAAAGAGTATATTCTCACAATTAATCACATTTTCTCACACAATAAAGTTTAATTTGAATACATTATCTCTATATTTTCTGAAAAAGAGAGAAGTAGAGATTGGCTTTTCTATCATGTGGTATAATTTTATTTTTTAAGGATTTATTAAGGATAGGAAAATATTAATTCTCTGGTATAAATAAATGCTAAAATTGTAATCGATTACCTACGGCAACTAAAAAATTTCAATGGGCGAACAAAATAGAAAAAGAATTAAAAGACGAAATTAAATATAATATCAAAAACAATCCTAATTTATATAATTTTAAACTATATTTTAACTCTCATGTTAGTCTAGTTACTTACTTTTTAACCTTTTTATCTCGAAATTAAAATAAGAATGTATTAAAGGCAAATAAATTATAGTCGTCAAACGCAATTTAGTTTTAAAAAAGCGTTCCCTCAGCAAAAGTGCTTTACCTTGGCTGACTTACATTTTAAGAATTCTTTGAAAGAATAATAGCACGTGATAGAACGAATAATTCTTTAGGATGACATCTTTTCCTTTTTTTAAATTTAAACCTGCTACTTGTTATTATCTGATCTTGATAAAGAGTATATTCTCACAATTAATCACATTTTTTTCACAAATATTTTTAATTTAAAAATATTTTTCTCGATATTTTTTAAAAAAGAGAAAAGTAGAGAACTGGCTTTTCTATCACGTGGTATAATTTTATTTTTTAATTATTTCTTCAAATGTCAGCCAGAGTCAAAGGTAAAGCTTGTATTCCTTTTTCCGCTGTACTGCCTTTTATTTTAAAATTTAAATTCTATATTTGTAATTTTTTATTGTTGAAATCATTTTTTAGTATTTGGGTTTTCAGCCTTTGATCACCACATTTTCAATTTTTATTTATTTATTTTTTAAATTACAATCTTTTTTAATCATTCTTTTCTAATCTGTTTTGTAAATATAATTTATTTTAATTTTTAATCCTCAATTTTACTTCATATATATTTTTAATGGGATTTTAACATGTATAAATGTGTTATGTTTGTTTTCTTCAAAATTGGTTTCACTTTTAATTTCTTATGAGCTTCTATTTTACAACTTCTTTGGCGGAATTTGCCTCATGAGGATTTTAGTGCCTGTAATCCCTAATCAACCAACCAACTAGACAAAGAAACTTTTCTGTTTTCTGTATTTTAAATTTGAGATTGAAAAATCCATTTTGTCAAATGAGAAACCCCCCTTAAAGCAAACTCTTTATAAGGCTAACTTATATATCCCAGTCAGTAGAAGCAAGTTTTACCTTAATGAGAATTTTTTTTTTCTATTCTCCTACTTCAATTATTTGCTTTCATCATTACTTATTAATTTCAATTATTCCATTGCGTAATTTACACGGATTTCATGCACCATTATGGCACTATGAGGGGGAAAGTGAAAGCTCATCCATCAGGTTAATCGGATTTGGAATAATCGTTTTTCCAAGGGCTAGGAGAATGTCCGACCACTAACAAAACGTTTTCTTGCTTATTGTGTCCTATTGTAAAAGGAACTTCTCTGAAAGGGGTTAGTGGACAAGAGAGATTTCATGTTTAAGTCAATATACTTCTTTGTCAATGCTATTTACACATGTATGGAAATTCCCGACTACCTTCGGTTTCCAAGAAAAGGAATTTTTGGAAACGGTTTCTCAGATTTGTACCGAGACGTAAAGATAAATATATGCAAGGGACACTCTGAAGAATCTAAAAATAATATTTAGCACGTGGTTGGGAATTCTATCTTAACCTCCAAAATTTCAATGATAGCAATGATAATTTTAACCTCAATTCTAGCCTTTCTCTCTTGAAATCTAAGGATAATTGTAATATAGTGGAAAATCACTTACACGAAAATCAGAAGGGAAGGGATAGTACTTAAATGAACCCTTCGTACATGCGATTAGTCGTTCTCGACTGTCGAATCGTTAAAACCATACCTGCCAACTTCTACGGTTTAACCATACATTATAAGAATATGGAAAACAATGTAAAAGTCTACGATGGCATGCGAAGGTTTTTTGGATTGTAATAAAAGAATGTATATAATTCAACGCATAATTTACCACTCCAAAAACTTTTTTTTGTTTTTTTTTTTTTTTTTTTTTTTTTTTTTTTTTTTTTTTTTGCAAATAAGTAATATTACAGAAAAATGAGACAGCAAATTTTTATTAGTAATAGCATTTAAACCCTGTCTAGACTCGAAAAAAAAATTTAGCATATATTTTGCACAAATATTTATATCAACAAAACAAATCATGTCAGATAAAATAGTAAAAAATAGCCAAATTAAAAATATTATTATAACCCTTCGTACATGTGATTAGTCGTTCTCGACTGTCGAAACATTAAAACCATACCTGCCAACTTGTACGGTTTAACCATGCATTGTAAGGATGTGGATAACATTGTACAAGTCTATGATGGGAACGCGAAGGTTTTCTGGATTGTAATCCAAGAATGTATATATTTCAACCCATAATTTACCACGCCAAAAATTAATAAATTTTTTTACAAATCAGTAGTAATATTATAGAAAAATGAGACAGCAAAGTTTTATCCGTAATAACATATAAACCCTGTCTAGACTCGAAAAAAAATTTAGCATATATTTTACATAAATATTTATATCAACAAAACAAATCATGTGAGATAAAATAGTAAAAAATAGCCAAATTAAAAATCTTTTATAAATTTAAAAATTATGAAAAAATTTGCTATAAATATTTTTTATAAATCTTAAAATTTATGTTAGATATGTAGAAAAAATATATGGTATTATTTGTAAAAATGCAATAAAGGTCAGCTTTCTTATATAGAGGACGATAACAAAATATAGGTTAAAGGTAAAAATGATATTTTACCTTTATTTTTACCTTTATTTATGAAGTATAATTGTAATATAGTGGATAATCACTTACAAGAACACCAGACTGAAGGGATAGTTCTTAAGTCAGCCCTTCGTACATTTGATTAGTCGTTGTGGACTGTCGAAAAGTTAAAACCAAACCTGACAGTTTGTATGATTTAACCATGCTTAGTACGAATTAGGATTACATTGTACAAGTCTATGATGGGAACGCGAAGGTTTTTTGGATTGTAATCCAAGAATGTATATATTTCAACCCATAATTTATCACACCAAAAATTAATAATTTTTTTTTACAAATCAGTAGTAATATTATAGAAAAATGAGACAGCAAAGTTTTATCCGTAATAACATATAAACCCTGTCTAGACTTGAAAAAAATTTAAGCATATATTTTGCATAAAAATTTAAATCAACAAAAGAAAACTTGTCAGATGGAAATAGTAAAAAATAGCCAAATTAAAAGTCTCTCAAAAATTATGAAAAATTTGCTATAAATATTTTTTTATCAATCTTTAAATTTATGTGTAAGAAAATATATGGTATTCTTTGTGAAAATGTAATAAAGGTCAGCTTTCCTCTATTTGTAATAAAAGATTGTAATAAAAGACTATATATAATTCAACGCATAATTTACCACACCAAAAATTAATAAATTTTTTTACAAATCAGTAGTAATATTACAGAAAAATGAGACAGCAAATTTTTATCAGTAATAGCATTTAAACCCTGTCTAGACTCGAAAAAAAAATTTAGCATATATTTTACATAAATATTTAAATCAACAAAACAAATCATCTCAGATGAAATAGTAAAAAATAGCCAAATTAAAAATATTATAAATTTAAAAATTATGAAAAAATTTGCTATAAATATTTTTTATCAATCTTAAAATTTATGTTAGATATGTAGAAAAAATATACGGTATTATTTGTAAAAATGCAATAAAGGTCAGCTTTCCTATATAGAGGACGATAACAAAATATAGGTTAAAGGTAAAAATGATATTTTTGAAAATCTTTGCAAACTATAACAGTTAATTTTTTATCGTCTACATTAAATACAGTAAACGTCTGTATTCATAAAACATAAAACATTCATAAATCATATAACAGTTCCTTTTTTTTTTCTTCTTCTTCTTTTTTTCATAAGGATTCTTAAACGAAAATAAGGATGTGGATAACATTGTAAAAGTTTACGATGGCATGCGAAGCTTTTTTGAATTGTAATAAAGTAATGTATATAGTTCAACCCATAATTCACCACGCAAAAAACTAATAATTTTTTTTTTTACAAATAAGTAATATTACAGTAAAATGAGACAGCAAAATTTTATCAGTAATAACATTTAAACTCTGTCCACACAAAAAGCCGAATGATGTCCGATTGGTTAAGGTGCTGGCATTCGGTACCGGAATTCGTGTGTTCGAATCCCACTATGGCATGGATGTTCGTAGCCGTTCGGAATCGGCTTTAAACAGTAGGTCCCGGTCTCATTAGCCCCCGTGTTGCAAAAAGTAGACCGTAGCGCTCCAAACCAAACCACACAAAAAAAATTAAGTATATATTTTGGACAAATATTTAAATCAGCAAAACAAATCATGTCAGATGAAATAGTAAAAGTTAGCCAAATTAAAAATCTATTATAAAGTAAAAAATTATGAAAAAATTTGCTATAAATATTTTTTATCAATCTTAAAATTTATGTTAGCGATGTAGAAAAATATATGGTATTCTTTATGAAAATGCAATAAAGGTCAGCTGTCCTCTATAGAGGACGATAATAAAATATAGGATAAAGGTAAAAATGATATTTTTGTTAATATTTGCAAACTATAACAATGAATTTTTTATCGTCTACATTAAATACAGTAAGCGTCTGTATTCATAAAACATATAATATTCACAAATCATATAACAGTTCCTTTTTTACTTTTTTTTTCGCAAGGACTCTTAAACTAAAATACGATTTAAAGTTTGAAAAAATAGCAAACACGAATTAAAAAAATTCTCCTATTTTTTAAGATTAACACACAAAATTTGTAATAAAAATTAAGGTTTGGTTTGGTTTTTTTGGAGCGCTATGGTCTACTTTTTGCAACACGAGGGCTAATGAGACCGGGACCTAGTGTTTAAAGCCGATTCCGAACGGATACAAACATCCATGCCATAGTTGGATTCGAACCCACGAACTCCGATTCCGAAGGCCATCACCCTAACCATTCGGCCATCATTCGGCAATAAAAAATAAGAAAACCATACAGAGATGTGAAAATGGTCAGTATAAGTCTATAAAACCTAATAAAATTCAAAGAATTATTGTTTTATAAAAAATCAATAGTGCTTAATTAATAATTATTTATTATAACGAAACATTTACTTAAATCAGAGGTTGAAAATCTTTGGAATAGATTCACATTTCGTATATATGAATATTTGAAAAAATAAATAATTTATTTCTGATCGGCTAAGAAGTTAATAGGTTAATAAATGAACAGTTTATTACTTAGTTAAAAAAGTTTCGAAACATTCATTCCTAACATTCCCTTATACAAGTGGTTGGAAACCTCTGGAATTAATGAATTTTTCGTATAACTGAATATTTGTATAAGTGAATAATTTATTATAATAGCTAGTTATAATAAATTATAATATATAATAAATTATAATAATTTATTATAATAGTTTAATGAGAAGTATCTCGTATAAGTGAATATTAACTCTGTTTTCATATTTTTTTATATTCCCAAAAGTCAATTATAATTATAAAGTCAATTATAAAATCTTTATAAATTTAAATGTGTACATGTCTTAAAATAACATTGATTTTAATTAATAAGAAACGTTCACTTATACCAGAAGTAGGAAATCTCTGTAATTAGTGAATATTTCGTATAACTAAATATTCGTATATGTGAATAGTTAATTACTGATAGGCGAATAATTAATACGAAATTTACCAGAGATTGGGAAACTCTAAAATTCGTGAAAATTTTGTATAATTGAATATTTGTAGAAGTGAATAATTTATTACTCATTGGCTAATATGTGAATAATTTATTACTCATTGGCTAATAAGTGAATAATTTATTATACACTGGCTAAAGAGTGAATAATTTATTATACACTGGGTAATAAGTGAATAATTTATTAATCATTGTCTAATAAGTGAATAATTTATTACTCATAGCTATAAGAGTGTCCAGAGAATGAGAAATATTTCGTGTAAGTTAATATTAACTGTGTTTTCATACTTTTTATATTCGAAAATGTCATTTATAATTATAAAGTCAATTATAAAATCTTAATAAATTTTAATGTGTTCGTGTCTTAATATTGATTGATTAACATTGATTACATCGATTGGTTAACATTGATTTTAATTAATAAGAAACGTTCACTTATACCAGAATTAGGAAATCTCTGGAATTAGTGAATATTTCGTATAACTAAATATTCGTATATGTGAATAGTTCATTAGTCATAGGCAATTAATTAATACGAAAAGTACCAGAGATTGGGAAACTCTAGAATTAGTGAAATTTTTGTATAACAGAATATTTGTAGACGTAAATAATTTATTACTCATTGGCTAATAAGTAAATAATTTAATACTCATTGTCTAATAAGTGAATAATTTATTACTCATTGTCTAATAAGTGAATAATTTATTATACACTGGTAATAAAATAATCATATTACTCATTGTCTAATATGGGAATAAATTATTACTCATAGCTATAAGAATTTCAGTGGAGAATGAAAAGTATTTCGTATGAGTGAATATTTACGAAAATTTCATATTTACAATTTCCCGGAATTGTCATTATAAATTAATAAAATTAAATAAGTTCATAATTTAAAAAAGATATTTCACTCAATATTAATATTTTATTATACGATACATTGACTTATATTATAAAAGAAGCTGAGAATTAGTGAACAAAATGGTGAAATAATAGAACGTCTTGTGAATAAAAGACGTTTTCGTACCGCATATATAGCCACCCAATTTAACTGGAGAAATAAATAAAATTATAAGCTTAAAAATTAGCAAACATTGGAAAACACTTAACGGTACGACAGTAAAATACTTAATAATCTGTATTAAATAGAAAAAATAAATCTCGTAACTCAATGATTCGTTCCTTTAACTTTCTGGTATGAATGAATCTTTGGTATTAATTTAAACTTATCAATAAGCAAAAATAATACTTTACTGAAATATGAACTCGTTAATTTTATTAGGATTTATAATTGATAATTAAAAGGAAACAGTGATTTTCACTTATAACGAATGCTTCTCAGTCTACGACAAAATTGCATGTGAGTAATAAATTAA
Source organism: Pardosa pseudoannulata (assembly GCA_032207245.1). Taxonomy (NCBI): domain Eukaryota; kingdom Metazoa; phylum Arthropoda; class Arachnida; order Araneae; family Lycosidae; genus Pardosa; species Pardosa pseudoannulata. Next base: position 71,426,964 of record CM063507.1, on the reverse strand, counting down.
ATTATCAACTTATACGAATATTCATACCTCTACCCCTAAAGTAACCCCTGTTAATTTGGAGTAAATAATTCAAAGTTCGTTTATTTTATCAATAACTCAAATTTATTTTGATTGGTTGTTTATTCAAATTTTAGCGATATTTAGACTGCAACACTCACTTTAAAAATACCAAATGAGTTAAAAGCATCCAAGTAAAGCATACTAAAGCGTTAGCTGTTGGTTATTAGTATTACTCAAGAACTGGGGAATAAATGTTCGATTCCACGTGTTCGATTTTAAATATTATTTTCTTTCCATTTTTCTTTGTGTTGCGCAATAATTTACCCTACCGCTCTCTAAACTGTGAACCTGGTCCAACCCCTTCCAAAGCCCTTAATCCCGTTCTCCAATCAAATACAGAGTAACTCACGGCATATTTTAGGGAACCAATCGGAGAATCTCATATGCGGGGTTACAAGACTTTTATTTTATCCGCTTTTTTGGCGACATTTCTATTTAAATAATTGTCTCGAACGGGAAATATAATAATTCGTTTGAATTTTTTTAATATATAAATTAGTTCAGTTTCAAAATTGTTTATATAGCTAATTTGATACAATGCAAAAAATTATTCATTATTACAGATAAACTTTATTTCTGAACTGAACTACTCAGACAGAAAATTTTGTGCTGCTAAATAGATAAAGAAAATAATAATAATAGTAATAATAATAATAATATTAATAATAATAATAATAATATGTACGAAATCTTAATAATAGAATAATAATTTCAGGAAAAAAATGTGAATTAAAAAATATTTCTTTTCATTTTTACCCTTGTTTGACCAATTGACTAAATTGTATTAAAAATTTTATTTTTCTTTATAAAAAATTATTTTATTTCTCAAGTCTTAAACCAGAAAACCAACATGGTCCGAAACACTTGTTATCTCAGGAATATATTCTTTTCTACACTATATGTATATATATTTAGACAATATTAGACAATATATATGTAAAAGAATATAATAATCCGATTTAAAAATCTTAATTCCAATATGCCAGATACCAGAGCGAAGCCAAATATTACATGCCCAAATATTCTCGAGAATTTGGCACGTCCCACCGTTTCGACAGGGTTGCCACAGTGCATCTATAAAAACGCGTGGAAAAATTAAAGATCCAGTTTCCTGTGCACTCTTGAAGTGGTACTCGATCTCCAGATTTCCGGCTTTTAGGCTCCAGTTTCGACGCTTTTATTTTTGGATTAATTTTTAATCATCTGTAATCATGGTCAAAGGAAAGAAGAACCTTGTAAAGGAAGAAGCATCTGGTCAAAGGAAAAAAGGTCGTCCATCCAAGCTCTCTGTGCTGGCTCAACAAGAGGAAGGAAAGAATAAGAGTGGAAAATTCCAGTGTAATAAATGTAATCGGATATTTCCGAGGGATAAATCGCTACAAGCGCACATTAATACACACAACCGTAAGTTCTTTTTTATCTATTTTATTATCTTATCTTTTTTATCTATTTTAATTGAAAAATTTGTATGCTCATGATATTTAATCTCTGTGCATAGCGCATGATATCTTTTTGCAAACTGAGTTATTGGTAAAACGATCGCAAGTTGTGAACATTCAAATGTATATTTGTATTCTAAATTAGCTGTAAGAGGTTCGTTGTCAGCTGATTTATGTATATTATCATGATTTAAACATTCTTCGTGTAAGATATTTTTAAAAACTTAGTTATTTCTAAAACGACCGCAAGTGGTAAATACTGGAATCTATACTTATATCCTAAGTGAGTGTCCTCTTTAACATGTTCACTATGACTTTATCATTATGATTAAACTACTGCCATCTAGTTGAAGTTGATATCCTCCCATGGCATTTGCTTTCTTAAGAGCAGATCAACTCCATTTATTGTGTTAAATAGTAATTACTTGGGTGATTTTTCATTAAATGATTGTTTTTTTATTTCCGTGAACTTTAAATTCTTTGCATGACATTTGATAATATTTTATTAATCTTGCATATCTTTTTGAAAACTGAGTATTTGTAACGATCGTAAGTTGTAAACATTCAAATGTATATTTGTATCCTAAATTAGCTGTAAGAGGTTCGTTGTCAGCTGATTTATGTATATTATCATGATTTAAACATTCTTCGTGTAAGATATTTTTAAAAACTTAGTTATTTCTAAAACGACCGCAAGTGGTAAATACTGGAATGTAGTCATATATATTAAGTTAGCTCTTTAAAATCTTGGCTATGAACTAACTGGCCCATATTATCATAATGATTAAACTACTGCCAACTAGTTGAAGTTGATATTCTTCCACGGCATTTATTTTCCTAAGGTGCAGATCAACTCCATTTATTGTGTTAAATAGTAATTACTTGAGTGACTTTTCTTTCAATGATTGTTTTTTTTTTATTTCCGTGAACTTTATTCTTTGCATGACATTTGATAATATTTTAAGAAACTAGTAATTGATAAAGCGTACGTTGTAAATATTCAAATACAATATATCTTCTAAATTTGATCTCTAAGATGATGAAAGTTACATAATTTATAGTTATTATGGTTAAAATTAAAGGATCGTTTTTAAAAAAATGTAAATATTCTTATCCAATTTGATGTTCTATGGTTATTTTTCTACAATTACTTCCTTTATTTACAGTGCCAAAAAATAATTAATCTCAGTTTAAGAAACGAAGTGTATCATTGTAAATATTGTGTAGTGCTGTCCTGCAATATTTATTGCCTTTTTCGCTTGTAAAGCACGTGCTTTGCTTTTTAACCGTAGAAAGATGTCCTGTGCTTGTCTAACGTTGTTATATCTCCTAAATATATCTTATTATTTTAAATTAATCGACGAGGAGTAATACATCCGCTTTCATTTAAAAATTGTTCATTTCAAATTAAATTTATTTTCAACCTTTAGGTTATTATTATTTTAAATATAAATTTTCGCTGATATGTTTGGATAGTGAGCTGGAAGTAAAAGCTGGATTAGTTGATTGTTGCTATATTAATACACTGTAATTAACACAGTTTGCTTATTTTAAATTATTTTAATCAAATAGCTATAAGTTTAACACATTTTCTCTTTTTAACTGTCTATAATTTTAAACATAAATAGTTAAGGAGATGCATGAATAGTGAGTTCAAATTAAGAATTGGCTTTGTTGATTGTTGATGTCTTGAAACTCTATATTTAACACAATTTATTTATTTGATATATCCACTAATTTTAAAAACAGCATTTTAATTATATACAAGACTCTTTCGGTCCTTCAAAAGTCTCTGAAATTATTTTTGGCAGATATATTAGTATGAGAAAAAAATCACTCTTTTTTAAACTTTAAATCTAAAAGTCTCTAAATTGTGTTTTATTAATAATTTAAATATATATTACGCCTTCTTTTTTTATATAACATGTTAACTATAATAAGATCTCCTTAAATATTTAAAAAAGTTTATTTTTATTAATTTTAGACAAATATGTGATATAAAAATAATAATAAATATTCTAACTGTGAATTTAAAAGTTTCTAAATTGTTTAATTTTTAATTACTCTTTTAAGAAAATAATTTATTAATAGTCTTAATATTATGACAATAAAATTATTAGTTATGAATAAACTTGAAATATTAGACCTTTGATCATTTATTTATTTGACATATCCGCTTATTTTAAAGACAGCATGCTAATTATAATCAAGACTGCTTCGGTCCTTTAAAAGCCTTGTAATTTTTTTATACTTTAAATGTAAAAGTCTCTAAATTGTCTTTTTATTAATAATTTAAATATATGTTGCACCTTGTTTTTTATAAAACATGTTAATTATAATAAGATCTTCCTTAAATTTTTAAAAAGGTTTATTTTTATTAATATTAGACTAATTTGTGCAGGTCAAAAAAAAAAATTCTATCCCTAAAGTTACAAGTTTCTAAACTGTTTAATTATTTTTAAAACTCACTTAAGAAAATTATTTTAAATATTATGTAAAATTATATTAAGTCAGATTTGTTTGATTTTTTTCTCAATTCTAATTTTAATTATTGTTGTTTTTATATTTTTTGCAATATACATGGAATAGTTTGTTATAAGTAACAACTTATCTATCTAGTATATTCTACACACTGATTACCTAAAATTAAATACATAAATTTTAATTTAAATACATTCTATTATTTTGTAATTGGATAGTGCAAACTAAATAATATGTAAATTTAAAAATCAAATTGAATATTCGTTTAATGCAAACTATTTATTTAAAAAAACAAATCACAATTATTTCAATATTTTTTAAACATCGAATTATGGATTTATTGTTTCCACAAAACACTAGTTTTTATGCTTTATCCACTCCTAATTGGTTATAAAGGCTAGAAATGAGCAATACCAAAAGAAGAAAACTGTCTTTCCATTCCAGCAGATGAAACCACGGCTGTTGTTATTTGGTAGACAAACTGGATTTCAAGTTCTGTAATACTCTCATTACCTCCCATTACATAAAATGAATTCCACCAGTCATAATCAGTAATTGTACTACCCCTTCTGCATACTTTCCGATAACAACCCCTAAATTCTTGGAAAGCACATGCTATCTATTTTCACATATTTACTTATTGGTATTACTGTGCTGACTGAGTCCCAATTATCCTATCTTTGGTATATGTTTTAAAAGAAATAAAAAAAAAATGATTTCAATCAATGATTTTTTTCAAAAAAAAAAAAAAAAATCAACTGATTTAAATCCTGCCAACCCAGGCTGCTAATCTTGGAGATACGCTTTTTTAATGTTGTGTTCAGTGAATGAAAAAGATTTAATATGTTTCTGTTTTGTGCAACCCAAAAATCTATAGGGTGCCATAGGTTCGCCCTCTTTGATCTAGATGTTTTAAAGCTCTGAGAAAAGTGGGATTAATAGAAAAGAGCTTAAAGTTTGTCAGTGGATTATCTTATTAGTGGATTGCATATTGCGCGTTAAGTTTAGAAAAATTATACTAATTTTATTTTTAAAAGATAAACTATAATTTATTTATAATAACAGGTACTTATCCTTATTTATTTTATTTCAAAGATTGGAATAACCTGCTGCTAATTTAGGTATTTAGATTATGATAAAATCATTTACTGCTAGGACATGTTTAGCGGCATTTTAATTTCACATTTGGAGAAAGTTTGTCAGTGGATTTCTTATGATTTTATGATCTAATGATTTTTTCAAAAAAATTAACTGACTTAAATCAAGATTTAAATCATGCCAACCCAGGCTGCTGGTCTTGGAGATACGCTTTTTTAATGTTGTGTTCAGTGAATGTAAGTGAACGAAAACGATTTAATATGTACCTAATTTGTGCAACCCAAAAACCTATCGAGTGACATAGGTTCGCCCTCTTTGATCTAGATGTTTTAGAGCTCTGAGAAAAGTGGGATTAATCGAAAAGAGCTTAAAGTTTGTCAATGGATTATCTTATTATTGGATTGCTTGTTAAGTTTAGAAAAAATATACTAATTTTATTTTTAAAAGATAAACTATAATTTATTTATAATAACAGGTACTTATCCTTATTTATTTTATTTCAAAGATTGGAATAACTTGCTGCTAATTTAGGTATTTAGATTATGATAAAATCATTTACTGCTGGGACATGTTTAGCGGCATTTTAATTTCACATTTGGAGAAAGTTTGTCAGTGGATTTCTTATTGCATTTTTAGCTTAGAAAAGTTTTAGTAATTCTTTTTTTTAAGTATAAACTATATTTTATTTATAATAAGATGCATTTATTTTATCCAAGCGATTGGAATAAATTGCTGTGTTGTTACTATTCCTTAAAATCTTTCTTATTAAGGTATTCAGATTATTATTAAATCATTAACTTCTAGGATATGTTTAGCCACATTTTAATTTCAAAGTTTCAGTAAACGCAGAAAATATTTTATTAAGTCTCTAAAACTTCATACAAAATACGTCACTAAACGAATTATTATTAAGGAGCACAATTTAAAATATACATTTTTGGGTGTAGTTTCTATTGTTAATATATTGTTATTTTCATATTTGCATTATTATTTGCATTTTTATTTTCATCTTGAAAAACATTAATTATTAGTAATTAATGCAATTTGATGCAATCATACTTTTTTCAGTATTATTTTTATTTTTAATATAATGAATGTTACTTTTGTATTTCTTGTTATTCTCATTATATATATGATATATATATATATTATATATAAATATTATAAATATTTTATATATATAAAAATATATTATATATATATAATATATATTTATATTTATATTATGTAATATTATAAAAATATATATATATATATATATATATAAAAATGGATAAAAAAATAAATATAAATGAATATATAAATATATAATTTATAATATATAAATATATATATATATATATATATATATTAAATATATATAAATAATAATATATAATAATAATATATTATAAAAATGATATATAATATATATAAATAAAATAATATAAATATAATATATGGAGAAAGATAATATATAATATATATATATAATAATATATAATAATAAATATATAAATATATATATATATATATAATAATAACATATATATAATATATATATATAATATATATATAATAAATATAATGATATAATATATATAATATATGAATATATATATAATATATATAATATATATATATAATATAAAATATAATATATAAGATATAAGATATATAATATTTAAGAAAAAAATATATAATAAAAATAATAGATAAAATAAATATAATATAATATATATATAAATATAAATAATATATATAATATATAAAAATAATATAAATGATTAAAATATAATATGATAAATGCTAAAAAAAAAAAATAAATAAGAAATAATAAAAAAGATAATAAATATAAAAGAAATGAAAAGATTAAAATAAAAAATAAATTAATAATAAAAAAATTTTAGTAAAAATAAAAAAAAAAAAAAAAATTAAAAAGAAAGAAAGAAAAAAAAAAATTAGATAAAAAATAATAACAGGAAAAAAAAAAAGTAATTATAAAAATTTTAATTAGGGATATAAAATTAAAAAAAATATAAAATGTTTTTTAAAAAAGTAGAATTTTTAAATAATATAAAATTTGTTTATATAATATGTAAATAAATATATTTATATGTTAAAATTTAAATATAAAACAATTAAGAATTTTAATATAACAATTTAATTTATAAATATTCAACTGTAGGAAGGAAGGTAATTAATTTAGATTACTTAAATTGTTGAATATCTTAAATTGTTATTACTATTTTAACTTTTTAGTAGTTTAAAGTTTGTATAAACAGTTTACTGTAGTGCTCCACATAAACACATAAAAAACCCAAAACATTCCTAAATCTGTTAGACAAACACTTTAAAATATGTGTAGAGAAAGACATTTATTTATCTTTTGAGATTAAGGATTTAATAAATATAAATATATATATATATAATATATATATAAATATATATATTTATATAAATATGTATTATATGATATGTATATATATATGTATTTTTTATATATATGTATATTAATACATATATATATATATTTATGTATATGTATATATATAATATGTAATTATATATATGTATATATTAAAAATATATATATATATATATAT
>CM063507.1:71324301-71404301 GCA_032207245.1 Pardosa pseudoannulata | reverse complement strand
TGCGGAGTGACCAAAGATGTGTGGCCTTGAATTGTCATGATGGAATACAACACCTTTCCGATTTGTGAATTCGGGCCGCTTTTTTTCAACTGCATTGTTTAATTTCATTAGTTGTTTAATGTTGACATCAGAATTGATCTTTCGGTTGGGTGGTAAGAGTTCAAAGTAGACAATTCCTTTGTAATCCTACCAAACAGATAACAAAACCTTCTTTTGATGAATATCTGCTTTTGATGTTGTTTGAGTGTGCTCACCTGGCCTGCTCCACGATCGTTTCCACTTGATATTGTTGTAAACAACCCATTTTTCATCGCTAGTTATCAGTCGTTTTAAATATGGATCATTTTCATTACGTTTCTTTAGCAAATCGCAGCTGTTAATGCGTTGCGTTAAATGCGTTTCTTTTAGTTCGTGAGGAACCCATGTATCGAGTTGTTGAACATAGCCAAGTTGTTTTAAGTGATTTTCAATGCATGTATGTGATACATGAAGCTTTTCTGCAATCTCATATGTTGTACTGTGACGATCCGAATCGATTATTGCTTTGATTTGGGCGTCATCAACTTCAACTGGACGACCAGAGCGTTTTTCATCTTTGAGTGAAAAATCACCAGAACGACATTTGGCAAACCAATTTTGACACTGCTGTTCTTTTAAGGCTTCGTCACCATAAACATCACATAACTTATTATGAGCTTGCGATGCGTTTTTCCCTTTGCGGAAATAAAAAGGCAAAATATGACGAAAATGTTCCTTTTGATTTTCCATTCTTTAACGAAGGCCAAGCGAAAACTACGCAACAGATAAATAAACCTTTTATACTAATTGACAGCTGAATTGCCAACTATCAAATAACAAAATGTGTTTCACATTTGTACTACGTCTGGAAACCTAAAAATTCAACTGACGCCATCTATGAGTGAAATCCGCAATTACTTAGTTGCCAGGCCAATACTTATAAAAGATTATATTATATATATATTTCAAATTTCATTTTAGGGGTTAAAAGAAGGTCAACAGATGTATTTGTTATATATATATATATATATATATATATATATATGTATATATATGTGTGTATGTATATATATATAATTATTTATATATATATAATATGTGTGTGTATATGTGTAATAATATATGTATGTATATATTATATTATATATATATATATATATATATGTATATAAATATATGTGTATGTATATTATATATAGTTATGTGTATATATGTATATGAATGTGTATCATATTACTGGAAACCTAAAAATATAACTGACCCATCTATGATAATCCGCAATTAGTGCCAACTAATATAAATAAAATTTAACCCTAACTATTAATTCAATTATATATAATAAATTATGCAATAAAATGTTTTGGCCTTTTGAATCTTAGAATTTTAGTGAATAATAATTACAATTGTTTTATCTCTTTCCAGTATGTCCTAAAGCATACACTATTTTACTTTATATCATTAATACTCTATATACACATTATCAATTTTTCGACCAACTTTTTTTTCATTATTGTAGTTTTTTAAATAAATTCTTTTTTTTTTATTTTTAAAAAATTTTTATCATGATCTTTGGAAAAATGAAGGGATAAATAAATTTTTCAGGAAAGCATGTTGCAGGTCGGAATGTATTAGAATCTAAAGCTTATATTTCTATGGGCATCAATTTTTATTGCAAAATAAATTCTTAAAATAATTCTAAATATATATATGTAGACAAAGTTTGCTGATGTATCCACATGGAATTAAAAATCATGACTTTATTAATATATATATATATATATATATATATATATATTATATATATATATATAAGCATATATATTGTTATATGTATATAAATAATATTATATATATATATATATATATATCATACATATATATGTGTTTAAGTATATATATATATATATGTATATGTATGTATATATATGTTATATGTATGTATATATATGTATATATTTATGTGTAATATATATATGTATGTATATATATATATATTGTTAATGTGTATAATATATATATATATATGTGTAAATATATATGTATGTTTTAAATATGTATATTAAGTATATATATATAATATACATATATATACACATACATACATATAAATAGTAATATATTAATATATAATTTATGTATGTATAAATCTTATAATATATATTATATAAAAATATATATATATATACTAGTTATGTGTAAATATGTAATATAAGTATTATATATAGAAGTGCATATACATATGATACACATACTTACATATAATATATATAAATAATAAAAAAATATATATGTATAAGTATATATATATAATATAAATATACAAAATAATATAAACAAATATTTATAAATACATATATACAAACATTATATTTTAATGTTTTTATGAAATTTTGTTATACATGCAATTTAAATATTTGGATGATAAATGTGAATTGATGCACTTGACAAAACAATGCCAAATGGAAGGTTTATCTGTAATACTTTTTTTTTTTTACATTTTCTGAGTTTTATAAAGTGTAAGCTATAAATTTTTAAACAAACGAAATAATGTCTCTTCTGCCTTTTTTTTGTTAGTACAGCTGTCTAGATTTTTTTTTTTTTTTTTTTAACACTATGAACCATCATTTAAACCATTGAAAAAATGAGCAGTTTTAACAAAATTAAATAAAAAACATTGAAGTAAATGCCAATTGATAAAGCCAATCAGATGAGATACCAAACGGAAATTTGCTGTCTGCAAAAAAAATTTCTACCACAGTTTTGAAAAAGAATTTATGATACCCAATGGCACATATAAATAAACAAAACAGAAAACCGGATTTTCTGAAAACAAATTTTGAATTTTCTTGATTTTAATTTAAAAGTTAAAATAATGTTACTTAGATGTTATTTAAATAATTTTCTTTAAAAAACAGGATTTAAAAAGTAGATTTATTATCAGGACGCCGACATTTTTTTTTTTTTTGTTATTTTCGACAATTTAAAAAAATTTAATCATAAAATTTTGCATTACGATAATACGTTTTTTTTGGTATCAGACAGTGGGTTCGAATCTACTTTTAGTTAATGTAACTGGTTTGTTTGCATCATTCTTTTATGACACAATGACTACAGACATTGTTATTTAGTACTTAAATTCGATTCTAATCGTCTACGTACAACTAATCAGTAGCGAGATTCAAAACGCGGCAGGGTCCTACCCATTCATTTAACCCTAAGCAACTGGTGTGTTGTACTGTGCTGAAGGCGAAAGCCAACTGCTCTGGAATACAGAGACAGACATATAGATGTATAGTTACATAAACACAAATAAAAATTACTGGATTTTACAAAATAATAGACATGGTTCGGAGTCGAAATGACTCTAACGGGTGTTCTAAAAATTTATGTGCTTTAGATAGGTACTTTAATTTTAACCAAAATTAATCACATTCTCACTTGACATGCAGAAGTCTAGTTTAAAGATAAATATTTGAAGGGTGATAAAATGAAGTACAGTGCTGCCATCTGTTGATAATTTAAAGCATTAGGAACATAGTTTCCTTCGTAAATTTATAAAATGCCAAGAAAAAATATTTCTTTTAACAGCTGGTTTTTTATATTGTGGTTATGCTAAATAGTAACGTAACGAAAAATGTTACCACGAAATAACTGCTATTTGTTCGGATTTGCAAGAGAATTTAGGAATATTTCGTCTTTGTCAATTTCTACACTACGTCAATTTTTCTGCATTTGATTTCATATAGAATCTTAACTTCACACTACATTAATTACAATAGCCAACTTGACTAGAAATAGTGAAATTGCACAGTTCATTTTCTTCCTCAAATCAAAAGTTTGAAATATTCCCAATTCAAACAGAACAATAAGTTCGGATCCCTCCAATTAAAGTTTTAAAAAAATAAATTAAATTCTCATACAGGATCTTCCTGCTTTTCTAGAACAAAACTTAAGGACCAAAGTAACATTTTATAAGGACCTACTTGAAATACATGGCACAACAACGTAAACCCTATTTCCCGAGAAACATATTTTAATGTTTAAGAACCAGACAAGGCATGTTCAATAAATGCCCTACAATATTTCAGAATTAGGTTTTGAAAAATGCCTAAAAATTAGTAATAAGATATATCTATTTGACAAAAACTAATTTTGAAAAATGTACATATAAAGCTTTTTGAGAGATCAAACTAGAAATAAATTGTGAATAAAATACAATATTATAAACTGTACTTTCTGAGGGTTTAAATAATAATATGATATATATATATATAAATTATATATATATAATATATATATATATATAAATATATCCATATTATAAATATATATATAAACATTTATATTATTATATATAAATAAAATATGTATATATTTAATACATATTATTACTTATTAAATATAAAAATCTTTTCTTATATTATATTTTATAATTTTATATACATTTATTTATATATAAATATAAATATTTTAATATATTTTTGTAAATATAATATTTATATCTAAAAAATATTTTATTATTTATTATTATATATATAATTTATAAATATTATATATAAATATTAAAATATATATAATTTTATTTTATAAATATAAATATATAATTAATAAATATATATATATAAAAAATATGTTCATATTTTTTTTATATAAATTTTATATAAAATTATATTATATATAATATTTTAAATATATATATTTAGAATAAATTTTTAAAATAAATAAATATTTTTTATATATATTATTTTAGAAAAAAATGTAAATATATATATATAAATGTAATTATATAAAATAATATATAGATATATATAATTATAAATTATAAATATATAATTTAAAAATAAAAAAATAAATAATTTTTTATTTATATAAAATTATATATTTTTTTTATATATATATAAAAATACAATATTTAAAATAAATTTTATAAAAAAATTTTAAAATTATTATTATTAAAATTTTTATAAAAAATATTATAAAATTTTATAAATAAAATTTTTTTTTTTTTTTTAATTTTAAAAATTTTAAAAATAATAAATTTTTAAATTTTTAATTTTTTTTTTAAGTATAGAAATAAATAAATATTTTTAATTATATAAAAAATATATAAATAATTAAATTTTAATAAAAATGACTAAAATATTTATTTTTCTTAAATTTTATAATATATATAAATTTAAATTTTTAAAAAATATATATAATATTTATAAATATAAATTTTTTTTAATCAAAAAAAAAAAATAAAAAAAATAAAAAAAAAATAACAAAAAAAAAAATATAAAAAATAAATAAAAAAAAAAAAGAAAAAACATAAAATATAAAGTAATAAAAAAAAAAATAATAATAAAAAAGAAAGCATAAAAAAAAATATAAAAAAAAAAATAAAAAAATAAAAAAATAAAAAAAAATAAAAAAAAAATAAAAAAAAAAGAAAAAAAAAAAAAAAAAATAAAAAAAAATAAAAAAATAAAAAAAAAAATAAATAAAAAATAAAATAAAATAAAATGAAAAAAAAAAAAGAAAAAGAAAAAAAGAAAAAAAAAAAAAAAAAAATAATAAAAAAAAATAAAAAAATTAATAAATAAAAAAAAAAAAAAAAAAAAAAAAAAATAATAAAAAAAAAGACAAAACAAAAAAAAAAAATAAAGAAAAAAATAGATATATAAAAAATTAAATAAAAAAATAAAATAAATAAAAAAAAAAAAAAAAAAAAAACAATAAAAAATAAGAAAAAAAATATAAAAAAAAAAAAAAAAAAAAAAAAAAAAAGAAAATAGAAAATAAAAAATAAAAAAATAAAGCTAAAAAAAACATAAAAAAAAAAAAATTATAAATTATATATAGAATATAAATATGTATAAAAAAAAAAAAAAAAAAATGTAATAAAGAATGAAAAAAATAAAAACATATAAATTTATACATATATATAACAAAAATTTCAAAAATTTAATCAAAAATATAAAAGTAAATGAAATATTAATAAAAAAATTCAATATCAAAAAACATATTATTTAATTTTTTTATTCATCTTATTCTAAGACCAATTAAAAATAAAGTTACATAAAAAATTATAACTTTAACTGTCAGATGCATTTATAAGCAAACAGAAGTATTCTACAAATAAACAATAAAAAATATGATTTTTCTTCAAAAATTCTAAAAACATTTGAGCAACAAAAAGAAAATATAAATAGTATATAACAAAAATTCTTATACAGTAAATTCAGAATATAATTTTTAAATCCAGACTTTTTTAAGATTATTTTGACTTTAAAATTTAAAGTATATAAAAATAAAACTTCTGATGTACTACAAAATAAATATATGCTTTTTAGAAATTACAGGAATTTATCATAAAAAAAACTATAAAATTACTTTATAAGTGTTAAAAAACTAATACATAAAAAATAAATTGTTGTATTACATACCTAAGTTTAATATAGCATTTTTCAATCAAAATGTTTCCAATTTGAATTCAGGGTACTTTGGTATTATCCAGGTGACCATGAATAAAAAATATAACCCTATAATGTTTAAATACAATCCTAGAGATAAACTATATTTTTGCAAAAATCTTAAATAATTTTTATTAAAAAATAATTATTATATTAATAAAATTTTAATCTACAATTTAAGAAAAGACCAGAATAATATACAATTACCCACCCATTAAGCTTTCTTGCTTTGAGTTTCCTTGGTGAACAAATTTTACTTGGCAATAGGGTCAATAGGATAATACATAAATACCAAACTCAGTAACTTCAGCCAAATGACAAGTAAAATTAGAATTAAACAATTCAAAGCATTTTTTTAATCGGTAGTTTAGCAGATCCATGATTTTTACTGATTTTACTTGAAAAATCAAGACTTTCCACAACAAAATTAATCCATTGTCTAAATCTATGATTTTCTATGACTTACCCTGATTTTCCAGGTGAGCGGAAACCATGGAAATATTGCTTGAGGTACGGGATGCATCCCCCCTTTTTTTTTTATTTTTTTTTTTTTGGTAAAACTTATATTTTATAATTTTTGAAAAATTTCAGATAAGAATCGCCCCTGGCTAATGAAACTAGGACACACTGCTTAAAACCAATTCTAAACAGCTGCAAACTTCCATGCCAGCAATGGGTTTTGAACCAATTTTTGGTACAGAAGAGCAGTGCCCTACCACCATTCAGACCCCAAAATGTCAAGAAAGGGACTTTAGCAATTTAGTAAACAGTAGACACACTGTTTAAATTGGATTTTTAATAGAAAACAATTAAAAAGTATTTTTAAAGGACACCATGTGCTCCTAATAAAATGTATTAAATTTTATTTTGGGGTTTCTTTCTTGACTACCTTAAAATTTGCAACCTCTCTTGTAGATTAGTACTTAAGCAGGTTTGCCACTGTTTTTCTAGAACAAAAATTAAGGACTTTTTAAGGATTTTCTAAGGACCAAAGTAATATTTTATAAACACCCACTTGAAATATACGGCATAACAACATGAACCCTATTTCCCGAGGAACCTATTTTAATGATTGTGATCCACACAAGGAAAGTTCAATAAATGCCCTACAATATTTCCAAATTAAGTTTTTAAAATGCCTAAAAATTAATATAAGATAAATCTATTTGACAAAAACTAATTTTGAAAAATGTACATCTAAAGTATTTTGAGTGATCAAACTAAAAATAAATTGTGAATAAAAACATTATAAACAGTACTTTCTGAGGGTTTAAAAATGACTCATATATATATATATATATATATATATATATATATATATATATATATGTATGTATGTATATACTAGCTGATTATACCCAACATTCCCAAGGAAAGAAGAAAGTTTTAGACTTTTCAATGCAAGAAAAATTGAACTTCCATAAGTAACTGAAATATCTACCCCCCCCCCAACCTCCATGTTTTGCTTAATTAAAATCTGCATGGCTGTTAGCTATTAGGAAAAGGCAGCTGACTTTATACCTTTTCAAAATGCGAAAGATTATTTATTGGTCAAATAATAAGTAACTAAAAAAAAACTGTCCCATAAGAAAACTGATAGGAAATCACGTGACGACGGTGGATCACGATGATAGAGAAATTGATCACATTCCAATTTAAAAATTAAGGAGTTTTTAAGGACCTTTGACATAAATTAAGGAGTTTTAAGGACCGTGGGAAACCTGTTAAGAACATTTCAACAATTCTCCACATTGTATATTCCTTGTATGGTGAACTGCACAAAATAAGCAATTCAATGCAACAATAAGTAAATAAAAGTAAAAACTTGAGTGTATGCAATGTACGTACAAACAATTTATTTAACACAACATTTAATAGAAAATAACACTGTATAAAAACTAATTACAAATATTGTACAGCAAAAGTTTTAAAGATCTTCAATATCTTCAAGTGTTTTCTCTTTCTTCTCATAGTTATCATCTGAACCTGATTCTGAATCACTAGGGGGAAAATTAAATAAATAAATGAATGAAAGGATGAAATTGTCAGAGTCATAATACAAAAGAAACATAGAATTCTGATAATATTTCAACAATAATTTTATATTTTTAATCTACCAGTATATAATTTTAAAAAATCTAATATTTAAGGGTGGCTACAGGTCTGAAAATTTTGAAAATATCAAGATATTTGATAAAGACAAGAATAATCAAACAGTTCTTATGAGATTTTGAGGTTTTGAGATTTAATTACAAGCAATCAAATTATTTTGATTTTTTTTGTTTGTTTTCATTAACAAATGTAATATCCTATTTTGATCCAAGTCTCTAGAAATTGGAACTATAGGAAAGTGGGAATTGATGGTGCAATTGCCAATTAGAGTTGGCATAAGTACGCAGTTCGAGAAAGTTACACTTTAGGTGTTAAAGGCAAAAGTTGAATGTCCATGAGTACCCAAAATGTTATTGCATATTAGGCTTATATTCCGACAATAATCATTATTGCATTGCTGATGTGTTGACTTTCATTTTCTTAGTTTTGGTCATGTTATGAATTAGTGTTTGGTTAAGAACTACGTAACTATATAAAGAAACTTAGTTTATTTTTGCATATCCTTTTGAGGTATTTCTTAAACTATAAATAGTCTAGTTAAATGATTGTTTGAACAATTAAAATAAATGCAGATTTTGTTTTAATCTGTTTGGTTAATTGGGCTCACACCAATCATTCTTCAACACTTCTACCTCCCTAAAAAAACTTTAAAATAATTCTTTATTACAAAAAAAAAAAAAAAAAAAAAAAAAAAAATTGTTCCTACACACTTGGAGTTTAGAAAGAAATCCAAAACCCACCTCACACCTGATATTTTTTAAAAATAGTAAGAACCAAAATAAATACACCTGCCATAATTAAATTAATAAATCCCAGAAAAAAAGAACAAAACAAAAATGTTCCAAATCAAAGCATCTTGTTTGATTTAGAATATCCTGATACTTTTTAACAATTTCAAAAACAGTAAGAACTGAAATAACTACACCAACCATAACTAAATTACTAAATTCCAGAAAATAAGAACAAAAAAAAAAAATTACTTACTAAATCCCAGAAAGTGATAAGAACAAAAAATATATATAACCTGACCTAGGCGAGTGTAAACCAAAAGAACAGCTAAGATGCAAATTTCTCGAAAAGAGCCAGGTACGGACATAAGAAATCACATGCACCATCGGGGTGCAAGAACACATAAGAGCTGCCATACCTCACCACCAAAGTCAGGGCAAACACACCAACCTACTCATCGCCCCAATGGCGTCTATAATGCATCTGTACTTTAATGAGACTGGGACCTACTGCTTACAGCTGAGTTCGAATGGTTACAAACATCCATGGCATAACAGGATTGAAACCCATGAACTCTGGTACCAAAGATCAGCACTTTAACCAATTGGCCATCGTTTGGTACAACCATAGATATAATTTTAATATACTGTTTTTATAATTATGCACCAATATTAATTAAAATTAAAAAAATTTTAGAAGATCGTATTTCCTCTCTACTTTTTAATAACAAATGACACTGGCGAAGAGTTATTAAGTTAGCTACTGTAAACAAAAAAATAGAAATTACCTATCATCAGAATCCATTGGTGCCTCACTACACTCACTTAATGTATCAAATGGCAAAAGACAGGACGAGAATCCACCACTTGGTGGTTCCAAAGCAGGTTCCATTTCATCCAAAAATCGAGATAATGATTCTTCAGTTACATCAGGTTGTAGGTAGTCTAATAAAACTTGATATCCCAAGTCACTAGGATCAGATGGTACAAGCTCTTCAGCCAAACTCTGAAATTTATTTAAATAAAAAGTTTTAGTTAATAGTAAAAAGTAAATTATCAGATAATGTTTAACAATAGATTTACCAGATCAGTGAAAATGACTGGTTTTGCAATTTCAATTCAAAGTTCCTTCACCGTGCAATATTTTCTTTTTCAGGGTATCTGCCAAAATAAAATTTTTCAAATCCATGAATTTCCCTGATTTAGCAGATCATTTTCCATGACTTAAAAAAGCTTTCGTTAAAGTATATATGAATAAAACTTCTGATGTACATACAAATAAAATATATGATTTTAGAGAAATTACAGGAATTTTATCATAAAAAACTATAAACTTACTTTATAAGTGTTAATAAACTCACATACATAAAAATAAATTGTTGTATCTACATACCTAAGTTCAATAATATAGCAATTTTTCAATCAAAATGTTTCCAATTTGAATTCAGGGTACTTTGGTATTATCCGGGTGACCATGAATAATAGCCAAATATAACCCTATAATGTTTATATACAATATCCCTAGAGATAAACTTATATTTTGTGCCTTAAGTGTTTTTGTGTTTTAAGTCTTAACTAATTTTTATCAAAAAATAATTATTATATTAATAAATTTTCATCTACAATTTAAGAAAAGACCAGAATATGGTCTATGTTTCTGCAACACAAGAGCTAATGAGACTGGGACCTACTGCTTACAGCTGAGTTCAAATGGTTACAAACATCCATGGCATAACAGGATTCAAACCCATGAACTCAGGTACCGAACATCAGCACTTGGATCAACTCAACTACAGATATGATTCAGTTTTAGTTGAGCACTATTATGTTTCTAACACAAGTTAATAATTTATGCACTGATTATGGTTACAAACATCCATGGCATAACAGATTCAAAATGATCTCTGGTACCAAAGATCAGCACTTCGATCAACTCAATACAATATGATTCAGTTTAGTTAGTTGTCTATGTTTCTGCAACACAAATAATGAGATTACCTATACTTTCAGCTGAGTTAATGTTACAAACATGGCATAACAGGATTCAAACCCATGAACTCTGGTACCAAAGATCAGCATTTAACCAATTGGCCATCGTTTGGTACAACCATAGATATAATTTTAATATACTGTTTTTATAATTATGCACCAATATTAATTAAAATTAAAAAAATTTTAGAAGATCGTATTTCCTCTCTACTTTTTAATAAAAAATGACACTGGTGAAGAGTTATTAATCTAGCTACTGTAAACAAAAAAAATAGAAATTATATCATCAAATATGGTAAATACACTCACTTAATGTATCGAAAGGCAAAGACAGGATGAATAACTTGGTGGTTCAAAGCAGGTTCCATTTCATCCAAAAATCGAGATAATGATTCTTCAGTTACATCAGGTTGTAGATAGTCTAATAAAACTTTTTCCCAATCTAGGATCAGCTGGTACAAGCTCTTCAGCCAAACTCTGAAATTTATTTAAATAAAAAATTTTAGTTAAAAGTAAAAAGTTAGTAAATTATCAGATTATTTTACCAAAGATTTACCAGATCATAAAAATGACTGGTTTTGCAATTTCAATTCAAATTCACCATGCAATATTTTTCTTTTTCAGGGTATCTGCCAAAATAAAATTTTCAAATCCATGACTTTTGATTTAGCAGATCATTTTCCATGACTTTAAAAAGCTTTCGTTAAAGTATATATGAATAAAACTTCTGATGTACATACAAATAAAATATATGATTTTAGAGAAATTACAGGAATTTTATCATAAAAAACTATAAACTTACTTTATAAGTGTTAATAAACTCACATACATAAAAATAAATTGTTGTATATACATACCTAAGTTCAATAATATAGCAATTTTTCAATCAAAATGTTTCCAATTTGAATTCAGGGTACTTTGGTATTATCCAGGCGACCATGAATTATAGCCAAATATAACCCTATAATGTTTATATACAATATCCCTAAAGATAAACTTATATTTTGTGCCGAAATCTTAACTAATTTTTATTAAAAAATAATTATTATATTAATAAATTTTCATCTACAATTTAAGAAAAGACCAGAATAATATACATTTACCCACCCATTAAGCTTTCTTGCTTTAAGTTTCCTAGGTGAACCAATTTTATAATTGGCAATAGGGTCAATAGGATAATACATAAATACCAAACTCAGAAACTTCAGCCAAATGACAAGTAAAAATAGAATTAAACAATTCAATGCATTTTTTTTAATCAGTAGTTTAGCGGATCCATGACTTTTACTCATTTTACTTGAAAAATCATGACTTTCCATGACAAAATTAATCCATTGTCTAAATCCATGATTTTCCAGGTGCGCGGAAACCATGCTTTTTGAAATATTACGATCTTTAACCCTTTAGCGGACAGCAGTTTTCCAGAAAAACCACCTATTACACATAATTACTCTGCTTTTTAGAGATATATGAATGAATTTTTTACGATTTTTTAAAAATGTTTTTAGCATTTTAAACTTACAACAGATGGTAGAACTGCACTAAATTTATTATTCATTTTGAAATATACGTATTTAACCTTGCTGTACCTAGAAAATCAGTAAAACATTTTTTCTCATCTGTGACCCCCCAAAAAATATCTATCTGAACATTGCTTATAAACTGTTAATATATTTCTTTATACCATTTTAAGGACAGTTATTGCTCTTCTAATATAATAGAAATTAAGAAATTATTGTGTTCACACTGTACAAGGAAAAGAGTTTATCAGGTAAATTATCCCTCAAATCTTCCTATGTTTCCAATAAGAAAACCCCTAATAAATCTAAAGAAAAGTTTTCATATATTTTAGATATATAAAAACCATAGATAATATTTATAAACTAATTTAATTCATTCCATAAGAATTTATGTTAGTGATCTGTAAAGGGTTAAAAGCTGTAACTTATGAAAAGCTTCCAGGCTTGTAACTGCTGAGGTACTTTAAAAAATGTGAGAAAAGTGACAAATAATACGGAATAAGTGACCAAAAAGTGACTAAATATTGGGGAAAAAAGGCAATTTTTTTCCTCTTGATTACAGATGCTATTATTAAGATTTTTCTATTTATTTTAACTCTAAATCAAATGATTCATGCAAGACATAATTTTAGCATCAAA
Source organism: Pardosa pseudoannulata (assembly GCA_032207245.1). Lineage (NCBI taxonomy): Eukaryota > Metazoa > Arthropoda > Arachnida > Araneae > Lycosidae > Pardosa > Pardosa pseudoannulata. The sequence goes on along the minus strand of CM063507.1, from coordinate 71,390,840 downwards.
CGCAAAAAAGGTTAAAAATTTTGTTGAACACAACACAACATTGCTTTTTATTCAAGAAAATCTATAAATTAGATTTGAATGCATACAATACATTAATATAATAATCAAAATTTTCTGCATATAGTAATGATGTTTTGAAATATGTACATAGCTAGATTAGAGTATCTAAACAAAAATTGTGAAGAAAAAGAAAAAGATAAATGTGTGCTTTGACATAAATTACTTTAATGTATTAAATGTACATTTCAGTACAAATGTAAATTTCAGGAACTTCTTTACTACTTTTTATAATCATTAAATTCTGGAAACCATATGCATAATTACATTTTAATAAGAAAAATAAGATTAGAGCATGACATGTTTGGTCTTTTATTAAAATATTTTGTTATTAATTCAGATTTTCTTTTTTCAGCAACAGACTTTTGCTGTTATACACCATGAAAAAAGTGACTAAAAGTGAGAAAAGAGACGGAATTGCAAGCCGGATGGCATAACGACATAAACCCTATTTTCTGTGGAACATATTTTAATGATTATAAACCAGACAAGGCATGTTCAATAAATGCCCTACAATATTGTACAATTAAGTTTTTAAAAATGCCTAAAAATTAATATAGGATAAATCTATTTGACATAAACTAATTTTGAAAAATGTACATCTAAAGTTTTTTGAGTGACCAAACTAAAAATTGCTAAAAAAATACAATATTATAAACAGTACTTTCTGAGTTTTTAAAAAGGACTGATATATATATATATATATATACTAGCTGATTATACCCGACATGCCTGGGAAAGAAAAAGTTTTAGTCTTTTATTACATTCAATGCAAAGAAAATTACACTTCCATAAGTAACTGAAATATCTACAAACCCCCCACCCTTCATGCTTCATTTAATTAGAATCTGCATGGCTGCTAGCTATTAGGAAAAGGCAGCTGACTTTATACTTTAAACCTTTTAAAAGATTATTCATTTGTCAAATAAGTGTAAAAAAAATTGATCACATTCCTATTTAAAAGTTAAGGAGCTTTTAAGGACTTTTTTTAGTATTTAATGACTTTTAACATTGCAAAACAAATACTATGTTATTTAAACTTTTTTTTTTTTTGTATGAAAAATTTTAAAAACAGGGATCTACAAACAATCCTAGCGACAGTCCTTGCACTTGTAGTAACTCATTTGCCATTTTGGATGATTTTTCCAATGCGAAAAACGAAACATCGTCAATTTCTTTGTCAGAAATGTGCTCCTCATCATTAAAATCACTAGATCCATGATGAACATAAAGAACAATCAGAATATTTTATAGTGTCACTATACTAATATTCGGATCTGTTTCAGAATCAAAATCTGAAATATTTTCGCGTCATTTCAGCTATATCAAGCTGAGTTAAACACTTTCGACACTTCGAAAATCTAACAATAAAAATAGAAAAAAAATCATGTCTGTCAGATCTAATTCTGTACTAAAAACTGGACTGCAACCGAAATACACAAAGCTTGAACAAAAATAAAACTCCCCTGTTTACATAAACAACACCACGTGGGAATTTAAAGAGCCGTCATAGCATGTCAACCGGAAACATTCCTTTACCCTCATGTTTATATAATCAAAAACCACTTGCATGTGTATCCTACTACTCTCTATTGAGTACAAGGTCAAATCTACATGTATCTAAATCCATATGGACATACAATGCCATCTTGTGTCAAAGCTTATAGTTTTTAAAATGTTCCACACGCTGACACATATGTGACAGTTGGGGGTGAACGAGAAAACGTACTGGTACGCCAGTGTGTAAGTGATTGTGTTTTTGCTGGCACGTATTTGTGACAGTAGGCAAATTAAGGACAGTGGGAACCCTATAAATGTATTTCATTTCAATAAATTTACATAACTATTCCTTTCTAAATCAAGATACCAATTTATAAAAATAGTAACAGGGATGATTGTGCCTCTAAGTAAAATAAAAGAAAAACTCTGAAATTTATACCATTTATAATCAAAACCCTGAACTAAAAAAAAATTAATTACATATATGAAATAATTGCACATTACTAATATTAGGTTTAATAAATAGTTAATAAATTTCAAGCAGGGGATTTTAATTGTTAGTAAATTAAAGCAATAACTGCATTAATTTTAACAAATGTTTTGACAATTTAACTTTATACCTTTTCAATTACAGTTGAGCCTGAATTAGAACTCAAATTAGAAATGATTTCCCTTAATAGAATCCCAGCCTCCATCATCATTTTCTTCATATCATTTGCAAACTGCTCTGACATGTAAATTGTTCGATAAGAAGCATCTGTAGCTAGTTTAAGAATAAGCCTTCTACACTGAGCAAAACTTTCTTCTACTTTGTCCAGAACTTTGGGATTCTACAAAAAGAGAGAGAGGTTACTCAAATATTCAATATTTTACAAGGCGCATCCAGAAAGTAAGTTTCCCTATTTAAAAGTTTAAAAAAAAAAACACACACTTTTACGAATATATTTATTGGCAACAAGCAATGTTTCAGCTATTTTTCAATATAGCCACCACCAGAATTGAGACACTTGTCATATTGTGGGATCCAAGGCCATAGGCAGGAGGAGGGATTTGGGAGAGTGATACCCCCCCCCCCGAAATTTTGAAAGACCATTTTGTAGATAGGCAATGTCCCACGTTTGTGTGTGTGCTATCTGCCTAGCTGTTCATGAATATAAACAGTCATTTTCTTTGAAAAAAAAAAAAAAAACCCGCTCAGACCATAAAAGTCTTCCTAAGTCGGTGGCCGGAAATACAGCACTGTATTTCTGGCACTGGGCTTTCCCTTTCATCAGTTGAAGTATCATTCAAAATAAAGATGTCTTTCTCCCTTGGTCCCCCTCCGAAAATAATTTCTGGCTACGGTCCTGGTGGGATCATACTTTGTATAACTCTGTCGTAGAGCTCTGCCACCTGTGAAGGAACCCAGCCTTCCTGACCCAGAACACAGTGCACATTCCTTCACGTACCGACAGCATCTGTTTGAATTTGATCTTGACCGAAGATCCACTATGATGCTAATGCATTGACTGCTGCTTGGTTTCTGGGATAAAGTGCAAAATCCAAATATCATAGCCCATGACGATCTTGTTGAGGAACTCGTCGCAGCAGAAATGACAGTGCTTCTCCTAAGCATTGAATTTTGTATTTGGGTGACAGTTTCGGCTCATAGACCTGACACAGCTGACGATGAATTTCAATTAGTGCAATGCTTTGTGCATTCAAGGTCACCAACCGAACCTTGCAGGCTGCGAGAGAAGGACTTAGAGATTCTATTTCGGACCTCAGCTACCCCACTACTGGCACAAATCGAAACTTGTCCAGCTGGCTTATGATTAATACATCATAGATCTGTTACCTACGCACAATTGACACAGCTAATTATGTTTTTTTTTAAAGAGGAAAACATCAGGAAACCTTCTTTCTGGATGCACCTTGTTCTTCACTATTTTTTTATAGTAGAAAATCGATTACCAGACCAGATAGAAGTGGACTGTACTTATCAGCTCATTATCAAAAAGATACTGATGAACACAAATTAAAAGATTAAAATTCTATTTATGAGTTATTTGTTATAATTAAAAGTATTATCCTCTGAACTTGAGTATATGTCTAGACTAAGAAATCATCTAATCTTCTACAAGTTGAATGTATGTATAGAAAGACATTTTAATACTTTTTATACATATGCAGTGTTTATGCTGAACTACACCTAACCTGAGTCCTAAGGTTCTACTAATAAGAAAAATGTGGAGACCTTCAAACAAAAAACCATATTTAAGTAAAGAATATAATAAATATGCATATTTGCAAATAAGACAAGATTTATTTCATTTGCAATTATGTACATACAAATATCATAAAAAATTCTCTTTCCTTTGTTTACAAAAAAATTCTATTTGTATTAGAAAGAACCTCACTGGCCTCTGTTAAATGTGGTCCTTGTAAATCATGATAAATTTTCTTCAGTATCTTTACTATAAATCTAATTTTAAAGTATCCATCTACGTTAAAAACATCAATTTTAGCCAGAAATCATATTTTTTTATTATTATTATTTCTCTATTGTAAAATTTCAACTTTTAGGCTTCTAAATCTGTTTTTGTTTTGTCTCTACGGCAATTTAAAGAACAGTTACAGCTGTTTAAACATCAGTGACACCTGTCAAAACAAAACAAAAGTAACGACTTTGGAATGGGAAGTTGTGAATTTAAAGCCTTTTAAAAAGCATTTTTTGAACAAAACTTTTTAAATTTTCATGAAGATTAGATTATTTATATTATTTTATATTATTTTTTATAATTAGCAACTTAGCAAAGTAGAAAGTTTTGAAAGTGTGGGGAATTTTAAACATGCGTTTTAATTTTTTAATAACTAAAATTGCTTTCATAAATTTCAAATGCGCTTTTCTCAGAAGGGTATTTTTAATAAAATGTTGAAACTTGAAATGTGATTTCTCAAAAAGTTCTTAAAATATTTTGTTGCAAATTATTATGAATGTTTTTTATAGTATTTACTAGTAAATGACGTAAAAGCTTTAAATTTGGATAATTTTTAATGATGTTACACTCATATTTAGATATAAAGGCAATGAAAATTCATTAAAAATTCAATGTGTATGATTTTGAAGGACCAAAATTTTTTGTCAAATGTAAATTAAACAAAGATTTTAGGTGATTCACTACTCCAGTGCATAAGAAATGTGTTGCATTGAAAAATTAGACCTTTTGAAAAAACCTGATTTTTTTTTACTAATTTTCTGCATTTATTAGATATTTTATAAAAACTTCTCCAGAAATATATTTTTTAAGTGCAATTCTCTATGACAGTATAAAAAATAAATCTCAAAATGTAAAAACATGAACTAGTTTCTAAGTTCTACGAATGTAGAAGGATACCTTAAGACTAGTTTCAATTTTCTTCATATAAGGATCTTTCTGGAAATTTCACTTGGAAAAAAAAAAAAAAACTTCTTTCCCCAGGAATTTTTTAGGCCTGTGATCCCCAAAATAAACCAAAGTTGCATCCTCCAAAAATGATAAAATTTTTTCTTTACAGGGGGGGGGGGATGTACATGGGACCTGAAATGTCACCTGACCATTACAAATTTTTCAGATCTGCGGGACACAAGATTTTGTTAAAGTTGTTTTCTGTTATTACAAATCTGTAAAAAACCAGATGTAGTGCATAAACACACTTTGATATGAAGTGGGTGTATACAGTTAATTACAGTCCATGCATACAAAAATGGAAAATCAATTTTAATAGTGAAGCTTTATTTAAAACTTAATGCTATACTTAACATTACCTATGTAACATTTCTAAATAAAACCTGTAGAAATGAAAGATGAGTTTTAAATGAAGAATTTTACTATATGTTATTTAATAGAGAAAATTAACTTTTTTCAGCAACCAAATTTACTAAAACTAGAAGCAGCATTTGAAAATATGAACAAATTTGATATTCAGTTTTGAATACACAAAGGGGATAAAAGTTTCAACTCAGAGTGGCAAAAAAATTGATTTAAATCATTTTTTTTCACTTCTTTTAAAACCTATATTTCAAAGACAGGAGAAATGGAAATCAGTCAACACAGTAATACCAATAAGTAAATAAGAGGGACGCTTTTCCAGGGTGCAATGTAAAGCCAATTTATCCTCCGTTCAGTATCAGAGACTCTGCCACACTCTATATGAGCAGACTTTATGAATCTCCCGAACTTAATCACTAGAAAGCTGGCTCCGGTCAAAGAAGCAGACTTTACGAATCTCTGGAACAATCACTAGAAAGCTGGCTCCGGTCAAAAGACACAAAAGCCTCCACGAGATCAAAGCACCTACTTAAAAAATGTCAAAAAACCCCGAGTAGAAAAATTCTAGGCTTTTTATACCTGGGGGTCAGTTACGGTCCCGCCAATCGTTTTTTGGTCAGTTACAATTCCAATTACCTGGGAACTCCAGCTAAGGTTACAGCTAGTTTTTTTTAGCTGAATTCTCATTCGCTAGATGTCCTTCAAATATTATTATTATTTTTTTTTTTACAGAGGGTGGGGGGCATGGGACCTGAAATGTCACCTGACCATTACAAATTTTTCAGATCTGCGGGACACAAGATTTTGTTAAAAAAATCATTGATTTAAATCAATTTTTCCACTTCTTTTAAAAATTATATTCCAAAGAAGTGCCAAATGATGGCCGATTGGTTAGGGTGCTGGCCTTCAGTACCGGAGTTCGTGGGTTCGAATCCCACAGTGGCATGGATCTTTGTAGCCGTTCAGAATCGGCTTTAAGCTGTAGGTCCTGGTCTCATTAGCCCTTGTGTTGCAAAAAGTAGACCGTAGCACTCCAAACCAAACCAAAGACAGGAGAATTGGAAATCAGTCAACACAGTTATACCAATAAGTAAATGAGTGTAAATAGATAGCATGTGCTTTCCAAGAATTTAGGAGTTGTTATCAGAAAGTATGTAGTAGGGGTAGTACAATGATTGATTATGACTGGCGGAATTCATTTTATGTAAGGGGGGTAAAGAGAGTATTACAGAACTCGAAATTCAGTTTGTCTACTAAATAACAACAGCCATGGCTTCATATGCTGGAATGGAAAGACAGTTTTCTTCTTTTGGTATTATTCATATTCTAGCCTTGATAACCAATTAGGAGTGGATAAAGCATCAAGGCTAGTCTTTAATTGAAATAATTAAATCAATAATTCGGTGCTTAAAAAAATACTGAAATAATTGTGATTTGTTCTTTTAAATAAATAGTTTGCATTAAAAGAATATTTAATTTGTTCTTAAAATTTACATCTTATTTAGTTTGCACTATCCAATTACAAAATAATGGAATATATTTAAATTTATATATTTAATTTTAGGTAATCAGAATGTGTAGAATATACTAGACAGATAAGATGTTACTTCTTATAACAAACTATTCTATGTATATTGTAAATAACATAAAAACAATTAAAATTAGTATTCAGAAAAAAAAATCAAAGAAATCCGATTTAAATCAAATAAATCTGATTTTTTTTTTCCAACCCTGGTTTAACTTACATCAATTGAAAACTGCTTTGCTAAAGTCACTTTATGGGATGATTGCCATCGGGGAAAATGCAAGTTCAACTTTTGCATGAGAGTTGAAGACTCAACATTAGAGCGTAATAAATACATCAAATCCTGAAATATAAGAAAATACTCAGCGTTAAACATATTAAATAAAATTCAGAAGGCTGAATTTTAAACTAATACTACAAGTGAAAACTTTAGCTATCCAAACAATACAAAACAAGTGACAGTTTACAAATGTTAATAATGCTAAAAAAATTATAGTGAGTGCCTTACTTAAATGATACTTTTTAACAATGAATATTATATTAAACAAAATTTCAAAAATAATTTTACACAGTGTTCCCACTCTTTTTCCAGAACAAAAATTAAGAACCTTTTTAAGGACTTTCTAAGGACCGAAGTAACTTTTTATAAGGACCTACTTGAAATAAACGACATAACGACATAAACCCTATTTCTTGAGGACCCTATTTTAATGATTATGAACCAGACAAGGTGTGTTCAATAAATGCCCTATAATATTTCAGAATTAAGTTTTTAAAAATGCCTAAAAATTAATATAAGGTAAATCTATTTGACAAAACCTAATTTTGAAAAAAGTTTTTAGTGATCAAACTAAAAATAAGTTGTGAATAAAATACAATATTATAAACAGTACTTTCTCAGGTTTAAAAATGACTCTGATATATACATATATATATATATATATATATATATATATATACATATATATATATATAATATATATATATATAATATATATATAATATATATATACATATACACACACACACACACACATATATATATATATATATATATATATATATATATATATATATATATATATATATATATATATATATGATAGATTATACCTAACGTTGCCTGGAAAGAAGAAAATTTTAGACTTTTCTATCACATTCAATGCAAGGAAAAATTAAACATCTATAAGTAACTGAAATATCTACATCCCACCTTCACCCTCCATGCTTCATTGAATTAAAATCTGCATGAATGTTAGCTATTAGGAAAGGGCAGCTGACTTTATTCTTTAAAACTTTTCAGTAAGCGAAAGATTAATTTAGTTGTCAAATAAATTTTCTACCTCATGACCATAAAAAGTACTAATAAACTAAAAGTATTTTCATAATTTTTTAAGAATATCAAGGAAAGAAATTCTGAATTACTACAGTAATACATTGAAAACATACATGCATTTGAAGATTTTCTTTATCATTAATACTGCCCTTTTGGCTAGAAAATGTAAAAGAATGTTATGAACATTATCAAATATTTTATATATTCTTAATGTATATATTCTTTAAACAGTACTTATCACTCGTACTAGCATTTTTAGAACCAGTTTTGGGCAAATATAACTCTGAACTTACAAAACTAGAAATATGGCTAAAACTGATAGGAAGTGAAGAAAGCGGATAGCGTCAATGAAGAAATTGATTTCATTCTAATTTAAAAATTAAGGAGTTTTTAAGCACCTTTGAGAAAAATTAGGTAGTTTTAAGGGCCCTTAAAAATTAAAGCTAAAATTAAGGAGTTCTTAGGACTTTTAAGGACCGTAGGAACCCTGTTACAAACAGAAAAGACACCAGTTATTTAATATCAGAATATTAATTAGCAATGTTGTCTTTTATGAAAAGAAATAGGAAAGAAAATCCAATTATATATATATATATATATATATATATATATACATATATATATATATATATATATATATATATATATATACTGCTATTAATAAACTGTTTTTTATAACTTATTTTTAAAATTGAGATATAAAATAGAATGTAAAAAATTAACACATTTAATTACTTTTTTTCAAAATATGTTCAGTCAGTACTGGCTATATGGTCACCCCACTTATATGGTCAGTTTTCTAAAGTGTCGTCTAACATAATAGGGAACATGTGTTAAGGCGCACCGCTTATACAATCATTTTCTTTTTCTTGTCAGTTTCATGTTTTCAGCGAGTTTAATTTTTTTTTTTTTTTTTTTTTTTTTTTTTAAAGTCAATGCAAAACCGGAGAGGACCTGAATTCAAGCCTTTATTTTCCTCTCTTTCCCCCCCCCTTCTTGTTTGTGTAGACTCATCGTCAGAGTTTTCCACCTCTCGCCCCCTACTGATAACAAGTAGACATCTGTCTGTTTATTGGTTGAAGTTATCTCTCTCATACATGACCTCAGGTGTTACTTTACTAATTCCGAAGCAGCAGATGATCCTTTAAAAGCTATTGGGGACTTAGAAAAAGTTGTGTTCACAACCAACAAAACGAAACAAACATATATCTGATTATTTATAAATACATTGAACATGAATGTACATATGTACGTGTGCTATACTTTGTTTAGTAAGGTAAGCTAATAAATTCCCCCCCCCCAAAAAAAATATTGCACATTTTTAATGTAATTTTTACTTCTCGAATTAATTATTAAAATGTTCTTAAAAGTATAATTATTTGTTTATGAGTACTACATTCTGTTGGGTGAATATAATCCTGCCACAATTCAATAGGGTTGTATTGTTCCGCATATATGGTTTGATTTTTCTGGACTGCTGACTATATAACCGATACAGACTGTATATAAAACATATAAATATTTATTTTTACACACATAAAATACTCACCAAAAACTTAAGTTGGGACAGTAATGAAAAAAACTTTTTGAGAGATATAAATTCACACTGTTCATAAGTCTTTTCCAATAATTTAATTATCTCTGGAAAATCAGAAGAGTTCCAGGGGTAAGAATTAATAGGTGCAGAAGCAAAAGTCTCTACTGAAGATAGAAGTCTTCTTAACACTTGAATAAAAAGATACACTGGCTTCACATTTTGTCTTCTATTTACAAATTCTTGATTATTCATAAAATTAGCATGGAGGTTTGAGCACAGATCATGATCTTTCAATACCTCTGAAAGTAAAAAACAGAACTATGAATAAATCATATCTACAGAATACACATTCATAAACATACCCCAGAATTATTATTTTAAGAAATAGACAAAAGATAAAAATCACGATTTTTATAAAAAAAAAATCAAAAGTTGGATTTTTTAAAAATTTAAATCAGATTTTTTAAATTTAAATATGATTTTTTAAATTTAAATATATTTAAGTGTAATATTTTATACAAGCAAATTAACTTGTTCGAGTTAGATGTCTAAATCAATTAATCAGGTTTGCAACTGCTGAGGTACTTTCAAAAAGGTGATAAAAGTGACAAATAATACAGAATAAGTGATAAAAGTGACTAAACATTGAAAAAAAAAAAGTGATTATCTTTTCTCCTCTTGATTACAGATGCTATTATTAAGATTTTTTTTATTTATTTTAACTTTAAATCAAATGATTCATGCAAGAGATAAATTTAGCGTCAAATACAAAAAAGGTTAAAATTTTTGTTTAACATAACTAAACATTGCTTTTTATTCAAGAAAATCTATCGATTAGATTTGAATACATATAATACATTAATTTTATAATCACAATTTAATTTTCTGCATATATTAATGATGTTTTGAAATATGTACATAGCTAGATTAGAGTATCTAAACAAAAATTCTGAAGTAAAAGAAAAAGAGAGATGTGTGCTTTGACGTAAATTACTTTAATGTATTAAATGTACATTTCAATACAAATGAAGATTTCAGGAACTTCTTTACGACTTTTTAAAATCACTCAATTCTAGAAACCATATGACTAATTACATTTTAATAAGATAAATAAGATTAGAGCATCACATTTTTGGTATTTTATTAAAATATTTTGTTATTAATTCAGATTTTCTTTTTTCAACAACAGACTTTTGCTATGATACACCATGAAAAAAGTGACTAAAAGTGATCAATTGTAAAAAAAAGTGACTAAAGGTGAAAAAAGTGACAAAATTGCAAGCCTGATTAATTCATTTTTTATATAATAAAAAATACAACTAAAATAAATATATATAATATATAAGAATAATTCATAAATCTCGAGAAAATAATTACTTGCAATATAGGGTTTTTTGCTTGCTTTAATTATTTATATCATAATTTAAATAAAAGATGCTTTGTGTCAATTTATACATTTTACTCCTTCAACCATAGAATTATTAGAAAGATGAGGGTAGACTATGGGCTAAGTAATCACAATAATTTTTATTTTTTATGAAAATTTTACAGCCAACTTTTTATTTTGTGACAGTGGTTAATTGTTAAATTATTTATAAAGAAAAACAAGTTTAGCTGCTTTGTCATTCCCAAGTTTGTTTCGAAGTTTAGATTGCACTAATCCATATGTTGAAAAAATCCTCTCGATAGAAGCAGTTGATGCCCTTGCAGTCAACAATTGATAAAGTGCCTGGTCCAAGTGATCAATTTTTCCATTCTTACTTGAGAAGAAATTACTTTTCCACCAATCGAGAGGGGAAATCTTGCTAATCACTTCTTCATTAAAAAGGAATTCATAGAAAGGATCAGATTTTTCCAGGAATTTCATGAGAACAGGAATAATATCAGGGGAGTACTTTTCATTTGCAAATGTAAAAGATTCATTTCTTTCCAAATAGATCAGATTTTTTCCACAAAAACGAGGGTCTATTTGATAAGCTAAGAAATGAAAAGCTCCCAGTTCTTGCTGGTTTCACTTATTAAAAGCTGTTAAATTGGATTTATCATTATCCACATCTTTAAGCTTAATCTCCAAAGTTTTCCAAATATATATATCTTCAGCAATAGTACAAGTATTTTGTATATAGAGTATAAAACTACAACAATAGGTTACAATCATTTTAAAAGATTTTCTGCATTTCTTTTCAGTCCAATATTAACTGCTTTATTATAAACAGTACTATCAATTTTGTCCCTATGCTCCTCACAAATTTTCAACAAAACAGACCAGTTTGTTATGTATTTGGTTAAACAATCTACCATTGTGGGTTTCTTTTCCAGGTATGATAACGAAATTTTTACTGTGCCAGTAATTTTTTAATACAAAAGACGGAAACAACATTTGACTGAGAGATAAGAAGATAGGGGAGAAGAAATGAATAGCTAAGGTGCTATTTTAATAATACAAGGAAGGCAGGGTGCAGCAGCCTCCTGAAACCATCTGGGAGCAACTCTGGGTTGTCAATATTTTCTTATTGTGATGCTTATTACTAACAGCTTTATTTTAAAAACTGGGAACAGATGAGATGTCTACGCTCTTCTGGCCGCTATGTTTTTTTTCTTGGCGATCTTGGCAAAAACCCCATTTTCAGGCTTGCAACTGCTGAGGTACTTCCAAAAAGGTGAGAAAAGTGACAAATAATACAGAATAAGTGACTAAACAGTGAAAAAAAAGCGATTTTTTTTCTCCTGTTGATTACAGATTTATTAAGATTTTTCTATTTATTTTAACTCAAAATCTAATGATTCATGCAAGACATGAATTTAACGTCAAATAAAAAAAAAATGTTAAACATTTTGTTTGACACAACACAACATCAATTTTTATTCAAGAAAATTTATAAATTAGATTTGAATACCTACAATACATCAATTTTATAATCACAATTTTCTGCATATATTAATGAGGTTTTGAAATAGCTAGATAAAAGTACCTAAACAAAAATTGTGAAGAAAAAAAGAAATGTATGCTTTGACGAAAATCACTTTAATGTATTAAAAGTACATTTCATTACAAATGTAGATTTCAGGAACTTCTTTACGACTTTTTAAAATCCCTAAATTCTGGAAACCATATGGCTAATTACATTTTAATAAGAAAAATAAGATTAGAGCATCACATTTTTGGTCTTTTATTAAAATATTTTGTTATTAATTCAGATTTTCTTTTTTCAACAACGGACTTTTGCTGTGATACACCAAGAATAAAGTGACTAAATGTGACTGTTTACTTAAAAAAGTGACTTAAAGTGATCTATTGTAAAAAAAAGTGACCAAAGGTGAGAAAAGTGATGGATTTGCAAGCCTGCATTTTTGAAAGTCTACAAACAAAAATGGTGGCAGAAAATGGCATTTTCTGTAAGATCACCACGAAAAACCCATGGTGGGCACCATATGGCTTTTAAGAAACCATGCATATAAATGGCATTTTCTGAAAGAGCACCAAGAAAAAAACATGGACAGATAAAAAAATTTACTGCAGATTGTTGAGCACACGGAAAAAAAAAATTTAAAACAAATTTAAAATTTGTGACAGGGAACCCCCCCACCCATATTGTTACAACTAAAAATACATAAAACACACATTTTAATAAACATTAAAAAAAGAAAGTGTGCTCAACAGTCTGCAGTAAATGCATACTAGTACTAACAGGGTATCTGCCAAAATAAAATTTGTCAATATTTTCTTATTGTGATGCTTATTACTAACAGCTTTATTTTAAAAACTCAATCTTTAAAAAACTGGGAACAGATGAGATGTCTACGCTCTTCTGGCCGCTATGTTTTTTTTCTTGGCGATCTTGGCAAAAACCCCATTTTCAGGCTTGCAACTGCTGAGGTACTTCCAAAAAGGTGAGAAAAGTGACAAATAATACAGAATAAGTGACTAAACAGTGAAAAAAAAGCGATTTTTTTTCTCCTGTTGATTACAGATTTATTAAGATTTTTCTATTTATTTTAACTCAAAATCTAATGATTCATGCAAGACATGAATTTAACGTCAAAAAAAAAAAAAAATACAAAAAACAAAAAAAAAAAAAAAAAAAAAAAAAAAAACGTTAAAAATTTTGTTTGACACAACACAACACAACATGAATTTTTATTCAATGAAAATTTATAAATTAGATTTGAATACCTACAATACATCAATTTTATAATCACAATTTTCTGCATATATTAATGAGGTTTTGAAATAGCTAGATAAAAGTACCTAAACAAAAATTGTGAAGAAAAAAAGAAATGTATGCTTTGACGAAAATCACTTTAATGTATTAAAAGTACATTTCATTACAAATGTAGATTTCAGGAACTTCTTTACGACTTTTTAAAATCCCTAAATTCTGGAAACCATATGGCTAATTACATTTTAATAAGAAAAATAAGATTAGAGCATCACATTTTTGGTCTTTTATTAAAATATTTTGTTATTAATTCAGATTTTCTTTTTTCAACAACGGACTTTTGCTGTGATACACCATGAATAAAGTGACTAAATGTGACTGTTTACTTAAAAAAGTGACTTAAAGTGATCTATTGTAAAAAAAAAGTGACCAAAGGTGAGAAAAGTGATGGATTTGCAAGCCTGCATTTTTGAAAGTCTACAAACAAAAATGGTGGCAGAAAATGGCATTTTCTGTAAAATCACCAAGAAAAAACCATGGAGGGCACCATATGGCTTTTAAGAAACCATGCATATAAATGGCATTTTCTGAAAGAGCACCAAGAAAAAAACATGGACAGATAAAAAAATTTACTGCAGATTGTTGAGCACACGGAAAAAAAAAATTTAAAACAAATTTAAAATTTGTGACAGGGAACCCACCCACCCATATTGTTACAACTAAAAATACATAAAACACACATTTTAATAAACATTAAAAAAAGAAAGTGTGCTCAACAGTCTGCAGTAAATGCATACTAGTACTAACAGGGTATCTGCCAAAATAAAATTTTTCAAATCCATGACTTTTCATGACTTTCCCTGATTTAGCAGATCATTTTCCATGACTTTAAAAAGCTTTCGTTAAAAGTATATATGAATAAAACTTCTGATGTACATACAAATAAAATATATGCTTTTAGAGAAATTACAGGAATTTTATCATAAAAAAAACTATAAACTTACTTTATTAGTGTTAATAAACTCACATAAAAATAAATTGTTGTATCTACATACCTAAGTTTAATCATATAGCAATTTTTCAATCAAAATGTTTCCAATTTGAATTCAGGGTAATTTGGTATTATCCAGGTGACCATGAATAATAGCCAAATATAACCCTATAATGTTTATATACAATATCCCTAGAGATAAACTTATATTTTGTGCAAAAATCTTAACTAATTTTTATTAAAAAATAATTATTATATTAATAAAATTTTAATCTACAATTTAAGAAAAAAAACGCAGACTAATATACATTTACCCACCCATTAAGCTTTATTGCTTTGAGTTTCCTTGGTGAACGAATTTTACTTGGCAATAGGGTCAATAGGATAATACATAAATACCAAACTCAGTATCAGTCAAATGACAAGTAAAAATAGAAATAAACAATTCAATGCATTTTTTTAATCGGTAGTTTAGCGGATTCATGACTTACACTCATTTTGCTTGAAAAATCAGGACTTTCCATGACAAAATTAATCCATTGTCTAAATCCATGATTTTCCCTGACTTTATAGGTGAGCAGAAACCATGATACTAGTACTAACAAAAATAATAAAAAAATGGTACAACCTGACCAGCGATCTTACCATGTGAACATGTCCGAACTACTAAAGCTAAACCGCAAAGAACTTTTTAGAATTTATTCAAAAAGGAGTATAGGCTGAAAGGCTAAAGAAATATCTTTGGTCTTTTAAAAGCCATGTAGTGCACAACAACAGATACTAACTAAAAAGATTTTTTAAAAAAGGTGCAACCTCACCACGCAAGCACGTCCGAACTACACAAATCCAGAGAAATTATTCAAAAAGGTGTCAGGTGGTCATGTGTACCAATGGGGCTTAACCCTTTAAAGGTCCCGATTAAAAATTCTTTCAGATTTAACAGAATTATGTTATAAACGTTATCTTTGAGGTTTATAAATACGAACCATATGAAAACAAATTTTACATTCCTTTGGGAGGTAGGAATTTTTCAGGAGGGGAGGGAATAATTGTGAAACCTTTCCTTTTCACAATTATTCCTCCCCCTCCTGATAATGTATAATTATCATCAAAAATGATATTACCATTAGATAACTATACAATTTTTCATTGTTCTATTGGGTAGGTGTTTTTTTATTGAAGTCATATGAAGAAAAATCAAATTCGAGATTTTGCATGTAAACCAATTTTAAACTAATATATTTCAAAGGGAAAAATAAATTATGCAAAATTCTATTATCTATTACTACATCAAAGAATCAATAAGACAGAAAATCGAAAAAAATCTTTCGGATATTTTTAAAAAAAAAGTGAAAAAAGTATTAAGAGGTGGTATCGCTGTGAAACCACTGCCCGTTAAAGGATTATAGCACGAACCAGGGTTACCATACAAAGCTTCAATTCAGGGTAGTAAAAGCTAAATAGATATTGCTCAAGAAAACGCTAAAAAAAGTAACCAAATTTGTCAACAAAAGCCAGAGCGTAAATATTGCATCTGAAAACGGATTTAAATCAATGATTTTTTTAAAAAATCAACTGATTTAAATCGAATTTAACCCTAGTTAAAAGAGCAGACTAAAAATTTGATACAAGAATTAATTTGCACAAAATAAATTAATTACACATATAAAATCACTTTAGTAGCTATCAGAAAGAGTAAAAGAAAATTTAGTTAAACACTCACCTAAGACAAATGTTATAAGGATAAATGGTCAGCCGAATATGGAGGGTAAACTCTTTTGGCATTTTCAAGGTAGTTGATGAATAGCTCTTGGGATTTCTTATATATTTTCCGACAGAAAAATTCAGCAACATAAGAATCAAACTGATCACTACATTGTCGTGCTCCATTACAAAATCCCTTTATTAAACTCTGCAAACTGTCATTAAAATCTGTATCACTGATTCCGGTATCAGGATTCATTGAAGTTATATCATAATTGGAATCCAAATACATTAAATCTTCATCTGAGAGACTATAATCTTTCCAACAATCAGATATAATTGTAGAACCGCTAATTACATATTTTTGAATTACTTCCAATAGAACTTCTGTACTTCGACTGTTAATAACCTGAAAAAAATATTTATTTGTTTTTCTCTCAACTCCTCCTAAAACCCATTTACCAACAACCATTTTACCCTTATCGGTTTTTCTTTTTCCAAAATTACTTTCACATATTTCTACAGCTATTCCCAAACCCCCAATTTTTGAACTACTATTAACACAAATTTCAATACAGATCTCTCGACAAAAACATAAATAGTTAGTAACACTATTAATTGAAATACCTAATTCATCCTTAATAAAATCATTACTTGCTTTATATATCCACATATATGTCAAAATTAGAATCTGTATTAGACTTAAGTGACTAGACTCAAACCATGTTCCCTTACGTACGGATCTTTTTACCCGATGTCCATTCTCTCCTTTTTTCCGACACTCCCAAATATACCCGTCATTTAGAGCTTTTTTTTCAACAAGGCGCATCGGTGTTTTGCATGTTGGGCATTCATATTGTTTGGCAAGGAGACCAAAATTAGTACACCACTGTAAAACTGCCCGCTTCCCTTCTTTCTCTAAATTATAAAAAAATTTCATGTTGTATTTTTCGGAAGTATCAGACGTAGCCATTATAAATCT
The DNA here is from genome assembly GCA_032207245.1 of Pardosa pseudoannulata. Lineage (NCBI taxonomy): Eukaryota > Metazoa > Arthropoda > Arachnida > Araneae > Lycosidae > Pardosa > Pardosa pseudoannulata. The sequence goes on along the minus strand of CM063507.1, from coordinate 71,373,257 downwards.
ATACAGAGTTCGGAATATTAGTATAACCAAAAACAGAAAATTGGTGATGAGAATGTATACAATAGTTAAAAATTCAATAATACATCCGCCAAAAATATATAAAATAAGCTAACTGGATCACGTGCTTCGATATTCGTTTCGCAAAGAGCAGTAAGTAGAGAATTTAAAGGGTTGCCAAAATGCAAATCCAGAACTTGGCGATAATGTGCTTTTATGATGGCGATTATCGCCAATAACTTGATGTTTACATTTGGATTGGCTTCAATCATTTACGTCGTCATATTTCGAAAACAAGATTAAATTATCAAGCGTAACATCACTGATTATTGAGCATAATACTGTTTATCAAATTCAAAATAGTTTGGTGAAAAACCTTACTTTCAATAACACATAAATAATTGCTTTTGCAAGAATGTTCAAAAACAGCTGACGTCAACCAATTCTTCGTAACATTTTCTTGATCCATACTTTTTAAATATTATATAGACTGCATAACAAGACAAATATAGAGAAATACAACGATTTAAACAGGATATACTAATAAACAGAAATGTCAACCTTGGTTTAGATTCGCGGGTGTTTCCTAAAATACGGGTAAAGTTAATTTGATTTTTAAAAAAAGATTTACAGGCCCATTCAGGTGTCCTTTTTCCATCACTGATCGCTGAGCCATCGCTATTTCTATTTCAATAAGGCGATTTCACGCAGTAGGGCAAATTCTCAAATTATGACAATTCTGGCTTTAGTTTCAAACGGAAGGGCAGTTTATTGTTTGTCTATTAGCTGTTGTAATCATGAAAATGAATGGGAAGGGCATTATAGTAGTTCGTGACGTTGCGACAAATTGCCTTATGCGCATTTTCTAGACAACAGCGAGGAAAAACAGAAATAAAAGGTAGTCAGTACTGTTGTTTATTTCCTGAAAGTACGTAGGACTTTTGTTTTAAACCATGAAGTTTGAGCTCTAAAATATTCCTGTATTTACAAGAAAATAGCTGGTATATTATTTAAGACAATTTTCTATAATTTTTCTGTATGTTTCTACTCATAAAAAAGAATGTATACAACTGTGAACTGTTTTTTTTTAAATAATAAAATATTACATATATATAAATGATGCTTTAAAGAATATCTTCATTATGATTTTCAACAGACATTTTTTTAAAGCATAAACCTTTGCAATAATAAACTTCTGAGTATCTTCAAATTTTCTTAAATTGCTGACAAATGCCTAAAATGCCTGAGTAATGAAAAATCAACATAATCATCTATATTTCTAATCATGTTACCTTTTATTAATTTAGTAAATTTGTATTGTTTTCAGTAACATTTTTATGAGTGGTCAAGAACATTTATTAATACTGAAGATGAAATGCTAAAACAATGACTAAAAAAAGGTTGTCCCTTCTTATAACTTGTTTTGAAAAAAAAATTGAATTAATCAGTTTTCTATAAAAAATTTTCGATTGTTTATTCCGAGGATTATGGAATTGGAAGAGTAATATGAAACAGTACATAAATTTCTGATGAAATACTTAACATTTTTATAATTTTTAAAGTATAAATCGAATAATTAATTCGTATTATAATAGAATAATTGATATTCGTATTCATAACATCTAAACTTTTCCAAAATGGCAGCCTTCGTATGATTTCAAATCATAAAAAGAAAACCGGATATATGTACAGCATTTATTCTTGAAAATCTATTAAACAATGGAAACTTTGAAGGTTTTGAAAGAAAAGTCTCAAAAAAGGCGTCAACTTTTAGCTCAACAAGTACTTTTATTCTTCACAGTTTTATATTTATCTTGTGAATATATTGTTAAAAACTGTACAATTGCTACAGTTAATAACAAAACGAAACACATCAGAAATAAACAGTATGCGGGATAAAAATTTTGATCTCATGAAAAGTTCTTAACATGTAAAGGAACATACTTCGAACTTTTCAAGAGAAATTTCCAAACATGTTTAAAAACATATTCTATTAAATAAAGAAGTCTTTGTGAAGACCGGTGTTTCTTTCAAATACGTATGTATTAAAAAAAAAAAAAAAGAATAATAGACATAAAATTTCTAGACAGAATCCTGGAATTAATTTTAGGTGAATATTAAGTATAGGCAAATTATTTTAAGGTTTACTTAGCAATTGCTGCAAACCACATTTTTTTTTCTTAATCTAATAGAAGTGATAGTTATATTTACCTGCATTCCATGCATAGGAAGAAACAAACTAGCATTAACTTTAAATGATCATATTATAAATTTACGATTCAAATTTGTTAGGTAGTTATATTCTATATATTTATCTTGATACTTCTTCCACAACACTAAAAATATGTATATATGAATTCAACCAAAAATAACCTATAAAGTTGTTTTGCTTCTGTAAAAGTTTCATATGAAATTGTTTTTAAAATTATTGTATGAATAGTTTATTAAGTCAATACAAAAAGCTAAGATATATTTTTCTTAAATGTTGTAAAACATAAAAAAATGACATTACAGGTAATTTTTCATATTGTAAGAGAATATTCTACTTTTACATGATTTATAGTCAATTAATGTCTAGTATTTAGATTTCAAGTAAGTGAGATAAGCACTGGAAAGTTATATTACACATGTCTAGTCTGTGTTTGTAATTTTTGAAAAACTATGCAGATACAGTTTATGATGCATGTAATTTAGAATAGGGAAAGAAACAATATTCAGAAGATGGAAGAGAAAATTGTTAAAATATTAAAAAAACAACAACAAATAGTTATTTAAAATTTTAGTTGGATCAACCAATATTTCTATAGAAGAAAGTTGAACCTATAATGTTTGTGTAATATAATATAAAATCAAATCAAATAGCAAAAATTATGATTCTAAAATATTGTAAAGTTTAGAAATATGAGGAGTTTTTAGAATATATTTCTATGTAACATTTACCAACTAGTAGTAGTCAAAAAGATTTTTATAAAATTTGGCTTACATCTATTTTATTATAAACTTTATATCTGTATATAATGTTATCAGAATTCCTTTACCTTAATATTTATTATAGCTTAGTAATTAATTAATCTAAAATTTGGATATTACATGAAATTTGTGTGTGATAGTGTTATGAAATGTTTTATGTATTTAACACAACATGAATGACTGTAAAACATCAGGTTTTTCAATGACCCCAAGTCATAGTTATCGCAGTTTTTAGTTTTAACAAAAACATTAACTTTATACTACTTTTTTTAATTAATTGAACTGTTGCTATATAATTCTATGAAATCTTATTTTAAAGTATTACTGTTACTCTTAATTCTTATTCCTTATATTTGTGTATTTATGGGATGTAATTCATATACAGTGAAACTTCTCCGAGTGACCACCCCTGTATAGCCCTTCTAAATGGCCATTTTTCATAGCACAGAATTTTTGGACTCATAGACGTAATGGTAAAATAACCTGTATCAGCGGCCACCTCACCCCCTCTAAATGGCCTCCAAGTGGAATCGTCCATTTCATTTTTCGGGAAATTCTACTCATTCCATGCTCTAATTTTGAGAAGTAAAACTGAAGGTCAGGTTTATAGTCGGACATAAGACAAAGGAATAGCTTCAGAAGCCCTTAGTCCCCTTCCCCTTTCTAAGAAAGATTAAATCTGTTATCTCTTTTGTATTCTCCCCACACCCTTCAGATAAGAAATCCCTATTGAATCATCCATAGAAACTGAGGGAGGAACTGGACAATCAAGCATTAAAGGTGTTCTAGGGCCTTTGTTTAGAATTCCAATGGGTACAGTTTAGGAAGAATTGCATCTATGTCAGCAAAAATGTCATTCACTCCAGTTTCATTTCATTAGTTGGTCAGTGATCTGAGTTACAACGATGTCGAAATGCGTTTTTCTAAATCTCGAGCAGAGCATTGAAGTTCTGCTTGAATATGAGAATGGCAAATCGACAGGAAAGTTAGCTGAATTATTTAATTGCGGAAGAACGGAAATCAACAAAGTCATCAAAGAAAAGAATTTCATTTCAAAGGAGTACGAAGACTACAGAACAAACAGAAACAAATAGCAGCCTTTAAAAATAAATATAAAGAAGCATGAAATAAAGTACTATTTTCTCTTTAGATAAGTTTTAAATTTCATTTACATAAGGAATATATGTCAGACTTGTTTATATTACGCATTATGTTTGTGGATTCTATGGCTGCCATTCACACAATGACTAATTATACTCGGGTACTTAATCTCATTGAATTCGAGTATAAAAAGCGAATTAGTTCCTTGATTGAATCAGGGAAGGCAGTAATTCTGCAATGGAACCCTAGCCACTGTGATGTGTCTGGGAATTAGCATGCAGACACACTTGCTAAAGAGGGCTGTTTTCTGCACCAACCCATAACTTGTGTCCCTCTAAGAAATGTTAAGCGGGCCATCCGTGAACATGTTCGTAAGGCTCGACTATGCCATTATAGGGATATTGCTTCTAGAAAAAAATGATCTTCTCTTTTGGATAGACAAATATGCGGCACATTGCCCAGAGCTATTGGTTTGGCCTGTTTCCGCCTTGAGACTGGATATGATTTTCTTCAGACCCATCTGTACAAAGTTGGTCTTGTTGATTCACCGAACTGTGTTCTTTGTTCTTCAGCCCCAATGCATGGAGATCACCTTTCTTCTTGTCCTGCTCCACAGGATATTTCTTTGGGTTCCTTTTTGACTCTCCCATCTAATGGGGCAATTTCTTGTCTGTATTGGACTGCAAGGCATCGTATGATTGTAAGAGTTCAGATGGGTGTAATATAAAAAAAATAATACGAATTATAGTAATTATCTTATAATGGTAAATAAAACCCTTCAGAGTGGCCATCCTCTCTAATTGGCTAAATATTCTTGGTATAGTGAGGTAACTGCTCAGAGAGGTTTCACCGTATATGAAATATATTTCATTATTTAAAGTTAAATTATGTTGAAAAAAATTCTTTATGATGAATTGATGATTGGTAACAAGAATTAAAGCACAATGTGATAGCATAAATATTTTAATTTTTCTCCCTAGCTTGGTGCTGGTAGTACTGAAAACTTGAGTTCAGTTCTTGGTAATCAAGATGCTAGAGTGAATAGCAGCTCAACTAAAAAACAAAAAATGTAAGCTTCGTGGATTTTAAATAATTAATATAAGAGTTTTACTTTAATGCAAGTTGTAATTTCCATTATGTTTGATTTAGTGAACCAGAAGTTGCTGTAGCTGTTGAAAGTGTGAAAGAAGAATTCAAAGCGTCCAAGCAACTTCCAACTTCATCAGTAAAGTTCTTTTTAATGTTTAAGCAAATGAATGTATTACTGATAAGGAATATGTATTTTAAAAGTAACGAGGAACATTAATAGTAGTTTAGTTTTGTTGTTAAGGTTAATATATAATTTTCTTTAAAAAAATTTCTCATATTTGTTTACTTGTTATGTAAACAGGTAACAAGGTCATGTATTCCTATGAAAATTGTTATTGCTAACTGTTTTAATATTCATTCAAAACAATTAACTAGCTTTTAAAATTTTTGATGTAAATTATCTGTAGAAAATAGTCAGGGTTGGTCATTTTGCCTGCAAAAAGGTATTTTTGCCCGGACAGTGGCAAAAACTGGTAATAACCGGCAAAAATCAAAATTTGGATGAATACAGGCTTGCAATTCCGTCACTTTTTTTACAATTGATCACTTTTAGTCACTTTTTTAAGTAAACAGTCACTTTTTTCATGGTGTATCACAGCAAAAGTCTGTTGTTGAAAAAAGAAAATCTGAATTAATAAAATATTTTAATAAAAGACCAAAAATGGGATGCTCTAATCTTATTTTTCGTATTAAAATGTAATTAGTCATATGGTTTCCAGAATTTAGTGATTTTAAAAAGTCGTAAAGAAGTTTCTGAAATCTACATTTGTACTGAAATGTACATTTAATTCATTAAAGTAATTTACGTCAAAGCACACATTTCTCTTTTTCTTCACAATTTTTTGTTTAGATACTCTAATCTAGCTATGTACCTATTTCAAAACATCATTAATATATGCAGAAAATTGTGATTATAAAATTAATGTATTGTATGTATTCAAATCTAGTTTATAGATTTTCTTGAATAAAAAGCAATGTTGAGTTGCGTTAAACAAAATTTTTAACCTTTTTTGTATTTGACGCTAAAATCATGTCTTGCATGAATCATTTGATTTAGAGTTAAAATAAATAGAAAAATCTTAATAATAGCGTCTGTAATCAAGAGAAGAAGAAAAAATCACTTTTTTTTTTCAATGTTTAGTCACTTTTTAGTCACTTATTCTGTATTATTTATCACTTTTCTCACCTTTTTGAAAGTACCTCAGCAGTTGCAAGCCTGTAAATATAGTGATACAGGTTATATGAAAAAAAATCATTACAAAAAATAAAATAAAATGTTTTCTTAGTAAAAATAAACAAATGAATAAACAAAAAATATATTCTTATTTTTTATTTTTTTTTTTATTTTTGCACTACTCTTATCTCTCTCTGCGAAAAGATTTTCATACACCTGCACTTCCATTCAGCATCCACATACCAGTTCAAACAAGAACCTACCTGTTCTATCCTGAGTTAAGCAAGTGTAGATCTATCCTCAAGTGTAATTTTTTTGTATTATAAAAAAATAAAATTTAAATAAGAATTTTAAAACTCTACTTATTTGAGCGTAATATATTAACCCTTGTCAAGTTATTTTGATGATTTCGGTACACAAATTGTCAAATTTTTTTATTTCAAAAATCAAGTGTTTACTACAAAATAAATTCTACTTAGTAGTTAAAAATTGATATTTTGAAGTAGATGGGTAAAATTTTTAAAGTTTTGTAGCCACTGCATATTTGCTTGAGGCGGATGCCACTCAACATGTCAGTTCCAAAGTTTTGGATTTGGAAAATCATCTTTTTTTGTCAGCTTCATTATTGCAAAAATGTAAATATCGAAAAGGCAAAATAAAACGATTTACGGGTATTACTTTTGAGTAAATTGGAGTATGTAAAATCTATTGATGATACCAGTACATAGCCTGATTTGGTTTTCGGACAATACCTTGAAGAATTATTAGCCCAAAGAATAGCTTCATTTCTCCGTCATTTGTAGGGATTCACTTTTTACTGCGGGAGCACCTTGATATCTTTGCATGATTTGCTTTTCTTTCTTGTTCTGCATAGTTGTTCGTTTCTTTTACAATTATATCCATTACATTTGAATCCAGAAACATTTCTTAAATATCTAAAGGAGTGTAGTTTATGTTTACAGAAAAGTTACACCTGGAGTACCTGTAAAAGGGAACCGAGGGGGCAGTTATTTCACACCAGTCTCTAGCATTTCCTATATCATCTGCCCCGCTATCCGTTGATTCACTGCTACTTTGAATGTCACTCTCCTCAGTTTCACATGTGTCACTAGTATCAATGCCTTCAAAATCTTCATCTTCAGTTGAAAAATCTAAATCATCTATATTACGTTTCAAATAACTGGATGCCATTTTACAACAAAAAGTTCTTGCACGGTTTGAACCAAAGAACTTCTAACCTCTAAACTTTGAAATCTTCAGTAAAGTGCTGACATCTATATTCAATACATATCAGCATTTTACTGAAGATTTCTATGTTGAATTGAGCACACATTAACTTTTCCCAAGATACTGTCGGGTTTGACAAAGAGATGAAGCCAAAGTAAACCTTCTCCCGATATATATTTGGGTATAACAATACGATGCATTAAAAGAAATTACCCCGAGTAATACTCAGATGTGACATTTTCGACCACCAGTGCTGTGCCCGAGATTATCTCGGGCCTGACAATTAAAAGGTTAATATATATTTACTTATCATTAATGCTTATATTTTGCATTTCTGAAATATTACATTGATATTGCTTGTTAATTGATTAAGTTGATATTTTAAAACTAGAAGTGTTTGTTTATAACTTCTATACATTTTATAATGTTAATTTATTGCAGCATAAAAATCAGACTAAGAATTCGATTTTTTTTTCAATTAAAAATTTTTTTTAAATGATGAAATTCATAATTTTGCAGAAATTAAAATGAGAATATGTGATCATCCAAATGTAATATAATATTTATCTGTGACTGTCAATTTATGATAGGTAAAAGAACATAAATGCCCATTAATGTGTCAAAAATCTGTTTTTGCCATTTTTGCTGGCAAAAACCTATTTACCACGGTTTTTTCCACATGTGGCAAAAACTTGCCAACCCTGAAAATAGTTTAAGGAAAATAGTTTAAAATAGAATTTAGTATAAGGCAACATTTCCAATATGTTTTAGAAGTAACTGTATTTTGTAGAAAATTATTAAAGAAAATATGTCTCATGATTTTAAATGTGTTGAAATATTTTTGAACTTCATTTGTACTTAGAAAAAGAAAATTGAAGGTAGTGAAGCAAAATGGAAATTACTGTTTAAACCATCTACAGAAAAATACACGGTGTCTTAATGTAGCTGAATATTGTTTTCTGTATTAAGTTGCAGGATAAAAAAATTATACCCAATAAAATTCAATATTTTGGTTCTTTACCATTTTAATAAATGTGCTGAAAGATATAGGTTGTATTAATATTATATTTCATTTAGGAGAAGAATTGCTTTTCTAGATTTAATCATAAGTATGCATAATCAGCTCACATTCGTGTTATATTTGAGAAAAATTCTAGACAGCTTAATGAGATTGACTCAACCCACAATTCAAATTTAACTTGTTAAATATACTATTTAATAAAAAATCCGTCAAAATAAATGTCTGCAATAGTATGTTGTTGAATATTTTTTATAAATTAAAAAAAATCCGTAAATATTTTTACTTCCATTATATATGATTTACTATAAGTACTTTTTAGCATATTTGAAATAGGATATGTTCAAAGGATAACTATTTAAATTAAGCTTTTGTGGTATTTTGCATTTTCTACAGCTAAATCTTCTCTATAGGTCAAACATTCAGGCATAAAAAAGAATTGAGACATCTAAATTATTTGAAACTTCCAAATTAAACTAATTATTTTTGCCATCAGTATAGAATTTTTTTTTTTTTAATCATTATCATTTGCTGATTTAATATGTCATTTCCTTTCTTTGTAGAACCAATCTAGTGAAAGTGATGATGTATCTGAAGTAAGAACCTATACAGACTCAAGCACCTTTCTTAAGGTACAGTTCAGCATTTCATATTCTCTTACCTCCTATTACTTTGCATACTGTAATTATATTAATAATATAATATGCATACTGTAATCATATTAATTATATTGTAATTATATACAGAGTTGGCATGATTTAAAACAGTCGATTTTTTTTTTTTTTTTGAAAAAATCATCGATTTAAATAATTTTTTTTTATTTATTTCTTTTAAAACCTATATTCCAAAGACAGGAGAATTGGGAATCAGTCAGCACAGTTATATCAATAAGTAAATAAGTGTAAATAGATAGTATATGTTTTCCAAGAATTTAGGGGTTGCCATCAGAAAGTATGGAGTAGGGGTAGTACAATGATTGATTATGACTGGTGGAATTCATTTTTTGTAATGTAAGGTAAAGAGAGTTACAGAACTTGAAATCCAGTTTGTCTACCAAATAACAACAGCCGTGGCTTCGTCTGCTGGAATGGAAAGACAATTTTCTTCTTTTGGTATTGTTCATTCTAGCCTTCCTAACCAATTAGGAGTGGTAAAAGCATCAAAGCTAGTGTTTTTATTGAAACAATTAAATCCATAATTCGGTGCTTAAAAAATATGGAAATAATCGTGATTTGTTTGTTTAATAAATAGTTTGCATTAAAAGAATATTTATGTTGTAATGTACATACAACCTATACACCAGTGTTCGTTACAAGGGTGAAACACAGAATGAATATAATACTTTATATTGAGATTCAGACATTTATTCTATACATTCATTTACAAATAGATTCTTGGTTATCATATATCATAATCATCAATTATTTGTCTTCTGTTGACACTATAATTATCACAATTCTCTTTATAAGGAGTTATTATTATTAACAGAGGCCTAAGCTAAGTGACTGTAAATATTATTTTATAAATTACCTCCATTAAAGTCACAGGGGAGCTGGCAGGGGCTTTTCTCCCTACGTCAGTCTCTAGTTGGTGCAGAGGGTCAGGTAGAGGCTTTTCTCATACGGTGAGTCGGTCCGGGTGTTCGGATGCATGGCACGAGTCGATGCTGGTGGATTCTTGTCCCCCTTCTCTCGAATCCCTACTTCAACTCCTCTCCTTAACTTCATTTCCAAACTCCTCACCTCAGTTCCAACGCCTCTTTTTCCTTCCTTGCCAATTGCTTGTTTTCGGGAAATTTTCCCACATCTGTATGCCCTTCGGGAGTGCAGGTGGGCTCATTAAAGTAGCCCCTTTTGTACAAGCTGACATTACTTTTTAGTCCCTGGCCCCATAACTTATGGTTACATGTCTGTGCAGGCTTGACCGTTACGCTGCCATTCCGTTATCTATACCTTCTCTGCAGGGGTAACTTGACGTGAACAATTGGAGTCCTAAATTCCTCTAGAAAAATCCTCCCACAGCTGTGCATGCATGTGCAGATAACCGTGGGAAAGTACCTCGGTACAATTTAATTTATTCTTTAAATTTACATCTTATTTAGTTTGCACTATCCCATTACAAAATAATGGAATGTATTTAGATTAAAATTTATATATTTAATTTTAGGTAATCAGTGTGTAGAATATACTAGATAGATAAGATGTTACTTCTTATAACAAACTATTCTATGTATATTGCAAAAAACATAAAAACAACAATTAAAATTAGTATTAAAAAATCAAATCTGATTTTTTTTTTTTTTTAAATCATGATTTTTTTTCTAACCCTGATTATATATCAAATAACATGCATTATTACTGATTTATTTATATATTTACTTTTTAAAGGGAACTCAAAGTGCTAATCCTCATAATGACTATTGTCAGCATTTTGTTGATACTGGACAAAGACCTCAAAATTTTATTAGAGATGTTGGTAAGTCAATTTCTTTTGAGATTAATAGAAAATATCTTGAATAAAAAGTACATTTTATCAAGTATATATATGTAAGTGGTAGCCATGCATAAAATCAATGACAGCCACATTTTAGTATCTGGTTTAAGTTGCAAATTCAAATTTAATTTATTATGGTTACATATTCCACACGAAGTATACCCTGGAATTTAGGGTTGGTCTGATTTAAATCAATTGATTTAAATCAGTTGATTTTTTTTTTTAAAGAATCATTCATTTAAATCATTTTTATTCACTTCTCTTAAAATATATATTCCAAAAACAGGAGAATTGGGAATCAGTCAGCACAGAAATACCAATAAGTAAATAAGTGTAAATAGATAGCATGTGCTTTCCAAAAATTTAGGGGTTGTTATCAGAAAGTATGTAGCAGGAGTAGGTACAATGACTAGTTATGACTAGTGGAATTCATTTTATGTAAAGGGAGGTAAAGAGAGTATTATAGAACTCGAAATCCAGTTTATCTATCAAATAACAACAGCTGTGGCATCATCTGCTAGAATAGAATGACAGTTTTCTTCTTTAAGTATTGTTCATTCTAGCCTTCGTAACAAATTAGGAGTGGATATGGCATCAAAACTAGTGTTTTTATTGAAACAGTTAAATTCATAATTTGTTGCATAAAAAATATTGAAATAATACTAATTTTTTTGTTTTTTTAATAAATAGTTTGCATTAAATGAATATTTAATTTGTGCTTTAAATTTATATCTTATTTAGTTTGCACCATCCAGTTACAATCCAATTACAAAATAATGAAATGTATTTAGATTAAAATTTATGTATTTAATTTTAGGTAATCAGTGTGTAGAATATACTAGATAGATAAGTTGTTGCTTATAACAAACTATTCTATGTATATTGAAAAAAAATATATAAAGACACAACAATAATTAAAATTAGAATTTAGAAAAAATATCAAATAAATCTGATTTAAATCAAATAGATCTAATTTTTTTTATTTAAAAAAAATCATGATTTTTTTCCAACTCTGCTCTAATTTCATCTAAGCATGATGAAGCTGAACAATGGCTGAATGGTTAGGGTGCTGATATTCGGTACCCACTGTGATCTTCATGGGTTTGAATTCCACTGTGGCATGGATGTTTGTAGCTGTTCAGAATCAGCAAATAAGTTCAGAAATAACAAATTATTCAAATAATAATATATTTATTGTATTGAATGCTAAATTTTTTTTCAATTATAAATTTCATGAATTTTGCCATTGGCTGTCGTTTTTTCCCCTCCCCGCCTGATTTAGATAACAAAGTAGAATTTTTGTTTTAAGCATCAGACTGTTATAACTTTATCTACCTTTTACAATGTTATTTTGAGCATGATATTTCCGGAAAATTCTATTTATAACTTTATTTTCCTTCTTTATAATAATAACAATACTGAAGTATTTACGTTTTTAACCGTTTGAGTGCGGCGAAGTGCTATCACTCTTCTCATATATTCATATATTCTATCAAAAATGTGGGGAGGTGTGATCGTGGTGCTGTTTGTTACTTCTTCATGAGCATAACAACCTATTATAGGTCCTAGCTGCCTCGACAGCACGCTTCCTCCAACTCAAACGGTCTAGAGTAACTCTTTTCCAGTTCTTAATCTTCAAGGATTTGAGGTCAATTTCAACATCGTCTAGCCATCTTGTAGGTGGTTGTCCTCGGGTATGGGATCCTTCAGGGTTGTTCCGACGAGAACCGCTTGAACTATTTCTACCATACGTCACTTGTGACGAAAACTGTATAGCACTTACATAACTGTCCAACGCGCATGCGCTTACTACTGTGTATTATTTTTCTCATCCTAAAGCGCGTATATAGCACTCTAGAGATAAGAGAGATAAGAGTTTGATTCCAATGATAGCTGACGCGTTAATTTTACTTAATTTCCTTTATTAAATTTTTCTTAACTTTTCTCGTTGAATCTTTCTTTGAGTTTGGATTTGATGAACAACACACTGAACCACAACAGATTTAGAGGCATTCTTTATAGATATTTAGATTTAGATGAATGCCGCATAAACAAGGGTTTTTAAAAAAGTATACAGTTTAGTAGGGTTGTTATCAGGGGTTCTCCAGATATGTCCAAGCCATCTCAGTCTATTACTACGAATGACTTGCGTAATCCGAGGCTCTTTGTAAAACCTATATAGTTTAAAATTAAATCTGGTTCGCCAGCACCCCTGATCATTTACAGGTCCGAAGATAGCTCTTAGAACTTTTCTTTCAAAGGTATCTAAGGCACGCTGGGTGTCTAGGTTTAATACCCAAGTTTCGCTGGCATATATTAGCACAGGAAGTATAAGAGTCTTGTAAAGTCTCTGGTTATTCGACTGATAAGTTTGGATCTTAACTGTTTTTTCAGTCCGTAGAAGCATTTATTAGCTGATATTATTCTGCTGTTGATCTCAGTTTTCAGCTTGTTTTGATCATTAATAATTATTCCAAGGTATTTAAATTCACTAACTTTTTGAAAGGTATACCCGTTAATGCAAAAATACTGGGAGTAGTTCACAGTCGAGGATGATACTTCCATAAACTTTGTCTTGTCTTCATTAATAGTGAGGCCCATGTTTGTGACAGAGGTTTCTAAGGCTCTGAAAGCTTCTTTCATTGCCCTTTCAGATCTTCTAATAATGTCAATATCGTCTGCATAGGCCAATATTTGTAGGGACCTATTCCAGAGTGTGCCTCTATGATCTAATCTGCTATCTCTGATACATTTCTCCAAGGCAATATTGAAGAGCAGGCATGCAAGCGCGTCTCCTTGACGCAGGCCTCTTTCAGTAGTGAAAGGCTCAGATAAATGGTTTTGGATTTTAACATTGCAACGTACGTTATTTAAGGTGGCTTTAGTAAGGTTGACTAGTTTTGCAGGTATTTTAAACTCAATCATTGCCCTAAACAATTTATCTCTTTCTATGCTGTCATAAGCAGCCTTAAAGTCAATAAATAGGTGGAAGGTTTTCAATGTTATACTCATTTGTTTTTTCTAGGATTTGTCTCAGACTATGAATTTGGTCAACAGTAGATCTTTGGGGTCTGAATCCGCATTGGTAGTCTCCAATTATATTTTCAGTATAAGGTCTTACAAAGAGCAGATTGGAGAAGATTTTATATGCCGTATTGAGTAGAGTAATGCCCCTATAATTACGACATTCAAGTTGGTCTCCTTTCTTGAATATGGGGCAGATGGAGCCTTCTTCCCATTCAATGGGCATTTTCTCCGTAATCCATGTCTTAACCATAATTTTGTGCAAGACACTAATAAGCTCTGGTTCATCGACTTTTAAGAGTTCAGAAGGTATGTTGTCGGGACCAGCCAATCTGTTAATTTTAAGTTTTTTGATAGCAAGGATCACTTCTTCAATAGAAGGTGGAGGATTATCCTCGTCTTCGATAGTGTCCTGATTGGTAGGGTAGTCATGGGGAAGAGTTACATCTCTCCCTTCAAGCAGATCCTGGAAGTGATCTTTCCATGCCTTGGTTACTTCATGTGGTTCACCAACTTAACTTATTTTGTTAACTTGTTTTATTTATTAACTTGTTTGTTACTATAATTTTCCCATTAATTGAGAGAAAAATAAGACTTAATCTTTAGTGTGAAAATTATAGTAAAATAGAGCAGTGTGATCACACTTCTATGCATTTTCAACACAGCACTAGACAAGCACGATAGCACTTCACCGCACTCAAACGTGTTACCAGTATTGAAATGAACAACTCAATACTGGTACTTGAGCAGAGCAAGGTTCTGGTAATAATTATAAAAAAATGACAAACTATTTAAATATGAAAATGTAGATTTATTTTAAATCTTAAAATAAAAACATATTTTATGATGTCCGCCTATGTGCCGGGAAAAAAATGCACAAGTACAAAAAATAATCTAACAATCTTCTTATATGTACAGCAGTAGACATCGCATACAATTTAGCATATTCATGCAACTTCCTCTCCCACTCAGCCAATCACAAAATTACACAGTTCGTAGCTGCCGAGTGAGAGTTGAAGTCACAATCAAACATACAGCGAGAGTCAGCATAACAAATGGCGATTAAGATGCCTCGGTTAACTTTAAGAAAAAAACAAAAACAAATTGCCGGGATTCACCAGAAGTTGAGAAGGTGCCGATTCGATTTCAACTTCTAACAAAACGGTTAAGGTAATTTAAGCTTTAACATTCGTCAGTTGTTAATTTAAGAAATATTATAAAAATATTATTGTCTTATAGGTTTAGCTGATAGATTTGAAGAATATCCTAAACTCAAAGAGCTTATTAGATTGAAAGATGAACTAATTGCTAAAAGAGCAACTCCTCCTATGTAAGTTTGTTTTATTTGTATATTTTTATGTTATTTACTTTGCATAAACTGTTCAATTTTCTCTAACAGTTCCTTATGTCTTAGTAAAATTATTATAATTATTATAATTTAGTTTTAATTTTTTAATTTATGTTTTTCTAATTTTTTAAAATTAAATTTTTATTTATTTATTTATTATTATTTATTATTTTGAGAAATAGTTGAGTGATCTAAATAAAGGAAAGTGACAATTTTGCAATATATGTAGTCCTTTCAAATATACTTATTTCTGAATTTTAATTGTAGTATTTATTTGTGATTTCATTTTATTAGACTTCAGAATTTATTCTGTCATGTGGTTGGTTTATTTTGAGCATTGGTAAATTTGTTTTGCTACACAAGTTAATTTGTTATTTTGCTTGTGTAATAAAAAGATAGAAAGCTATTATTTTAAGTCGGTTTTTGATGATTTTGTACATGTATTTGACTATGGAATTCAAATCCACAGATACTGGTATTTGTGATAATTGATTTCATGAAGTAGAACAGTGATGGGCAAATCCATATAGATTAGAGGTTTCCAACATGCAAAGATGCTGGAGAAAATTTGTTTTGCTACACAAGTTAATCTGCTAATTTGCTTGTGTAATAGAAAGTTAGAAAGCTATTAAGTCGATTTTTGATGATTTTGTACATGTATTCGACTACAGAATTCAAATCCACAGATACTGGTATTTGTGATAATTCATTTCGTGAAGTAGAACAGTGATGGGCAAATCCATATAGATTAGATGTTTCCCACATGCAAAGATGCTGGGGTAAATTTGTTTTGCTACACAAGTTAATCTGCTAATTTGCTTGTGTAATAGAAAGTTAGAAAGCTATTAAGTCAATTTTTGATGATTTTGTACATGTATTTGACTATGGAATTCAAATCCACAGATACTGGTATTTGTGATAATTGATTTCATGAAGTAGAACAGTGATGGGCAAATCCATATAGATTAGATGTTTCCAACATGCAAAGATGCTGGGGAAAATTTGTTTTGCTACACAAGTTAATCTGCTAATTTGCTTGTGTAATAGAAAGTTGGAAAGCTATTAAGTCGATTTTTGATGATTTTGTACATATATTCGACTATGGAATTCAAATCCACAGATACTGGTATTTGTGATAATTGATTTCATGAAGTAGAACAGTGATGGGCAAATCCATATAGATTAGAGGTTTCCAACATGCCAAGATGCTGGAGAAAATTTGTTTTGCTACACAAGTTAATCTGCTAATTTGCTTGTGTAATAGAAAGTTAAATAGCTGTTAAGTCGATTTTTGATGATTTTGTACATGCATTTGACTACGGAATTCAAATCCACAGATACTGGTATTTGTGATAATTGATTTCGTGAAGTAGAACAGTGATGGGCAAATCCATATAGATTAGATGTTTCCCACATGCAAAGATGCTGGGGTAAATTTGTTTTGCTACACAAGTTAATCTGCTAATTTGCTTGTGTAATAGAAAGTTAAATAGCTGTTAAGTCGATTTTTGATGATTTTGTACATGCATTTGACTACGGAATTCAAATCCACAGATACTGGTATTTGTGATAATTGATTTCATGAAGTAGAACAGTGATGGGCAAATCCATATAAATTAGAAGTTTCCAACATGCAAAGGTGCTGGGGAAAATTTGTTTTGTTACACAAATTAATCTGCTAATTTGCTTGTGTAATAGAAAGTTAAATAGCTGTTAAGTCGATTTTTGATGATTTTGTACATGTATTCGACTACGGAATTCAAATCCACAGATACTAGTATTTGTGATGATTGATTTCATGAAGTAGAACAGTGATGAACAAATCCATATAGATTAGAGGTTTCCAACATGCAAAGATGCTGGGGTAAATTTGTTTTGCTACACAAGTTAATCTGCTAATTTGCTTGTGTAATAGAAAGTTAGAAAGCTATTAAGTCGATTTTTGATGATTTTGATCATGCATTCGATTACGGAATTCAAATCATGGTTTCTGCGCACCTGGAAAGTCATGGAAAATCATGGATTTAGACAATGGATTAATTTTGTCATGGAAAGTCTTGATTTTTCAAGTAAAATGAGTAAAAGTCATGGATCTGCTAAACTACTGATTAAAAAAATGCATTGAATTGTTTAATTCTATTTTTATTTGTCATTTGGCTGAAGTTACTGAGTTTGGTATTTATGTATTATCTTATTGACCCTATTGCCAAGTAAAATTTGTTCACCAAGGAAACTCAAAGCAAGAAAGCTTAATGGGTGGGTAAATGTATATTATTCTGGTTTTTTCTTAAATTGTAGATTAAAATTTTATTAATATAATAATAATTTTTTAATAAAAATTAGTTAAGATTTTTGCACAAAATATAAGTTTATCTCTAGGGATATTGTATATAAACATTATAGGGTTATATTTGGCTATTATTCATGGTCACCCGGATAATACCAAAGTACCCTGAATCCAAACTGGAAACATTTTGATTGAAAAATTGCTATATGATTAAACTTAGGTATGTAGATACAACAATTTATTTTTATGTATGTGAGTTTATTAACACTTATAAAGTAAGTTTATAGTTTTTTATGATAAAATTCTTGTAATTTCTCTAAAAGCATATATTTTATTTGTATGTACATGAGAAGTTTTATTCATATATACTTTAACGAAAGCTTTTTAAAGTCATGGAAAATGATCTGCTAAATCAGGGAAAGTCATGAAAAGTCATGGATTTGAAAAATTTTATTTTGGCAGATACCCTGTCAAATCCACAGATACTGGTATTTGTAATAATTGATTTCATTACTAAATTTACTAAACTTAATTTTTTAGTAAATTTTCTTCATTTATTAGAAATTTTATAAAAACTTTTCACTGTGTTAATATAAAAAATAATTCTAAAAATGTAAAAACATTATCTAGTTTTTATGTTTAAAGAAAAAAGTTCTCCGAACGTAGATGGATACCTTAATGTATTTCAACAAATTCTTGTCTTTTTATGCTTTTGTAATTTATAAATGTCATAAACTTGTACTTTAATTGTAAATTGTTTTTCCATTTTTATAGGTATCTGAAATGTGATCTAGAGACTTTCGACTTTCGTGAACTGAACTGTAAATTTGATGTCATCTTAGTAGAAGCTCCTTTGGAAGAGTATCAGAGGACTTATGGAATGACAAATATGAAATTCTGGACTTGGGAAGAAGTAAAGTTCTATCTTGATAAATTGTATTCATACTAGAAAAACATGAAGCCCAGTTATGTTAGGGTAGTATTTATGCTTCCAAGATGCAGGTCCAAAGTTCTATTCTCGGGCTGGGCAGGGTTGACTGAGCTTTTCATCCTTTCAGTGGGTAGACAAACTGAGGACCAAGCATGCTTGGGAACTAAATGTTGGGGGTTCTGCATAAAGTTGACCACCTAACTGGGACATATGCTTTGCACTCCAGGTCCCTTTGGTGTTGAAAACAGAGATTGGCTCTGCAGTCCATGGCTCCCTAGCTCTAATCTGGTTGTCCCCTGGATAAGGGCTAAGGAGCTACTTAGGCTCAGTAGAAAAGAGCTAAGGGTGGCCATTGGCCTGTTGACTGGCCATTGTTGCCTTAAGAGGCACCTCCACATTATTGGCATTATAGACAGCCCAGTATGTAGGGGGTGCCATATGGCAGGGGAGAGTTCATCACATATTTTATGTGAATGCAACTACTACTGCGTCAAGAGATTTGAATTCCTTGGGTATCACTTCATTGAGCCGTGGGAGTGGATTAACTTCCCGGTTTAATTGCTGCTGAAATATATCTCAGCTATTGGTCTCTCTGAGATCTAATGGTTATTGTTTCTTAACCTTGTGCTGGAGCTCTTTGCTCCAGTGAATGGGGGGCATTTCAGTGCAATAGGCCTTGGGCCGCAGTGCTGGTGCCCTTGTGGGCCGCCCCACCCTAAATCTAAATCTAATCTGGTTGTCTATTAGAAAGTGCATAAGGGGAGAAACAATTCAATCAAACGCTATTGATCAGTACACTTATGAAGGTTATTTATGAGGCTTCAAGATTGTTTGCTCGGAGACTGGTGTTTTAACCCTTTAGCGGATAGTAGTTTCGCAGAGAAACCACCTGTTAAACATTTTTTTTTTTCTAATTTTTGGAGAAATATGAATAATTTTTTTATTTTTTATGTTTCTGATATTTAAAATTTACAATAAAAGACAGTACTACATTTAATTTATTTTTCTTTTGAATTATATATATTTATACTTGCTGTACCCGAAAAGTTAGCAATGGAAATATTTTTCACTTATGACCCCAAACAAAAGTATCTATTCAAACAACACTTATTAATAGTTAAACTATTTATTTTACTTTTTAAAAACACTTATTTATTGTTCTTCTAATATAATTAAAATTTAAAAATAAAATCTTCATGCTATAAACGGGATGGGTTTGCCAGTTAACCTCCCTCAATCCCTCCTATGGTATCCTCTAAGGATTACAAAGAAAAACTTTAATACATTTTGCATTTATAAGGTTTACAGATAATATTCATAAACTAATTTCATTAAATTCCAAAGAATTCAAGTAGATGACCTTTAAAGGGTTAAACAGCAAGTAAAATATATCAGAGGAGGTATTGATTACAATTCTTATCGTGTTAAGCAAGGGTGGATTATAGACACATTTGACAGTTTCTATTACTCAATTTCAAAAATATTCGGAGATTGCATTTCGAACTTTCTTTTATGTACAAGGACCCTAATAAATGAATTTTTTAATACATGAATAATTCCCATTCAGTTGAATTCTCAGGCTTGCAATTCCGTCACTTTTCTCACTTATAGTCACTTTTTTTACAATTGATCACTTTTAGTCACTTTTTTAAGTAAACAGTCACTTTTAGTTACTTTTTTCATGGTGTATCACAGCAAAAGTCTTGTTGTTGAAAAAAAGAAAATCTGAATTAATAACAAAATATTTTAATAAAAGACCAAAAATGTGATGCTCTAATCTTATTTTTCTTATTAAAATGTAATTAGTCATATTTGTTTACTTGTTACGTAAACAGGTAACAAAGTCATGTATTCCTATGAAAATTGTTATTGCTAACTGTTTTAATATTCATTCAGAACAATTAACTAGCTTTTAAAAATATTTGATGTAAATCATCTGTAGAAAATAGTCAGGGTTGGTCATTTTGCCTGCAAAAAGGTATTTTTGCCTGGACAGTGGCAAAAACTGGTAATAACCGGCAAAAATCAAAATTTGCATAAATACAGGCTTTCAATTCCGTAACTTTTCTCACTTATAGTCACTTTTTTAAGTAAACAGTCACTTTTTTCATGGTGTATCACGGCTAAAGTCTGTTGTTGAAAAAAGAAAATCTGAATTAATAACAAAATATTTTAATAAAAGACCAAAAATGGGATGCTCTAATCTTATTTTTCTTATTAAAATGTAATTAGTCATATGGTTTCCAGAATTTAGTGATTTTAAAAAGTCGTAAAGAAGTTCCTGAAATCTACATTGGTACTGAAATGTACATTTAATATATTAAAGTAATTTACGTCAAAGCAAAGTTTTCTTTTTCTTCACAATTTTTGTTTAGATACTCTAATCTAGCTATGTACATAGTTCAAAACATCATTAATATATGCAGAAAATTGTGATTATGAAATTAATGTATTGTATGTATTCAAATCTAATTTATGGATTTTCTTGAATAAAAAGCAATGTTGAGTTGTGTTAAACAGGATTTTTTAACCTTTTTTGTATTTGACGCTAAAATCATGTCTTGCATGAATCATTTGATTTAGAGTTAAAATAAATAGAAAAATCTTAATAATAGCATCTGTAATCAAGAGGAGAAAAAAAATTGCCTTTTTTCTCCAATATTTAGTCACTTTTTGGTCACTTATTCTGTATTATTTGTCACTTTTCTCACATTTTTTAAAGTACATCAGCAGTTGCAAGCCTGGAAGTTTTTCATAAGTTACAGCTTTTAACCTTTTACAGATCACTAACATAAATTCTTAAGAAATGAATTAAATTAGTTTATAAATATTATCTATGGTCTTTATATATCTAAAATATATAAAAACTTTTCTTTAGATTTATTAGGGGTTTCCTTATAGGAAACATAGGAAGATTTGAGGGATAATTTTCCTGATAAACTCTTCTCCTTGTACAGTGTGAACACAATAGTTTCTTGATTTTTATTATATTAGAAGAGCAATAACTATCCTTAAAATGGTGTAAGAAATAAATTAACAGTTTATAAGCAATGTTTAGATAGATATTTTTGGGGGGATCACAGATGAGAAAAAATGTTTTACTTTTTTACAGCAAGTTTAAATACTTATATTTCAAAATGAAAAATAAATTTAGAGCAGTTCTACCATCTGTTGTAAGTTTAAAATGCTAAAAACATTAAAAAAAAATAGTAAAAAATTCATTCATATATCTCTAAAAAGCAGAGAAATTATGTGTAATAGGTGGTTTCTCTGGAAAACTGCTGTCCACTAAAGGGTTAAAGATCGTAACATTTCAAAAAGAAAATATTGCACGGTGAAGGAATTTTGAATTGAAATTACAAAACAAGTCATTTTTACTGATCTGGTAAATCTATTGTTAAACATAATCTGATAATTTACTAACTTTTTACTTTTAACTAAAACTTTTTTATTTAAATAAATGTATTGTATGTATTCAAATCTAATTTATAGATTTTCTTGAATAAAAAGTAATGTTGAGTTGTGTTAAACAAGATTTTTAACCTTTTTTGTATTTGACGCTAAATTTATGTCTCGCATGAATCATTTGATTTAGAGTTAAAATAAATAGAAAAAATCTTAATAATAGCTTCTATAATCAAAAGGAGAAAAAAAATCCCTTTTTTTTCAATTTTTAGTCACTTATTCTGTATTATTTGTCACTTTTCTCACCTTTTTGAAAGTACCTCAGCAGTTGCAAGCCTGAATTCTTACTTTTAGTTACTTGAGATTATATTATATACGGAATATCTTAAAAGGCACAGATACTAAAAACCATTAAAGGATACTGACAAGCTCTATTTTATTACTATAGCTTTCATTCCTCTGACGCCAAATCTAATTTTATAACTCATTTTTAAGCCGAACGATGGCCGTTTGGTCAGGGCGCTGGCCTTTGGAACCGAAGTTCGTGGGTTCGAATCCTACTATGGCATGGATGTTCATAGCCGTTTGGAATCAGCTTTAAGCAGTAGGTCCTGGTCTCATTAGCCCTCATGTCAAACGTTTTACATTTTTTTATCATTATTTAGGCCCTTTTTGGATTTTTAATGCAATTCATTTATTTTTATTTTTTCAAAATTTTTAACTTTCTCGTTTCTGATCATTATTATTCAATGAACAAAAATCTATAACACCTAAACTAAGTTAATAAAAATTATTGTTATATTTAAAAATTATTATTTATCCCTTTTTGGATTTTTAGTACAATTTATTTATTTTTAAAACTTATATTTTTATTTTTCCAAAAATTTTAAAAAATTTTCGATTTTGTTCAATATTATTCTAATTTTTTCGGCTTTTTTCGTACGGATGTCACTGGCCACAAAAATATTTTATGTTTTTCTATCCCTAAACTCGCTACTCTCTAGTTTTGTGTTATGAACTCACGAATCCACCCTTCTATCTCTTTGCTCTTTTATGTGTTTATTTTTCGCTCGTTGTCATTTTTGTGCTTACTGACAGAAGCCTCTGGATTGAAGGGCTCGGCCCATATGGTCCAGTTGCATCACCACCTTTGATGCCTTTGCCCTCATGTTGCAAAAAGTAGACCGTAGCACTCCAAACCAAACCAAACCAAACCAAACCCCTAGTTGGACTGTAGCACCTGGGAGAGGAGAAAGACATACTTTGAAAGAATAGGAGTGGTCATTTTGACTGCTCTCTTTAAATATCCCAATATCATATTTTTTTTTTGTTTGTTTTCCTAAACATGTTTTTAAGTTCATGTAGTTAAAATTTAACATTTACATTTAATGTTGGGTTTTCAATGTTGAACACCAGTTTTTGATGTAACATGTGTTTAAACTGTGTTCTAACTGGATTGAGCCATCAAACCCCCAAAATCTAAGGCATGTTATTTTAACTATACAATACGATTAATTGATCACTTTTGATTATATTATATGTAGTTAAAGTAATTGTATTTATGCAATTAAAAGTAATAATCAATTATTTTTATTGCTATAAGCATCATGGAATTTTAAACATAGAATACAATTTATTCCACATCTCAGAAAACAATTAAAAGTAATTAAAATTATTTCATTTTTATAAATATAACTTTCTACTTGTAATAACAATAATTAAACTATTGTATCATAATCAGGGTGGAGAAATAACTATTTAGCACTGTATTAAATCTCTTGATTTCGCTTTAAAAACCAGGCAGATTTGATCATCTTTTTTTTAAGAGAAATTATTAAAGATAAGTTATCATTCATCAGCATAATGATAAACGGTTACTAAATTTATTATCTTTAAGCAGTCAGGATATAAATTACTGCATAACATTTGATAACATGTTAATGCAGCAATTTCCAAACTTTTTGCATGTATGCCCTCCTTTATATACATATATATATACAGTCAAACCTGTCTATCTCGAATCTCTTGGGAGTAAAAAAAAAAAAAATTGAGATAAACAGGTTTCGAGATACAGAGGTTTTATGAAAATTTCTTTATGCACTAGAAAAGATTGAAAATTTGAAGTACTTTTAATTTTATTTACATGCACGCTCTTTTTCATTGTTTTGCAGCCGTTTACGAAGTTCTTTTGTGTGATATCATTGTTTTTCATGATACTAAAATAGTACTGGATGGAATTCCAAATATAGCGGCAACTACGCTTTTCTTCATAGAAGGGTTTTCCTTCAAAAATGACAGAATTTCCATTTTTTTCGATGCTTAAAACTTTCAATTTTCTTTTAACACCTGCCAATTTTAGCTCTAAAATTGAGACAGCAAGTTGCGAGATGATACTTTAGTCATTAGGCTATAGACTGAGAACCAGGTCTATTTCAAAAAAGAAATTTGTCCTGTCTCCTATTCCCCCCTCCTCAACCCCAATCCGTTATTATTCCAGAGCACAGAATCCGATTTTAGTACAATTCCCACCGAGTCCCTGACTAAATAACCGAAAACTAGAAGTGTATTTCCTGGAAATGAGAACTTGTGCGGTTATCAACGCAATAAGGCTCTAAAGTGGAATGTTGTGCTTCTTACAAAAATTCGAGATAGACAGGTTTGGGAAAAAATAATTTGAGATAGGTTTGGAAAATACGTTAAATTTTTATTGAAAATGTAGGAAAATTGAAAAAAATTCGACATAGACAGGTTTTTGAGATAAGCAGATTTTGAGATAGACAGGTTTGACTGTATATATATAGGGACCCTTCTTCAATTTTTGTGACAATCTTAATTTCACAAACACTCACCTTATATTGTTATTTATTTAGTGGGCTGTAAAATAATATACCATATTATGTACTAATGTACATGAAATATTTTATCATAATAATATTAATTTTAAATGGAAGTGAGACAAATCTTACAAATATACAAAAAGTGGAATATATGTCATAATTATTAAAGCATAATTATATTTTATGCTTTATTAACTTGTTAAGTACAAACATAATCTTACTGATAAGATAACCCATTTCGTGCATGCAGTAAAATTATCCCATTTGTAACTCAACATTAGATTTTTTTTTTTGAAAATAGTGTTCCCTTGCCACTTCACACTTCATGTTTTGCTGCTTCAGTGCTTTGCAGTTTTTCCAAAATATTCATAAAAAAATAAAAATGAAAAAATACAATTATGTTGGCAGCCGCATTGCAGAAAGGAGGGTTGTTTCATGTTTATGTGAAAGAGAGAAGGATCCCTGCATGTCAAACAAAGAGGAGTTGATTCAGAGTACAAACCACAGGCACTCATAAAGGCATGTCATTGGTTTCCGGTATGACATCAACCAATGAGAGAATAAAACAAGGGCAACAACTACCCATCATCATGTTTCTCTCCAAGGTAAAGCCCCTGGCTCTACTGTCAGCACCTCCAGCAGAAGAGTCTCCGAGTGAGTCTAAAGCTTCTAAGAGTCAAGTGAGAGCTTTTCATCCGCCATCAACACAAGACTCTTCGGATCTCTCAGAAAGCAATGTTGATTAACGTTTATTACTGTAATTAACCTTATTAATTAGCACTGGCACGTTTAAGTAAATGTACTGTTGTAATTTTTGTTTTAAATGTGTAAAGTATAAATACTGTTTACATAATTAAATCATTTGTGCACCTGCATACACAAAAAATTCCTAGGGGAAAATCCTACTTCGCAGTTGTTTAGCTTTCGTGGAAGGTTCTGGTCCCAATTAACCGTGAAAAACGAGGGATCACTGTATCTCAAAATAATAAAATACTAATTATATTTTTATACCCTCACAAAATAATCCAGAAAAAGTTCATTTTACAAAAAATTATGTAAAATTCTGTGATGATCGATGTGTTCCATAAGATAATGTCTGGAAATTTTATATTTTCAATGTTTTGCTACTAAGAATTTACTTTGATTTTGTATCCTATTTTAGATCATGAAGCTCGAAATTGAAGAAATTACATCTTGCCGTTCTTTTATATTCTTGTGGTGTGGTTCCTCAGATGGTTTAGATTTAGGAAGACAGGTTTGTGTGCATCATAATATAATATTTTTGCTATTGTTATTGCTTGCTTATGTTTTTTCTCCCATCTGTAACAGTTTGAATGAATAATTGATTTTTTATATAGCTGTTTCTTATCTGATTAGAACTCTTAGTACAGCAATTTTCAAAGTGGAAAACTCATTCTATTGACAGGGAAAATTAGCAAAACTGATCTAATAACATAGTTATAGGTTTTGATAAAAGCTGCTAAACAGCTGATGGACATTACTCAATTTTGGGACAATGACAGAATAGAAGTCACTCCAATGTTACTGATATCTGTATTCTTGTGTCACAGATGTGCTGCTGATTTAATGGCAGGTTTTAAAACAGATCCTAAAGATATAGATCTGCAGAAAAAAAAGATAGCCCCAATGTCAAGTAATAAAAAAAAACTAAATAATTTAGTATCAAACCAATTATCCTTGACTTAAAAAGCTGCAACTTGCATATTCTTTACTAAACATCTGATGGACATTGCTCAGTTTTGGGACAATGACAGAATAGAAGTCATTCCAATGTTACTGATATCTGTATTCTTGAGTCACAGATGTGCTGCTGATTTCATGGCAGGTTTTAAAACATATCCTAAAGATATAGATCTGCAGAAAAAAAAGATAGCCCCAATGTCAAGTAATAAAAAAAACTAAATAATTTAGTATCAAACCAATTATCCTTGACTTAAAAAGCTGCAACTTGCATATTCTTTACTAAACAGCTGATGGACATTGCTCAATTTCGGGACAATAACATAATAGAAATTACTTCAATATTACTGTTATCTGTATTCTTGAGTCACACATATGCTGCTGAATTGATGGCAGGTTTTAAAAACAGATCCTAAAGATATAGATCTGAAAAAAAAGATAGCCCCAATGTCAAGTAATAAAAAAAGAAACTAAATAATTTAGGATCAAACCAATTATCTTTGACTTACAAAGCTGCAGCTTTCATACTCTTTATTAAACAGCTGATGGACATTGCTCAATTTCGGGACAATAGCATAATAGAAATCACTTCAAAGTTACTGTTATCTATATTCTTGAGTCACACATGTGCTGCTGTTTTGATGGCAGGTTTTAAAACAGATCCTAAAGATATAGATCTGATTAAAAAAAAAAGGTCCACAGTGTCAAGTAATTAAAAAAGAAACTAAATAATTTAGGATCAAACCAATTATCTTTGACTTACAAAGCTGCAGCTTTCATACTCTTTATTTCTTTTTAAGGAGATTTTGCTATTACTGATTGGTTTTTTTTGGTATACAAGATTTGTAGAATTTATTGAAGGATATAGAGCAGTATATTGAAGAATGATAGAGCAGATTATACTGTGCATACTGATTCTCACATATTCCCTAAAAAGATAAGTGCTGTCATGTCAGATGGATTGAAAATGCGCTCGTTGTGAGATGAGCAACATTAAGAAACTAGCATATAGCCTATCCTATGACGGGATCAGTAAAATTTTTAATTTTCCAGAATTGTAAAGAACCCTATGAGGCAGGTAAAAAAATGGTTTGTTTTTTTGGCTGAGAATTACCTTTCAACAAAAATAATCGATTAAAATTATTACATATGTACTTAATCTATTATTTAAGTCAAATAAAAAAGAAAATTATTTATGTAAAATGTATGAAAATAATGCAGAAAATATTTAAATAATTTAAAATAAGAAATGATTAAATGAGATGGTTAAAGGAATGAAGTCATAATGCTTGAAAAAAATTGTTATTTTTACCTAATTATTATGTGATAAATTGATAAATTTAATCGCTTACTCTTAAAATGGGGCTTGATATAATGGCATTAAACACTCGAAAAGGGGACGGGGTGGATTTCGAACGTTTTAAAGAGGACAGTATTTTTTGCTGTGATACGAAGCTTATTCATACCAATTTACTTCAGAATCGGATCTATAGTTTAGGAAAAGATAAACTTTACTCGCTTTGAATTTTGGAAACTCGTCAAAAATCCAATATGGATGCTCTATCCATTCCAGGTCCAACAGCTTCATAACTTCGAGGACAGACGGGCAGATAACTTAGGCTATTATTACATTACGAGAAGAAAGTTTAAGGATACACAACATGAAATGTTTATGTGGCCAGGGACATCCGTAAAGCAATACGTGATTTAATAAAATAAAATTATAAAAAGTTGAAAAAATAGTAAAGATTTATTTTAAAAATAATAAAACAACTTTCGGAATAAGAATTTAAAAGAAAAAGCAGAAAATATTAAATTTATTAGACATTAAAAAAAATGGCTGCATCGGGGATAGAACCGTCAACCCCAGAAGTACAACGATCAAGTAGCCGGACATTCTACCAAACGTACAATGCCTGCACATGTGCGCAATTAATTAGAGTATGTGAAGGTTTAAGTAGAAACAGTCCAGAAATTTAAATATTACTCTCTGCCTTTGCCATCCTATCAAGAATGAATTTCGTATAGAATAAGAGGAAGGATAAGGCTTGAAATAATAGCATTAAACGCTCGAAAAGGGTGGATTTTGAACTCGCTTTCAATTTTGCTAACCCTAACTCATGAAAAATCCAGTATGGATGCCTGTGTCCATTCCAGGTACAACCACTTCAGAAATTCGCTGACAGACAACTTAGGCTATTATTATTATATAGGGATACATGTTGCTGAAGTGCAAAAATTCAAAATTAAAACTTGACAGTGATTAAAAAAAACTTTTGTTCTAAATTATCTTTTTATTGACACCATATAAAAATAAAGTTGTTTCTTACAGAATTCCAATAAATTCCTTTAGCTCCATTTTTTATGATACAAATCAAAATTTAGAATCTGTTACGACACATTTTGTAAAGTAAGATATTTTGGTAATAAATTTATCAATTTCTTTGATGATAACAATGCTCTAAAACATAAAAGATTTTGCTATACAATAGAGCTACATAGAAAAAAAATTCCATTGTTGATTGACAGTTTTTTTATAAAATGTTTACTGGCTTTGCAAAAATTAGATCAAAAGATGCGTGAACACTTACTAATATAAAGTTCAAATTAATAAAATGAATTTTTTATTTAGATCCTGTTGTTAAAATCAGTAAAGTAACTGCCTTTAAGTGTCTGTTTTTCTGTCTCAAAATCTTAGTTTTAAATAACTGGATATCAAAAACTCTTTACACAAAATTGATTTCAGTTTAAAAATTTAATTAAGAATTCTGACTGTAGCACTCTTAACCATTCATATTTTATTTCCTATTGTTTTTATTGAAATACTTTAGATTTATTGTTTTTAATTGCTATAATTTCTTTAGGCCATTTTTTATTCTTTCTGATTATGTGAAAGCATTATTTTAGCATTTATTTCATATTAATTTTGTAATTTTATTTGCAGTGTTTGAGAAAATGGGGTTTTAGAAGATGTGAAGACATTTGTTGGATTAAAACGAATATAAAGAATCCTGGACATTCAAAAAACTTAGAGCCACGTGCTATATTCCAAAGAACAAAAGTAATAACCAAGACATAACTTTTAATAAGTATCATTATAAATTTTGCATATCTCATAATTATGTTATTAAAATTTAATATAATAATTATAATTCATAATTATATACAGCTTTTAAAAACTTATTTATTTATTTTTAGTAGTTTTGTAGTTCATTTTACATGATGCTGCTACAGGTTCAAATCCTGCTGCTTTGTTTGTAGCCTTTCAGAATTGTCTTTAAGTAGTAAATTCCGATGTCTTTAGCTGTTGGGTAACAATAAAAGTAAACCCTAGTGCTCTCAGACCAAACTAAATGGAATTCATTTCTTGGATTGAATTTTGTCCTTAAAAAGGTGCTTGCATTTGTAAATTCATGCAACTAGCATATTTTTTTAAGTCGTAATTTCGCATGTATTGTCTGCAGGCACAATTTTTTATTTAAAAAAGTTTCATAAATTATCAGATAGTCTGCACCACTAGATAATCTGCAGACTATACGCTCAAAAATATGTATTTTAGTATGACAATATTAAATCATTTTAAGAATAAAAACCTAAGTACAGTAGAGTGCTGAAAAAAATCTGAATTAGACTCAATTAGTTCCCCCAAATCTTTTTTTTCTGCCATAGTGTCGGAGACGAATTTTAACGGAAGAGACAGAGTGGCCTATATTTCTCTGTTCGAGAACCCAGCTATGTAAATCGTCTTCTATTGCAGGCCATTGTATTTTTCCGTGACGATTAGATTGCTTTCTTTTCCTATTTTTAATCTTTCCTATTGCTTTCACCTACTTCTTACTGCTTTCTTGTCAACCTTCTGAATTACTTTCAGTTTGAAATGAGCAGTAAAACTGCGACAATGTTTTAATCACATAATAAATGACCAATATTATCGCAAATCAAAACTTTGAAAACAAAACACTTTTATGAGTGATTCTTGTGGCGAAATGACCTTGGACCTTGGACCCATCCACTCGGTGTTGTCAATTGGAGCTGTAAATAGTGACTATTGATATTTTACTGTACTCCAGCACACAATTTAAGATTACACTACTTGCTACTACTGGTTCATTCTGCTTTATGGGTTGTATTTTTTTCATGGTTTATTACCAATACAATACTATGTTTTCTTGGCATCTCGTGAACCATACTTTTGTTTACATTTGATCATCGGCCTTTCTTCTGATTTTGATGATTTGAGCAATGAGCAACCAGCAGATACTCCACAGCTGAAGAAAGTTGCTTTTTAAACACAGATAGTCCACATCTGAAGAAGGTTGCTTTTTAAACACAGATAGTCCACAGCTGAAGAAAGTTGCTTTTTAAACACAAATAGTCCGCAGCTGAAGAAAGTTGCTTTTTAAACAGAAATAGTCTGCAGCTGAAGAAAGTTGCTTTTTAAACACAGATAGTCCGCAGCTGAAGAAAGTTGCTTTTTAAACACAGATACTCCACAGCTGAAGAAAGTTGCTTTTTAAACACAGATAGTCCACATCTGAAGAAGGTTGCTTTTTAAACACAGATAGTCCACAGCTGAAGAAAGTTGCTTTTTAAACACAAATAGTCCGCAGCTGAAGAAAGTTGCTTTTTAAACACAAATAGTCCACAGCTGAAGAAAGTTGCTTTTTAAACACAGATAGTCCACAGCTGAAGAAAGTTGCTTTTTAAACACAAATAGTCCGCAGCTGAAGAAAGTTGCTTTTTAAACAGAAATAGTCTGCAGCTGAAGAAAGTTGCTTTTTAAACACAGATAGTCCGCAGACTATACATACTGTAGTTTATTTACATACTGTAGTAATTACTGTAGTTTATTTTATAAGTATTGAACAACTTTGAGTACAAATTAATGGATATGTTAATTAAAAAGATTTGAATTTTTACAATATGTAAGCTTTAGTATATGTCTTCTTTAATGTAGTTATTTAAGTTTGAGTACATTTGACATAAAATAGGGGTTTTAATATTAATGTCTCTTTATTTTGATATTTTGTTAACTGTTTATTTCCTTCCTGTCCTTTAATACATTTATAAAAATTATTTTCTTTGTCTAGGAACATTGCCTTATGGGTATCAAAGGAACTGTTCGAAGGAGTACTGATGGGGATTTTATTCATGCAAATATCGACATTGATCTTATTATTTCTGAAGAACCTGAATATGGAAGTATAGCTAAACCAGAAGAAATATTTCACATTATTGAACATTTCTGTCTGGGTCGAAGGCGTTTGCATATATTTGGCCGTGATGTTACCGTACGTCCTGGATGGTTGACTATTGGACCTGCTCTTACAAATAGTAATTTTAATGTTGAGACTTACAATTCTTACTTTAACAAAAGTCCAGTGGATTACCTTACTGGATGTACTGAGAGAATTGAAGCCTTAAGACCCAAGTCTCCACCGCCTAAGTCTAAAGGAGACAGGGGACCAGGTGCTACGAACAGAGGCGGCAATTCCCGTGGAGGTAGTAATCGTACAAAGAACTTTGGTGGGAGAGGAAGAGGCTCTCACCGAGGACGGCAGTAAATTGAGAACAAATAAATATTTTTATGCTTTTATGGTGTTTTTTATTGTTAAATTTGATTTATAATTTTTACATTTATTATGTGGTCCAAGAACAAGAAAAAGAATCCAGCAAAAGCAGTTATGACATTTTTTAAGCAACATGAAATTTAGAGCTAATAAATTTTTTTTATGATTTTGAATAGTTTTTGTCTTATTTTGTTTAAACATTTCTGTCTGAGGAGAAGATGATTACACCTTTATAATTAGTTGGCAGAATTGAGGGTTTAGACTCATATTCATGGTTTCCGCGCACCTGGAAAGTCATGGAAAATCATGGATTTAGACAATGGATTAATTTTATCATGGAAAGTCTTGATTTTTCAAGTAAAATGAGTAAAAGTCATGAATCCGCTAAACTACCAATAAAAAAAAAATGCAATGAATTGTTTAATTCTATTTTTACTTGTCATTTAGCTGAAGTTACTGAGTTTGGTATTTATGTATTATCCTATTGACCATATTACCAAGTAAAATTTGTTCACCAAGGAAACTCAAAGCAAGAAAGCTTAATGGGTGGGTAAATGTATATAATTCTGGTTTTTTCTTAAATTGTAGATTAAAATTTTATTAATATAATAATTAATATTTTTTAATAAAATTTAGTTAAGATTTTTGCACAAAATATAAGTTTATCTCTAGGGCTATTGTATATAAACATTATAGGGTTATATTTGGCTATTATTCATGGTCACCTGAATAATACAAAAGTACCCTGAATTCAAATAGGAAACATTTGGATTGAAAAATGGCTATATGATTAAACTTAGGTATGTAGATACAACAATTTACTTTTATGTATGTGAGTTTATTAACACTTATAAAGTAAGTTTATAGTTTTTTTTATGATAAAACTCCAGTAATTTCTCTAAAAGCATATATTTTATTTGTATGTACATCAGAAGTTTTATTCATATATGCTTTAATGAAAGCTTTTTAAAGTCATGGAAACTGATTTGCTAAATCAGGGAAAGTCATGAAAAGTCATGGATTTGAAAAATTTTATTTTGGCAGATACCCTGCATATTGCCTCAACCCTCAAAAAAATTTGTTACCTACTAGTACCTAAACACTTCTGTCTGAGGTGAAGAGAATTACAGCTATACAAATAGTTGGCAGAATTGAGAGTTCACTCTTGTCACTTCAAACTAAAAAAAAAATTGTTGCCTATTAGCACCTAAATATTTCTGTCCACACAAACACTTCTATCTGAGGTGAGAATTATAGCTGTACAAATAGTTGGCAGAATTGAGTATTTAGACTCTTGTCACCTCAAGCTAAAACAAAAAATTTTACCTACTAGCACCTAAACATTTCTGACCACACAAACATTTCTGTCTGAGGTGAGAAGAATTACAGCTGTACAAATAGTTGGCACAATTGAGGGTTTAGACTCTTGTCACCTCAAGCTAAAAAAAAATTTTGTTACCTACTAGCACCTAAACATTTCCGTCTAAGGTGGAGATGATTATTATAGCTTTACAAATAGTAAGTAGAATTCAAGCTTTTGAAACTCATGTCACCTCCACCTAAACTGAAACACGACAAATGGCGATGGGTTTCTAACAAAGGGTGGCGATTTTTAGGGAGGTTTAAATTATATAAAAGAAAAGTGAATCAGGTCAGAACTTTAGTTCACAAGGTATTAGTAGAAAATTACTTAAAACAATTTTGATGCCATCTGTCGTCAGAAATGCTATTTACGAAACACATCCAGAAAGTAAGTTTCCCTATTTAAAAGAAAAAAAGAACTCACTTTCATGGACATATTTATTGGCAACAAGTACAGCAATGTTTCAGATATTGAAAAATATCTGAAATTGTTCTCCACTTTGGGCGAGACTGCAAGGAATGGAGGTAATCTTGACTCCAACGTCTCCAGAAGGTTTCCTTAATCTGCATAGGAGTTTGTACCTGGAAGAAATACTTAAAACAGAAGAATTAAATTCTGACTTCTCGGGTAACTCTAATAAAGGGTTCCGATTAAAAAATGACCAGGGGTCAGGGCACGGAAATCTGAAGGATCGGAGGATAAAGGAACTAAAGGTATCGAATTAATGCAGGCTTCCACCTGGCACAAAATGGTGGAGAGTTCCTCAAATGTAAGGAGCGTTCCCTTTGTTGATTTGGCGATATGAGTTTTTGCGAGTTTAATGGATGCCTCCCATAAGCCTCTGAAGTTCGGGGCATATGGAGGAATAAAATGCCATTAATCGATGGGGCGAATGCATCTTGGACTTGAGAGTCAGCAACAATGTGGAACAGTTTCTTGAGAAAGAATTTGCCCCAATGAAGTTTTTTCCCTAGTCTGAGAAGACATAAGACCTCGACGAGCCACAATCTCATGGCGACAATAAAGGCAGCAGTGGATAAATCTGAAACTGCCTCAAGTGTACATTTTTCAACATAGCCACCAGAATTGAGACACTTGTCGTATTGTGGGATCAACTTTTGTATACCTCTGTCGTAGAACTCTGCCGCCTGTGAATGGAACCAGCCTTCCTGTCCCAGAACACCGTGTTCATCCCTTTCCGTACCGACAGTGTCTGTTTGAATTTGGTCCTGGCTGATGGTCCACTATGGTGCCAGTGCATTGACTGCTACTTGTTCTCTGAGGTTAAAGTGCGAAATCCAAGTCTCATTGCCAGTGACGATCCTGTCAAGGAACTTGTCAGCATCGTCGTGATACCGTAGTAGAAGTGCTGCTCCTAAGCGTTGAATTTTGTGTTAGGGTGTCAGTATCGGCTCATAGAGCTGATGATGAATAACAATTGTCGCAATGCTTTGTGCATTCAAGATCACCGACCGAGCCTTGCACAGACATGCCAACTGCTCCGGTTTCGGCGGAGTTGCTCCAGAGAAATGATAAAAATTGGTAACTCCGCACACTCCTCAAATTGCTCCGGAAAATAACAAATTTTGTTTCGGGGGAAATATTTCATTAATTTTATCAAATATCGTAATTTCTGAAGGAATTTTGATGAATTTCTTTTCATAATTCTTTTTTCCGCTATTTGCAGCAAATAAATATTGATAAATAGGCCTAACCTAGAGTGAAATGTATATATTCAGAAGCATGTTCATATATGCTTTTCAGCATGTGCGTATAAGCTTAAAAATTTCCTCTGAGAGATGATATATTGATGCATGCTGAAGTTGCAGGTATCCCTATAAGAGCTTAGGCTAAGTTTAGTTCTTTGAACTATTTCATTGAATGTTTCAATATCTTTACTGATAATGCATTGGATGAACTTTAATCAGAGTTTAAGCTTTACCAAATGGACAAATTTAGCGAGGAAATTCTAAACTGTGAACGCTCAGATACAGCTTCGTATAAAATCAGCTGTTTAAGGGATCACAATGCAGCAATCAAATAAAAAGTTTTACCAAAAATAATGCTAAATATATTGCTCTTTCCACACAGTAATGCTGCTTGTGAAAGAGTTTTCAGCACTGTGCGAAAAACCAAACTGAATTTAGGTCAAATTTGGGAAGACGAACTCTAAAATCTCTTATGATAGTTAAATGTAAATGTTTTAATCAGGGTCAATGTTTTTATAAGAAAAATCTTTCTGAAAAAGAACTTTTTAAAGCTAAAAAATCTACTTATACATTGTTAAATGCATAAATTTTAATTTACCTTTAATAGTATGTTAATTTTAAATTATTTAATTTGCACAGTTTTAATTACGTTTACTTTAAACGGGAAAACATCAGGAAACCTACTTTCTGGATGCGCCTCATAGTATTATAGTAATTAAATTATTAATTATTTTTAACAAATATTTTTCACCATTCATTTTAATCAACAACTTATAAATGAATATTAACTTTTTTAATTACAAATAAAATAAATTGCAAATACAGGCCTAATCTGAATTATAAATTTAATTTGATGTTAAAATTCAGCCTAAGACTGAACTTTAAATAAAATATTGTGTAACAGTAAATAGTGTATAATTATCCTTAGATGCAATATACTTTTATTTATTTAGTATTTAATTTACTAAGTGAAATAAATATTTAATATTGCTATATTCTTTTTAGAGGGAAAGTATATTTTTAAGGATATTCTTTGATAGAAAAAGTTAAACTCCTAAATTATTATATTCAATGACATTTTTTTGGAGCCTTTTTTCTCTCTTTTAATCAGACTATTTACTGCTTAGTATAGACTGTATAAGTATGAAGAAAGTTGATAATAATATAAATTAACTTACAATTTTTATTATCTTAGTAAC
The DNA here is from genome assembly GCA_032207245.1 of Pardosa pseudoannulata. Taxonomy (NCBI): domain Eukaryota; kingdom Metazoa; phylum Arthropoda; class Arachnida; order Araneae; family Lycosidae; genus Pardosa; species Pardosa pseudoannulata. The sequence continues at coordinate 71,336,814 of CM063507.1, read as the reverse complement.
AAATAACTAAGGTAATAAAAAATTGACAAAGTAACAAGAAAAAAAGAAAAATTAATTTAAAAAATTATTTAAAATGTAAATGTAATATTAGAAATAGTGGAGAAACTACTTCCCCAGCTTATACATGATTAAATGAATAGTTTTAGTTTTTATATTAATACATGGCTTGAATGTAAAAGGATAAAAAGACATTGGTGGGAGAGGCAGTGTTTCGCCAAGCTAACAGTGAATTAAGAACAAAACAAATATTTTCATTCTTTTATGGTGTATTTTTCATTGTTAAATGGATTTTATAATTTTACATTAATAATGTGGTTGAACAAGGAACAACAGGGTTCCCACGGTCCTTAAAAGTCCTTAAGAACTCCTTAATTTTAGCTTTCATTTTTAAGGGCCCTTAAAACTACTTAATTTTTGTCAAAGGTCCTTAAAAACTCCTTAATTTTTCAATTCGATCTTGAACAATTTTTCCGTCGTCAATTTTTGCCATACTCTCCCAAACTTTCTGGTTTCGTAAGTTCGGAGTTAAACTTGCCCCAAACTGGTTCTAATTAAGAACGCCAGTACTGGTTAAAGAATATATAAAATATTTGTTAATGTTCATAACATCCTTTTACATTTTCTAGCCAAAAATGCAGTATTAATAATAAAGAAAATCTTTAAAAACATATCAACCTTTTTTCTTTTCTACCGCATTCACAAATCTTATTTTCTATCGAAGAACAGTAATATGTTATGTGATTTTTTTAAAGAAATATGTTAAAATTTAAATTTATGTATTCAGATTAAGACATTGAATTTTTTGTTTTCTAGATGACCAACACACACTTTGATATATGTATGTATTATTCTATATGAAACACACTTATATTTTTAACTCTATAATAAGATGATATATTTTAGATAGAGTTGTGAGCAGTGGGAAAAACTGGGTTTTTTGGGAAGAAAATTTTGAAAATTTCCAAAACATGGGAATTTTGAAGTATATTGAAGTCGTCAATTCCTATGACACAATAAAAACCACCATTTTTTTTCTGTCTTTGTTGTAGACCTCAATAGTTGATATTTTCACAAAATTTAACTATTATATGCTGTGAAAAAAATTGAATAATTGAGATTAACTAACTATATTTGGCAAGGTATCATGTTTAGCATGAAAGTATGAGTATATTTTTCCTTTGAGAAATATCCAATATCTTTACCATTACTTAAATATTAGGCAATAATCTGTAGTGTCACAAAACCCATAAATCATTATTTTTCCTGGATAACATCTCTCTCTCTCTCTCTCTCTCTCTCTCTCTCTCTCTATATATATATATATATATATATATATATATATATATATATAATGTGTGTGTAGGAATTGGACACAAAATGCAACAGTGTCATTTGATTGCATCTTTAAATGATATATGCGTTACAAAAAATAATAAACTATTATTTTAAATTTAAAGATATTAATTTTTATATAATAAAAGAAGGGGAAAAAGTTTAGCATAAAGCAATTTACGTAATAAATAATGATAAAAAATAATGTATATAATTATTATATTAGGAATTAAAATTGAAGCAACTTGTTATGTGTTTAATAAGACTAACAGGATAATTAATTACATAAGTATTATTATAAAATCATTTAAATACTCATTGCTATTATTTTTTGAATATATATATATATATATATATATATATATATATATATATACATATATATATATTGCCAAAAGTAAAAAAAGATCTCTTAGAAATAATATGCTAGTTCTTAAATAGCCACTTTTGAAAAAATAAATGTAAACATTGTTAAAATGATTTCTTCCCAAAGTTCCCCAAATTCCTGGGTTTATTCCCACCTCTTCAAAATTATGGGTTTTTTATATCTCTAATATTAGAACATATTAATATATTGATATTTGGCAAACAATAAATCACAATATCAAAATTCAGATATCATTTAGCTCTAGTTTGGATATTCAAAAGTTAACCTTAATATAGTTTTTATTTTCAATTAGTAACGTGTTCTTTTTCAGAAAATTTTCTAGAATGTTCAGAAAACTTTTCTTTACTTAGAATCACTCATGGACGCCAGAAAGTCGAATTTATGGTACCAAATCCCATCTTTGGCCATTTCTAATTTCATTATGACGCAAAATTTGCCTGTGACATTCGACTACCATATGGTAGCACCCTAAAATGACAAGATATTTTTCTAGTCAAGTAAATTTACTACTCATTAGATGGCACCACCAACAAATGTTTGATATCTGTCCTACTTCGTGAAGTGCTGCCATCTCTTAGTATAAGAAATAAACCAGTAAAGATAAATAACACTGTTTTGTATAAAAATCCCATCCGATACCATTTCTGCTGATTCTTATGCAAAAAGACCTCCTGAGTTCGAATATGACTCCCGTTTTCTTCCCACCAATCAACGTTTTCTGCGGCCACCCCCACCCCTCATGTTAATCCCTTTTTAATAATTTTATGGCGTTGAATTCGATTTGGTGTGTGTGGGATTATTTTTACCGTAAGATTTCACTTGAGGAAAAGTTCAAAAACAGGAACATATGTAACAGTAAGACCACTTAAATTTTAATATCATCATTAAAAAATATAATTTTTTCCTCTATGAATTCAACTTGATTCTAAACTGCATTCACAGTATCAGGAGACTTTAGAGGAGTATAAAGATAAACAAATTATTGAGCGTGTACCAGATAATTCTCAGCCAAAAAACAAACCATTTTTTACCTGCCTCATAGGGTACTTTACAAATCTGGAAAATTAAAAATTTTACTCATCTCGATATATGACGGGCTATATGCTAGTTGTGAAATAAGAGTTTAACAATTTACCAAACTTTTTTTAGTTATTGCACACACACACACACACACACACACACACATAATTATATATGTCTGTGTGTGAGAGTATGAAAGAGAGAGAGTGTTGGCCATTGTCTAAGACAGGCATGTCCAACCCGCGGCCCATTTAAAAGCTTTTTGCTACCCAATTGAAGTTTTCAACTGTCTATATAATTTTAGTCATTTTGACTATATACAGTTGAAACATAGAATTTTAGTTGTTAATGTTTGAAATAATAAATATCACATATTAGGTTGGGGAAAAAGAAATCCATTATTTTTGCTTGAAATTAATGACTTTATTTAAGATGTTTCGGATTATCCAATTTGGGTCAAATATGCACCTTTTTTTTGTATAATTTGTTGTCATTTTAAAGGTAGCTCCATAATGCCTCTCTCATAGAAGTCTTGGTCCTTATTGGGGAAAACTCTAGTAATCGATTTTCACAATCATCTCTTGATCCCAATTTCTTATCACTCAGGAAGTTTTGCAATGCTAGAAAAAGGTGGTAATCGCTTGGTGCCAGGTCCGGACTATATGGTGGATGCATTAAAACTTCCCAACCAAGCTTCCTGAGTTTCTGGCGAGTCACTGTGCAGACATGTGTGGCCTGGTGCTGTCCTGATGGAACACAACACCATTCTGTTTGGCCATGGTTTCGCAGACGAAAATTCGATCCATCATGTTTTTTTTTTGTGTGGCACCCAAACATCGAGCTTCTTTTTGAATCCAACTTTGCGCAAATGGTTTAAAACTGTTTTATGGTCGATCTTTAGCTCTTGGGCGATGCTACGAAGTTTTTGGCGAGTCACTACAGACGTGTGAGGCCTGGCGTTGCTCTGATGGAACACAACACCATTCTGTTTGGCCAAGGCTTCGCAGACGGAAATTCGATCCATCATGTTTTTTGGTGTGGCACCCAAACATCGCGCTTCTTTTTTAATTCAACTTTGAACAAATGGTTTAAAACTGCTTTATGGTCTATCTTTAGCTCCTGGGCGATGCTACGAAGTTTTAGTCACTACAGATGTGTATGTCCTGGTCTTGTTCTGATGGAACACAACACCATTCCGTTTGGCCAAGGCTTCGCAGACGAAAATTCGATCCCTCATGTTTTTTGTCGTGGCACCTAAATATCGAGCTTCTTTTTTAATCCAACCTTGCGCAAATGGTTTAAAACTGATTTAATATCTTTGCTCCTCGATGCTACGAATTTTCTATACTAAATTATTCGTTTCTGATGAGAACAACACCATGTTCAGGCTTCCAGACAAATTATCCATCATGTTTTTTATTGGCACAAAAATCGAGCTTCTTTGATCCAACTTTGAACAAATGGTTTTAAAACTGTTTTTATGGTCTATCTATTTGCTCCTATTACGAAGTTTCTGTACTACAGACGTGTATGGCCTGGCGTTCCTGATAACACAACACATTCCGTTTCCAGGCTTCGCAGACGGAAATTATAATAATCATTTTTTTTATGATAGACCCAAAATCGAGAACTTACCTTTTTATCCAACTTTAACCAAATGGTTAAAACTGTTTAGCGGACTATCTTTGCTCCTCGATGCTACGATTTTTCTGGCGAGTCACTACAACTATGGCCTGGCGTTGTCCTGATGGAACACAACAAACCGTTTAACTTCAACGAAATCGATCCATCATTTTTAGTGTACCCAACATCGAGCCTTGATCCAACTTTGAACAAATGAAAAACTTTTATGGTCTATCTTTTCTCCCATGCTACGAAGTTTCTGGCGAGTCACTACAAACGTGTGTGGTCTGGCGTTGTCCTGATGGAACACAACACCATTCCGTTTGGCCAAGGCTTCGCAGACGGAAATTCGATCCATCATGTTTTTTGGTGTGGCACCCAAACATCGCGCTTCGTTTTGAATCCAACTTTGAACAAATGGTTTAAAACTGTTTTATGGTCGATCTTTAGCTCCTGGGCGATGCTACGAAGTTTCAGTCACTACAGACGTGTATCTTTTTATGGAACACAACACCATTCCGTCTCTGTGAAGGTGCATCTTTAACATCAAAATATTCTGAATAACTGAACAAATGGAAAAAAAATATGGTCTATCTTTTGATCTATTACGAATTTTATACTACAGACGTGTATCTTTGTCCTGATAACAAAACATTCCGTTTAAAGCAAAATTCGATCCATCGATTTTTGGTTCTTTCAAACATCGCGCTTCGTTTTAATAACTTTGAACAAATTTTAAAACTGTTTTATCGATCTTTAGCTCCTGGGCTATGCTAAAAACAGTCGGTCAACTCTATTTTTTCTGTGAATCGACATTTTCGACGAATTCCAATATTTTTAACATCAAAAATGCCTGAACATCGACGAAACCAAAATTACGTAATTAGTTACAGTATCTAACATAAATACTATTCACAATTTCACTTTGCATTTGTATCAAAGAAAAACTGTAAAATTACCAAATTTCTCTTTCTCGACTTTCATTTTTAACATTAATAAAGTTGTAAGCAGTAAAAAATTAAATAAAAAATTTTTTGGGAAGGGAATTTTGAAAATTTCCAAAACATGGCAATTTTGAAGTATTTCGAAGTCGCCAATTCCTATGACACAATGAAAACCACCATTTTTTCTGTCTTTGTAATCAAAAGTTGATATTTTCACAAAATTTAACCACTATATGGTATGAAAAAAAAAAACTTAACAATTGGGATTAACTAACTATATTTGCCAAGGTATCATGTTTAACATGAAAATATGAGTATATTTTTCCTTTGAGAAATATCCAATATTTTTATTATTGCTTAAATATTAGCAAATAATCTGTAGTGTCACATGATCCATAAATCATTATTTTTCATAGATAACATCTCTCTCTTTCTCTCTTATATAATATATATATATATATATATATATATATATATATATATATATATATATATATATATATATATATATATATATATTATATATATATAGATATATATATATATATATATATATACATATATATATATATACATATATATATATATATATATATATATATATATATATATATATATATATATATATACATATATATATACATATATATATACATATATATATATATATATATATAATATATATATATATATATATATACATATATACATATATACATATATACATATATATATACATATATATATATATATATACATATATATATATATATATACATATATATATATATATATATATACATATATATATATATATATATATATATATATATATATATATATATATATATATAATATATATATATATATATATATATACATATATACATATATACATATATATATACATACATATATATATATATATATATATATATATATATATATATATATATATATATATATATATATATATATATATATATATAGTGTGTGTGTGTGTGTAGGAATTGGGCACAAAATGCAACAGTGTCATTTGATTACACATTTAAACGATATATGCATTACAAAAAATAATAAACAGGTATTTTAAAGGAGAGGGAAAAGTTTAGCATAAAGCAATTTACATAGCAAATAATGATAAAAAAATAATGCATATAATTATTATATTAGCAATTAAAATTGAAGCAACCCGTTATGTGTTTGATAAGGCTAACAGGGTAATTAATTACATAAGTACTACTATAAAATCATTTAAATGCTCATTGCTTTTATTTCTTGAATATATATATATATATATATATATATATATATATAGATATATATCATATATTCATATATATATATATATGCATATATACATATATTCATATATATTCATATATATATATATATATATATATATATATATATATATATATATATATATAGCCAATAGTAAAAAAATTCTCTTAGAAATAATATGCTACTTCTTAAATAGCCACTGTTAAAAAAATAAATGTAAACATTGTTAAAATTTCTTCCCAAAGTTCCCAAAATTCCGGGTTTATTTCCCAAAATTCCCGGGTTTATTCCCACCTCTTCAAAATTCCGGGTTTTTTACATCTCTACCTGTAACTCACACCTGAATGGACCAAACAGGAAACAGTAAAAACATTCTTTTAGTGTGAAATGTGACCTTGACAACGAGCATAAATTTGAAATTGTTTGATCGATATTTTACGATATATCGATCACAACAGCCATCTACCGAAAAAAAAGTGGATTTATTTTTCCCCAACCTAATATTATGTACGTTAACCCTCCGAGTGGAACACACCGATTAAAAAAAAGTCTCCGAAAAATACGCTAAAGTTTTATTGTGTCAATGGCTAAATCGTTCTATGATTTTTTACTCCACCCTTTGTCGACTAGAATGGAATACGGGAAACCCACCCTCGTTATTGTCCCTTTACTTCCGGTTATAAATAGATATATAAATAGATATTATAGATTGTTAATTTTTAATACACATAAAGCTCGTCAAGTCTCGAAGATCATCCTATAAGAAATAATGGATTCTAAAAGTACAAATAAAAATATTCTTTAAGAGAATGATTTATATTTTTTCACGAAAGCTATCCAAGATATTTAAGTGGTGCAATTAGAGATACATCTGTTACCGCAAACGAAATACTTCCAAATAGAGATTTACAAAGCCATGAAAAGCTATCAGCGTCTTTGTGCTTTATTGAGTAGGGGTGCATCCCTCAATAAATGTCAGTCAAAGAGGGATGCCGTTTCTAAACAATCGACCTGACCCTCCTACCTCAAACACTGGCAGAAATGTACATTACAGTCATTTTCGGAATGTTTTTGGAGGTCGAAAATTGTACGTGACAACCGCTTTGAAGACATCATCGGTTTGGAGGAATTTTACGTGCGAACCGCTTAGAGGGTTAAGACTTGATAGTAACCACTGTAAACCTGGTCTTTCAGCCTGGTTGGACAGGTTATGTTGAAATTTGAGTGTTCTAGAATATTCTGTCAATCGGCCTTTACTTATACAACCAACTGATTCAGGCTACGTGCACTTGCTCTGTCTGACCAGTCAGTGGAAGTTGTATAGAAAGTTATAAATTATATTTATGGCTATTGTGAAGTTATCATTAATTGTAAAGGAATAATTGAGGTATTGTTTATTTAGAAAAGGCAAGCTAACGATGCGTTTGAAATTCTAACCTCCAAAATGTTTAATTAGATGTATACTAGTGTTGCAACTGAAATTATACGTTTTTGTTGCTTACAAAAGTATCAGTTCACATTTGTCAAGAAAACATAGGAAACGGCATTATCCGTTGATATTAACAAAATCTCTAATAAAATACGCCGAACGATGGCGGATTGGTTAGGGTGCTGACCTTCGGTACTGGAGTTCGTGGGTTCGAACCCCACTGTGGCATGGATGTTCGTAGCCGTTCGGAATCGGCTTTAAGCTGTAGGTCCCGGTCTCATTAGCTCTCGTGTTGCAAAAAGTAGACCGTAGCACTCCAAACCAAACCTAATAAAATACAAAAACAAATCTCACATTAATTTTACAATAATACATGTGGTAGTGCTTGTGAATAAATTACAATATATATTTATAGTATAAATATAATAATAATATTTTAGCCTTCATGATTAGGGAGGAAGGTAAGGTCTTGGGGGTGATCATAAATACAGTGTAACGGCGTGATTTAGCGGTTTGTCGACATCAAAGAACTTTAGTTTGAGGGGTGGACTTCGATTGTGTGGATACAAAAGGATTGTTTTCCCCTTCACCACGATGTCTACACTGTTGTGCCCTATAGTAGAGGAACAATATACCAGACAACCCGGTACCTTCACTGACAGCCAGAAATATGATCATTGGAACGACAAAGGATTCGCCGCGACTTGGATGTAGCCGCTAAGAATTCCAGGAACTCTTGGGTTTGCGGCCGATGATTGTTTAACCCGGACCAATCCAGTTGTTCGAAGGTGAGGTCATCGCTAGGTGATCCAATAATGAAATTGTGGGTGAGGCCCCTCCCCTAAAAAGAGACGAGAGAAGTTAGTTAGCTAGCAACCAGCTAATTCAGAGGTCGATTTGACCAGTCTCTCTACCGGAAATTTTCACAGAATTACAATTTTTGTTTATGATAGAATTATATTTTTAGTTTAAATGAGAATATCCATAAAATAAAATTATTCATTCAGAACTGAACGGATAACCGTTATTTTTGGCGGAATGAAACCTGGAACTGAACCAAAAAACCGTTATTTTTGGAGGAAGGAAAACTGGAACTCAACCGAAAATTTTATTTTTTTTCGAAATAAAAACCGAAACTGAATGGAAAACCATTATTTTTTGCAGAATAAAAACCGAAACTGAGCCGAAAACCGTCATTTTGAGCGGAATAAAACCCAGAACTGAACAAAAAAAAAAAACGTTATTTTTAGCGGAATAAAAACCGGAACTGAAACCAAAACCGTTATTTTTGGCTGAATAAAAACCAGAACTGAAACCAAAACCGTTATAGTCGCAGAATAAAAACCAGAACTGAACCAAAAACCGTTATTTTTGGCAGAATAAAACCGAAACTGAAACCAAAACCGTTATTTTTGGCTGAATAAAAACCGGAACTGAATCGATATATTTTTTGTAGTTGAACCGGAACTGAAACTGGAACAAAAAAATTATAGTTCAAAGTCCTGGACTCAAGCTCGCTCTACGTGGTTAAGATTTTTATTTCTCGTCTAAAATTTTTAAATGTACTATTTCTCTCTCTGAGGAATTTTCACATTTTCCAATTTTAATTTTAAACAATAGAAAAGAAAAAAGTAAGCAGGACAGTACATATTTTCCTTTCATTTGGGGGCCTAATCAGTGATTTCTAATGGGTTTTATAGCGGACTCTTTAACGTCTCTCAAAAACGATACTTTTTCTCTGCCGAGTTTGTGACGTCATCGTTCATGTCGACACCGAGCGCCTATGCTGTTTACATGTTAAAAGGCGACTTTTAAATTTGTTTTTGTGTAAAGTATCGCATATAATAGAAATTTTTTTGTTATGTCTGGCATTAAAAAATCATACTCTAAATATTGTATTGTGCCACTCTGTAAAAATACAACAACTAATTGCAATGAGAAGATATTTTTCAGCGTCCCGAAAGACCCACATACACGTAAAATCTGGACAACTGCGATGAAAAGGGATGAGAAATTAAACCCCAAATTATCATATAAATCATCTTTATGGGTTTGTGAAGACCATTTCTCGGTAAGTAAATGCTTTTGTTTAAATATTACTAATTTAGAACAATTAAAGTATTTAAAAATACATCTATACCTTTAAAAGGATTGTTGATTAGCTACTGCTAATTAACTTTTAAAACTGCTAATTTACAAGTATTATCACAGAGTTCAAGTACAATAAATATTTTATAAAGTATATAAATATCGAAAAACATATAAATATCTAAAGCATATAATTGTCTAATAAATAACTCGGGAGAGGGGAAGGTTATGTATTTTCAAGGTATTATAAATATTTTCTTCAGAGATGCATACTCTCTTGTGTATCATATCACAGTGATATTTTTCGATTAAATTGGTGACTTATTTGAAAAAAAGTATAATATTTTTTAAATACTTAATAATGATATTACTTTAAAAATTAAATTTAATTTGAGAAATTTTATACATTTTTTAATTTGACATTAATATTAAAGGCAATAAAATTGTATTGCTATTTAAAAATGTATAAATAATTAAGTAAAGCCGTTTAAAGATTTTAAATTTCTTTTCATCATATTTAAAATATCTAAGAATTGGTTTGGTTTTGGAATGCTACGGTCTACTTTTTGCAACACGAAGGCTAATGAGACCGGTCTCACAATAAATACCTCCTCTAATTTTTATTTTAATATTACATCCGTCTCTATTTATAAAAAACGATGCTACTACAAATGTGTGTATATGATATATGTATATTTATTTGACTTGTTTGTGTTTACAAATAAAAGAGCTGTGTTTAGCATGAATAAAGTATTAATACATGTTAAGTAAAATTGTAAAAAAATATAAATGATTTTACATACCTTTGGGTTTTAATTCCTCGTATTTCTGCTCCCATAAAATCCGGGTTTTTTGCCAAGAAAGAAAACATTGACATGCTGTCAATTTTCGGGAGGTTGTCTGATTGTTCTTTGGTAAATCCAGGTAGAAGAGACATTTATGACAAATTGAGATAATTAAGCTATCTAGATCTATAAAATAAACCTTCAGGTTTTAAAAAAAAAATTTTTGATAGCTAGAAAATTTCAGGAACTTACAAAAACAAAATCGGAAAATAGTGCGCGCTTAAAAGCAATACAAAAATATTGGTCTGCATGAACGATGACATCACAACCAATCACGGAGCGTTTTGATGTCACGTGATTTTCGCTTAACTTTAAAATTAATTTTTTAAATGATGGACCCAGTTTTTTACATTTTTGAGAACATTTTTGGAATCTACGAGTCTGAAATTATCAGAAAAAAAAAAAAAAAAAAAACACTAAGTTGTTCGAATCCCCCACATGTGCAAATTCCTCATTGTTTCTTCCGTTGGATCACCAATATTTCAGACAAAATCTGATTTTGTAAAAAAAAAGTCTCTACTCAGGCCTACGTGTACTAATCACTTAGCTGTGATCGAATTTTTTTTTTTTTTTGTGTATTTGTGAAATGATGTATATAGCAGAGGTGTAAATAAATTCATTAATCAAGATGCACCTGATTCTTCCTTGTCACCTAAAACAGGGACCGGATACGTTACAACAGTATAGTTAATGTTTATTGTCGTTGTAGTTATGATATATTTATAACACAACTTTTATGTACAGTCGCAGCTGGCACTGTAATAATGCATATGTTGAATATTGCACGATAATAAAATATTTTGAAAAATTTGTTGTTTTATTTTTATATGTGCGGACCACCTCAAATCAGTAAATTGTATTTTATCCCACCAACCGATTTGGTTGGGCACCCCTGATCTAAAGGTCCAAAAGACTGTTTATGACCTGGCTTTGAAATGTGGTTAAATGGTTATATTTACTCTCCTTGAAATAACTATTAAAATCATTAAAAAAAATCTAAATTTAGAACTATTAACTGAGAAATTCAGATGCTATTTACTATGTTTTTTTTACATCATTTTTTGTATTTACATGGAAAGAATCATTTCCCTATCTCTGTGTTTCATGACATTAACTGCATCGTCCCGATTAAAAAGCGTAAAGCTTTCAATCGGTACTACTAGATGGCGCTTGCAACTACTTTGCCGGTCAAATTTGTAAATACAGTGACTCAAATCTGGATTTAGCGGTACTGTCTGTTTGGATGCAACTTGGCGATCTAATAGAGAAAGTGCATGTTTGTAAACAAATACGAGTGCTGACTACAACTCAACTTTCCGTTGGCAAAACATTGCTTGTTTTCATTGTATCTTAAGAGCTTCGATATGAATCCCGTATACAACAAAACTAAATTTTATTAACCGGAAGGGGAAGGAAACATCAGATACTGGCCAAGGAATTCAAAATAGATTTTTTTTAGCACTTACAAAATTATATATTTAAAAAAAAAATAAAACACTTTACACGGTACTATTAAGCATCATAATCAATGTATAACTAATTAGATTATGTTAACAGCAG
>CM063507.1:71316801-71319301 GCA_032207245.1 Pardosa pseudoannulata | reverse complement strand
AATCGATTATTTTTGTTGAAAGATAATTCTCAACCTAAAAAACAAACCATTTTTTTACCTGCCTCATAGGGTTCTTTACAATTCTGAAAAATTAAAAATTTTACTGATCCCGTCATATGACGGGTTGTTTGCTAGTTTTCAGATAATTGACAAAATTAAAACCCGAATAACAAGCGCAATCCGTAGGAAATTCAAATGTTTTGCCAACGAGGAAGTGGAGCTGCCATTTTTTGCTGCACCTGACGTCATGCGCACATTCTCTATAAGTTTGACTAGATGCTTATCCACGAGGGATAGGAGGCAGGTGAAAGACGATGAAAGTTTACTCTTGCACTAGGATTGAGGGTTATCCCTTTTTAAAATTTTCCGGATTGTTCAGTTCAGTGGCACGCGTAACCACAGGGAGAACTAAAAGGCTTCGAACCGTAACTGAATCAAAAACCAGAAAAAAACCACTATTTTGGTCGGAACGAAAACCAGAACTGGACCGAAAAAAATATCAGTTTACTAGCATATAGCCGGTCATATGACGGGACTAGTAAAATTTTTAATTTTACAGAATTGTAAAGTACCCTTATAAGGCAGATAAAAAAAAATGGTTTGTTTTTGGCTCAGAATTATCTGGTACACCCTCAATATTTGATGACACTGTCATCTTCGTAATAAAAAAAAAGCAGAATATAGAGAAAATATTATATTTTCGGTCAGCGGCTGAACAAAACATTTTATAGCCGATGTGGTGTTTTTTAGGAACATGTTCTTATACGCTAGGCAGATGGCACCTACACTCGTTTGACATTTTCTTTTGACGAAACGGTCGTGTAGAATTTCGAGAGGGGATAGGTCCTTCCAATCCCCCCTCTTGCCTAAGGCCTTGTTCGTAGTCGTTCGGAATCGGCTTTAGGCAGTAAGTCCCAGTCTTATTTGGTTTGGAGTGCTACGGTCTACTTTTTATAACACGAGGGCTAATGAGACCGGGAGCTTCAGCTTAAAGCCGATTCCGAACGGCTACGAACATCCATGCCACTGTATGATTCGAACCCACGAACTCCGGTACCGAAGGCCAGCACCCTAACCAACCGGCCATCGTTCGGCATCCCAGTCTTATTAGGCATCGTGGTGCAAAAAAGTAGACAGTATCGCTCTAAAGCAAACAAATCTACATATACATTTCGTCTCGATTTCCTGCTTTGATGTTCACTACTACTTTTCTGTTTCAGTTTCGAATGAAATTACTTGTAGAAAGCAAGTTTAATTCAGTTGGATGTCAAATGTGATCTGGATAATGGATGACAATGCTATTGTTCGCATTTCACTGCTAACCTCTCGTATTGTACCCATAAAATCCGGGTTTTTTCCCAAGAACGAAAACATCGACATCTTGTCAATTTTTGAAGGTTGTCCGACTGTCCTTTGGTAAATCCAGGTAGAGGAGACATTTATAACAAATAGAGATAATTAAGCTATCGAGATCGATAAAATAAACCTTCAGGTTTAAATAAAAATAAATTATGATAGCTAGAAAATTCCAAGAACTTGCAAAAACAAAATCGGAAAATAGTGCACGCTAAGAAGCAATAAGAAAAAATTGGATATCGTGAACGATGACGTCACAACCAATCACGGAGCGTTTTAGTGTCATGTGATTTTCGCTTAACTTTAAAATTAATTTTTAAAATGATGGACCCAGTTTTTTACGTTTTTGAGAACATTTTTGGAATTTACAAGTCTGGAATTATCAGAAAAATACTAAGTTGTTCGAATCCCCCACATGTGCAAAATCCTCATTTTCGGGAGGTTGTCCGACTGTCCTTTGGTAAATCCAAGTAGAACAGTCATTTATAAAGAACTGAGATAATTAAGCTATCGAGATCGATAAAATAAATCTTCAGGTTTAAATAAAAATAAATTTTGATAGCTAGAAAATTCCAAGAACTTGCAAAAACAAAATCGGAAAATAGTGCGCGCTTACAAGCAATAAGAAAATATTGGATAACGTGAACGATGACGTCACAACCAATCACGGAGCGTTTTGATGTCACGTGATTTTCGCTTAACTTTAAAATTAATTTTTAAAATGATGGACCCAGTTTTTTACATTTTTGAGAACATTTTTGGAATTTACGAGTCTGGAATTATCAGAAAAATACTAAGTTGTTCGAATCCCCCACATGTGCAAATTCCTCATTAAGCTATCGAGATCGATAAAATAAACCTTCAGGTTTAAATAAAAATAAATTATGATAGCTAGAAAATTCCAAGAACTTGCAAAAACAAAATCGGAAAATAGTGTGCGATTACAAGCAATAAGAAAATATTGGACAACGTGAACGATGACGTCACAACCAATCACGGAGCGTTTTGATGTCACGTGATTTTCGCTTAACTTTAAAATTAATTTTTAAAATGATGGACCCAGTTTTTTACATTTTTGAGAACATTTTTGGAATTTACGAGTCTGGAATTATCAGAAAAATACTAAGTTGTTCGAATCCCCCAC
>CM063507.1:71309301-71311801 GCA_032207245.1 Pardosa pseudoannulata | reverse complement strand
ACACATTTGATGCAGATTTAATCGTTATGTAAACATATATTTTGTTATTTATTTATAGATATTAAGAACAGTTTTCATTTTTATGCTTTTTTAACAAATCTACCCGATAAGTCATAAGAGTAATCTTTGGACAGAAATCCTTCATAGAGTATCTATTTCAAAAATCCTTAATACCGCCAAATGAAATATTCCACATTAATACCTCTTGAATATATAAAATCTGACTGTGAGATCCAGGGATGTTATTTCGCCCATTCGTGTTCCGATATACCAATTAGTTCGAAAGATATTAACGAATAACCAAACAAAATGGCAGTTTAATTTTGCGACACGAGCTTTCCGTTATTGAGTTGGCGTCTAAATATAGTGTTAATATTGTTTATTATTATCTCCAGATATTTGGTATTCGGAAACATAAAAACGTATCTAATGCGATTTTAAATTCCAGTGTAAGTATAGAAATATATGATATTTATGTATAAAAAGACTATTCTTATCTGATAAACGATAAACTCATTTTTGTTTAGGAAATCACTTTTTTTTTCTATTTTATTAGCTTGGCGAGATTTTTATTTTCAATAATTAAAAACTTGCCATGTTCTATCAAATTTGTTTCATTTCGCAGTTGCCATTTATTAAATAAAAAAACTATCATATGGTTATATTTTGTTATCTAAAACTCAACTACACTAGAGATAAAAGAAATTGGCAAGTGATATACAGGGAACAAATAAATTTGAAACTATGAAATGTTGAGATATTGTAGCCACTTTTGATAAAGTTTAAAATGTGATTTCAAATAATATAATTGTTTTCGGTGTTTTAGTCTTTTATACTTATTTTGTTTTATCAATATTAAGGTATATTTCTTTCATTTAAATTCAATTGCGCCATTTTTATTAATAATTTTTAAGACGTCATGTACTTCACCTATTCTTAAATAAGCTTGCGACTTTATGGTATATGTTTCGTGTTATAAAAAATTGAAATATTATGTAACTTCATTCTTATAAAATTAAGTTCATATTATATATATGCTTAGTTTATTTATATAAAATATCGTATATTAGAATCAGTTAAAAATATATTAATTAAAATATATAATGAGTGGTGCCATTTATTGCCTATAGTTACAACTATTTTTCATACGCAATAACTTTTTTCTCTTTGAAATATCCAGTATCAAAATCATTTTTTTTTAGCTAAATTTTGTATTTCATCAAAATATGTAAATCTTTATACTTTCTCAAATTATTTAAGAAACATTTTTTCTGTTATATGTTGTCGTGATTTTATATTCAGTACTTACAAATTCACCATGTTCTATCATATTTGTTTTTATTTCACAATTGCATTTTTTTTTAAAGAAAAAGTTTTCATTTTAGGTTTGTTGTTTAAAATTTAATTTTTATGTATGTAAAACAGTACTAAAGACGTTGGGAATGATTTATCCCATTCATACAGTACATATATGTTACTCTCCACAGTATTTTGAAATTTGATTCCTACATTAAAAAAAAGTCCTGGAATTGGAAATTATTATGCATTGCTCACGGGCAACACAGTGCACTTACTGGACATTTGGCTATTAATAAACTGTTTCGTCATATCTAAAACATACGAAATTTATTCAGCATTTCTATCAATACATCTTATTATCTTTAATAGTGGTTCTAAATCTTTCATCGAAATATTGAAACCAGACGAAGGGTGCGAACAGCTAGTATTAAATAAAATAAAAAATCAAAACATATTTCAATTACTTAGAAGAGGGAATCAGTTTATACATGAGGTCTACAATGTATCAACGTACCCCTTTTCCAACAATTTACAATAGTTCAAGGATAAAGATTAGGTTGTCAGATTAGCATCAAAATCGGTCATTACCTGATTAATTTTATCTGACATATCTTCTACTCAAATCTGCAATATAATATATATTTGTAATAACAAAATTCTAAAACACACTTTTCTTAAATATGGCTGCGAAGGCTCAATTCCTGGCACTTTAAATTTAGAATCACAGCCCAGTTAATTAATTTCTTCTCGCGCATTGTGATGTACCACCTTCTAGAATAAACTAGGAGTAATTAAGGTAAGGTGATCAGTTACCGGAGTGACATCATTACTGGAACCACGCCCCTTCTAATACTTAATAAATAGGCCTAGCACACAGGTTTGGGGGCTTTTCCTTTGAGAACGCGATGTAATATATCATCAATTTTTTCTGTGTTTGTGTTCTTTTTCTCTACGGGGATTTGTGTGTTATCTGGTGTTCTAAATAAAATATGTTTTTGTAAGTCTGCATCAATAAACTCGGCTACATTATTACATTATTATACAGTTTTTTTAAATTTTGTGCACATTATACTAAGTTATTTCATATATATATATATATATATATATATGTATATATATATATAAATATATATATATATGTATATGTATATGTATATATATGTATATATATATATATGTATATATATATATATATATATAT
>CM063507.1:71266801-71304301 GCA_032207245.1 Pardosa pseudoannulata | reverse complement strand
TGTTAAAAACAATTAATATATATAATTTAATCCACTGACAGAACAAGAAACAGTTCGCTCTATTGTGCCAGCGTGTAGCGAAATCCTCTGCACGTGGTATAGACGTTCAGTTTGTCGGCACCAATAAGCATCCGGATGAAGCACCGCAGCGGCGGGCGCCGTGTGGTGCTACGTTTGCTGGTATAAGTTTTTCGTCGAAGCCGGAAGAGTTGCTTTTTCGACGACGATATGACACCATACAACAAAAGACATGATTTTTGCTTCAGTGCTAGTAGAATTCTCATAAGTTTAGCTGTTTTTATAGTTATAACTCGACTACTCGTAGGTAAATATTTTATTTATTGTAATCTTTAAATTTATATTCATAATAAATAACCTGTTTCAGAATGGAGAACTCAGATGTCTCAATAATTAAAGATTTATTGGAAAATCCATGTTCTCTGCACACCCTGCATGAAAACCTACCGCACGCCACTGTTTCTTATATATTAAAAGTGCACATTGCTTAAAAAATTAGATATAACAAACCATTAATGGTTCGCAATGGATCACAATGCTCATAAATATAATTGTCCGGTTTTCAAATCGTTTACTTTAATTAAGTAAGAGTATATAATTCTATTAGATAGCACACTGTGATTAATTAAAGTTGCCAGAAAAAGCAAGAAATACAATGTTTGGATGGATTACCTTTGTATTTAGTAAATATCGCCAATATTTTCGCCAAATTTGCCAAGAAGAACCCAATTTTTAAGTAGTGTATTATGTATTCTTAAGTAGTGCTATTGATACTACTGAAAAATAGGGTGCCCCTTGACAAATTTGGTGAAATTATTGGCGATGTTTACTAAAACACAAAGGTATTTCATCCGAACAACTTTGTATCCCTTGCTATTTGAGTGACTTTAATGGATGTAGATTGCGCCATTGTAATAGAATTATATATATTTTTTTAATTAACCAAAACCACTGAGAAATCGGGCATTTGCATTTATGGGCAATTAATCTTTTAACAGTTTACAAAGCCAACAGCTTCAAATTTATTAAAAATGAGCCATAGTGAACCATTAATGGCTCATTATATCTAATATTTTTAAGCATTACGAGCATTTAATATATAAGTAAAGGATTCCACAAGAAAAGCTGGATACAAATTAATATAAATTAAAATATAGATACAGATTGTTTGGACAGGCGACATCAAGAGAAAATATTAGGCTACCATGATTAGAGCTTTATCGCCAAGTTGGCGGGGGAACCCTGTTCTTCAGTCAAGCCAAAATTAACCATAATGAACCATTAATGGTTCTCTATATCAATTTTTTTAGCATTACTCGTATTTAATACATAAGAAAAGGGTTGCACAAGGAAAGCTGGATACAAATATAATATAAATTAGAATATAGATACAGATTGTTTGGACACGGCCAGATCAAGAGAAAATATTAGGCTACCATGATTAGAGCTTTATTGCCAAGTTGGCAGGAGAACCCTGTTCTTCAGTCAAGCCAAAATTAACCATAATGAACCATTAATGGTTCGCTATATCTAATTTTTTTAACATTACTCGTATTTAATACATAAGAAAAGGGTTTGAACAAGGAGAGCTGGATACAAATATAATATAAATTAAAATATAGATAGAGATTGTTTGGACACGGCGAGATAAGGAGTAAATGTT
This sequence comes from Pardosa pseudoannulata, assembly GCA_032207245.1. Lineage (NCBI taxonomy): Eukaryota > Metazoa > Arthropoda > Arachnida > Araneae > Lycosidae > Pardosa > Pardosa pseudoannulata. The sequence continues at coordinate 71,302,620 of CM063507.1, read as the reverse complement.
AGGCTACGATGCCCAGAGTTTTATCGTCAAGTTGGCGGGGGCACCCTGTTCTTCAGTCAAGACATGACTATGTATTTTTATGTACATTTATGTTCAAAATTCAGAGAAACTTCTTTTTTGGTCAATTATCTCTAGAACTACTGGATTAATTTTAATGGAATTTGATTTGTAGATACGTTGGTACAGTGTAAACAAAATAACGCTCAACAGTTGTAATACACGCACATGAACGTGTCTAAACTCCTTGGTCAGCGGTTATAGATGAGGGAAAGAAATGGTTAATAAGGCGATTTCATGCAGTAGGGCAAATTCTCAAATTATGAGAATTCTGGCTTTAGTTTCAAACGAAAGGGCAGTTTATTGTTTGTCTATTGGCTGTTGTAAACATGAAAATGAATGGGAAGGGCCTTATAGTAGTTCGTGATGTCGCGACAAACTGCTCTATAAGGCAATCTCAAGCAGTAGGGCAAATTCTCAAATAACGACAATTCTGGCTTTAGTTTCAAACAGAAGGGCAGTTTATTGTTTGTCTATTGGCTGTTGTAAAAATGAAAATGAATGGGAAGGGCATTATAGTAGTTCGTGACGTTGCGATAAACTGCTCTATAAGACGATTTCACGCAGTAGGCCAAATTCTCAAATTACGACAATTCTGGCTTTAGTTTCAAACGGAAGGGCAGTTTATTGTTTGTCTATTGGCTGTTGTAAACATGAAAATGAATGGGAAGGGTATTATAGTAGTTCGTGATGTCGCGACAAACTGCTCTATAAGGCGATTTCACGCAGTAGGGCAAATTCTCAAATTACGACAATTCAGGCTTTAGTTTCAAACGGAAGGGCAGTTTATTTTTTATCTATTGGCTGTTGTAAACATGAAAATGAATGGGAAGGGCATTATAATAGTTCGTGACGTTGCGACAAATTGCCTTATAGGGGGTATAGTCCTCTTTTACAGATATACAGACTTCGCTGTGGGATTTTATATTGTTTCACACATTGGTAGTCACTTGTTTTTATTGTTAAACTAGCATATAGCCCGTATATTTAATTTTTCAAAATTGTAATGTACCCTATGATGCAGGTTAAAAAATTGTTTTTTTTTGGCTGAATTATGTTGCAACAAAAAATAATCGATGATTCAATTTGAAATTATCACATATGTACCTAATCTATTATTTAAGTGAAATATAAAAGAAAATTATTGACGTCATATCTAAGTTCAATGATAAAACGTATGAAAATAAGGCATAATTTAAATAATTTAAAATAAGAAATGATTCAATGAGATGGTTAAAGGAATGACGTCATAATACTAGAGAAAAAAAATGTTTTTACCTGTTTATTATGGCATAAATTGATAAATTTAATCGCCTGCTCTTAATCGGGGAAAATAGGAGTTGATATAATGGCATTAAAAGCTCGAAAAGGATGGATGGGTTGGATTTCGAACGATTTAAAGAGAACAGTATTTTCCTCTGTGATATAAAGCATATTTATACCAATTTATTTTAGAATCAGATCGATAGTTTAGTAGAAGATAAACATTTTTCGCTTTGAATTTTGCTAACTATGGATGCCTGTACCCATTCCGGGTCCAACCACTTCATAAATTTGAGGACAGACGGACAGATAACTTAGGCTATTATTATATACGGGATTATAAATTTAATTAGTTGCTGGAAAAAAATTTAAAGAAATTTGGCGAGGTTCGCTAGTGAACGAATTGTGTATTTTGTCACCCTCGCTTATAAGGCCTGTTCCTCTACTGGCTTTGCCCATACACACACGTGTACGTTTACGTATTCGTCGTACAAGATTTGCTCGTTTGTCTCGAAGGAGTAGTTTTTTATATCGTTCAGTTTTTTTCATGGAATTCGACAATATATGCTCTTTTGTACATGGGGGTACTTTTAATATACTTATGTAGTACACGAAACGCTACATCTTAGCATACACTAAATTTGTAGAGAAAACTTAATGTATTTCAAAATGCTCTTTTAGTAATCTACCGATAAACTTTTTTAATGAATATGTATTAATTACAACCTATGCCTAGAATGTGTTTTTAAGACAGGTCATTACATATAATGATGTGATGACAAAAATGAAATAGCTGTATAAAATATGATTAACTAAAACTATCTAATATCCATGAGTAATTTATTTCTTTTCTTGATAGTTAAAAAATTTAATGCTATTAAAAAACATAAAATGTTAGTTCAATTTAAAGTGTATTAAATTATGAGATACATTATTGAAAATTTAACATATACATATATTGACATATTATTGACAAGTTTAAATTGACAAGTTTGAAGCAAAAGTTGAAACATTAAAACTTAAATATTCTAAAATTGAACATCCGATGTGAAAGATCAACAAACACAATTCAGATTTCGAAATGCAAGTCAGTAAGGCGAAGGAAAGTTAATAAGTGAATATAATATGAAAATAGTAAATGACAATACTACATAATAGTATAGTTATAATATATATAATACTTTGTAATAGTTTGGTTTGGTTTGAAGCGCTACGGTCTACTGTTTTGTACACGAGGGCTAATGAGACCGGGACCTGAACATCCATGCCATAGTGGGATTCGAACCCACGAACTCCGGTACCGACGACCAGGGCCCTAACCTATCGGCCAGTGTTCGGCAGTTTTATTATATACATTATTATACAACATGCCTAAAACAAAATCATTTTAGAAAATGTTTTTTATCGTGATTTAACGATATATCGATATAAGAAATTATATTTTGGTAATTTTTTAAGCTTTTTTAAACTTTATTACATACATTATTATACACTATGCCTAAAATAAAACCACTGTAGAAAATGTTTTTTCAACAGCATTTTATTTCGATTGAAATTAATATTCTATAAACTATAAGTTTTTGACCATTAAGCGTTATGAAGAAGCAAGAAATATTAACAAGTAAAATATTTAAATTTTATTTTATGTACATTTAAGTAATAATATGAAATAAAATGCTAAATTTAATCAGGAAATGGGATAAAAATATCGGATTTTTCTTTTTTTTTCTTTATTATTGTCTCAAATTATCGCTTTAAAACGAAAAAAACCCGTTTACGTAAAATAAAATCCATATAAAATATATATTTATATACATTTTTATACTGGTTTTTTTACGTTGTTCCGTTGTTGTTTTAACAGCCTCCGTAAGTCAGGAAAATATGATTTTACGTTTTTAGAAATCGTACCTAGGTTTGTGACAAACATTAGCAAACAACGTCTAAAGATTTTAGAGTGGTTGATAGAAAAGTAATACACGTGGAACATTTAGATGCTATCTAAAAGGCATAATAAAACCCATTGTAAAAACGGTTTTATAGCAACGATGTATGACAATAGAAAAGTTTAAATGAAGTAAAATAATTGCTCAATAGGGAAATTAATTTCGATTAAGAAGAGTTATGGCTAGCTTGACATTTTTGAGTCTAAAGAAAGTTTTTGCATTATTTCGAATTTCGTCCATTTTTCCAAGATCTCTTGCCTTCTTCTATCCCATAAGTTTAAACTGAACGATGGCCGAATTGCAGAGCGCTGTACTTTTATTACCGAAGTTTACGAATTTGAGTCCCGCTGTTAGTATGGTTGTTTGTGGCCGCTCGGAATCGACTTTAAGCAGTAGTTTTCCGGAACGGATTGGTTATGGAGCTGGACTTCGGTAGCGGAGTTCGTGGTTTCGAATCTCGCAGTGGCATGGATGTTCGTAGCCATTCGGAATCGGCTTTAAGCTGTAGGTCCCGGTCTCATTAGCCCTCGTAGTTGCAAAAAGTAGACCGTAGTCTGCACACTAAAACCGGTCTCATTACTACTCGTTAGCAAAACAGTAGACCGTGTAGCCATAAACGTATACAGGACATGTAGTATACAAGAAACATTCGGCATAGTTTTTTCCTATATATACCGTTATTTTTGTACCCTCAAACAAACCATGTTGTTACACTAACCCGTAGTAGTACGTGACCCGCGCTTAAGTATCAAACGTCAGCAAACGTATTAGTACGTTTCCGCATACAATGTGTTAATTGCAGAACACAGTTCCGTTATAAATTAAGAGCTAGTTGCAGCATAGAATTTAAGGTATCTGTCTACGTTGAAAACATCATTTTTTGACAAACACCATATTTTTTTTTTATTTCTCTATTATAAAATTTCAACTTTTAGGCTTCTAAATCTGTTATTGTTTTGTCTCTACGGGATTTTAAAGAAACGTTACAGCTGTTTAAACATCAGCGACAGGTGCCAAAACAAAACGGGAAGTAGCGTCCCTTTGGAACCAGAAGTTGGGAATTTAAAGCCTTTTAAAGAGCATTTTTTGGACAAAATTTTTAAATTTTCATGAAGATTAGTTTAAACATTTTTCTAGCATTTTTAATAATTAGCAACTTGGGAGAAATTATTAAAGTTTTGAAGCAAGAAAGTGTTGGGAAATTTTAAACATGCATTTTAATTTTTTAAAGGTTAAAGTTGCTTTTTATAAACTTCAAATGCGTTTTATCTCAGAAGGGTATATTTAATAAAAATTTGAAACTTGAAATGTGATTTCTCAAAAAGTTTCTTAAAATATTTTGTTTTGAAAATTATTATGAATGCTTTTGATAGTATTTACTAGTGAATGACCTAAAAGCTTTAAAATTTGGATCATTTTTAATGATGTTATACTCGTAGTTAGATTTAAAGAGGTAATGAAAAATATTGTTAAAAATTCAATGTGTATGATTTTGAAGGACCAACATTTTTTACCAAATGTAAATGAAGCGAAGATTTTAGGCGATTCACTTGACCAGTGTATAAGAAATGTGTTGCGTCAAAAATAGTGAAATAATTTAATTTATTGAAAAATTAGACATTTAAAAAAACACGATTTTTTTACTAAATTTTCTTTATTTATTAGAAATTTTATAAAAACTTCTCCAGGAATACATTTTTTAAGAGCAATTCTCTATGATAATATGAAAAATAAATCTAAAAATCTAAAAACGTGAACTAGTTTCTACGTTTAAAAAAAAAAGTTCTCCGAAACGTAGACGGATAAATGAATGCAATTGAAACATATAGATGACAGATTCTAAAATATAAAACAATTGCAATGTTTCCTGGAATACTTAAAAAAATTACAAGGTTACCATATCCCCTTGGAACTGAATGTTTTTTAAAGCCAAACTTTGTCGAGGTTATACAAATAGATCAATGATATTCATGCTCGGAATTCATGGGTACGAACCCTAATATAGACATAGATGCTTTTACAGGAATTCGACTCGTGTTTTTGGTAGGAACCATAGAACTTTGGACGCTCGAAACACCCCTCTCGTGGAATAATATATCGTATAATAGTATCATAAATAGGAAAAATCAAATGGAAATAGTTGTATATAGTTTTTATTTTTTTTTTCGCATCGACTGGTGCAAAAACTAGTTTTTATTTGTCTAAATTTTTCTAGAATCTATGTAGTAGACAAGAACATTCGGTTTCGTTTTCCTGTATATACTATTATTTTTGTACCCACAAATAAACGATGTTGTTATACTAACCCGTACTAGTACGTGACCCGCGCTCAAGTATTAGTCTTCAGAAAATGTACTAGTACATGACCCACGCTCAAGTATCAATTGTCAGAAAACGTATTAGTACGTGTCCCGCATACAATGTGTTAATTGAAGAACACAGTTCCATTATAAAATTAGTAGCTAGTTGGAGCATAGAATTTAATGCAATTGAAACATACTGCCAAACGATTCTAAAATATAAAACAATTGCAATGTTTCCTGGAATACTTAAAAAAACTACAAGGATACCATATACCCTTGGAACTGAATGTTTTTTAAAGCCGAACTTTGTCGAGGCTATACAAATAGATCAGTGTTATTCATGCTCGGAGTTCATGGGTTCGAACCCTAATATAGACATAGATGCTTTTACAGGAATTCGACTCGTGTTTTTGGTAGGAACCATAGGTAACTCCGGACGCTCGAAACACCCCTCTCGTGGAATAGTATCGTAAATACGAAAAATTAAATAGAAATAGTTGTATATAGTTTTTATTTTTTCCGCATCGACTGATGCAAAAACTAGTTTTTATTTGTCTAAATTTTTACAGAATCTATCTAGTAGACAAGAACATTCGGCTTCGTTTTTCTGTATATACCGTTATTTTTGTACCCACAAACAAACGATGTTGTTACACTAACCCGTACTAGTACGTGACCCGCGCTCAAGTATTAGTCTTCAGAAAATGTACTAGTACATGACCCACGCTCAAGTATCAATTGTCAGAAAACGTACTAGTACGTGTCCCGCATACAATTTGAATTGTTACAACCGCATACAATGTTAACCGCATACAATGTTAATTGAAGAACACAGTTCCATTATAAAATTAATAGCTAGTTGGAGCGTAGAATTTAATGCAATTGAGACATACTGCCAACAGATTCTAAAATATAAAAAAATTACGTTTCCTGGAATACTTAAAAAAATTACAAGGATACCATATACCCTTGGAACTGAATGTTTTTTAAAGCCGAACTTTGTCGAGGTTATATAAATAGATCAGTGTTATTCATGCTCGGAATTCATGGGTTCGAACCCTAATATAGATGCTTTTACAGTAATTCGACTCGTGTTTTTGAATGGAACCACAGGTAACTCCGGCCGCTCGAAACACCCCTCTCGTGTAAAAAAGGAACACAATCGCTTTCGTTTTATAAATTTTGAGCGGGTCCCCCCTCCCAAACACTGTATCCATTCTCCTCGAAAAGAAAAGGGACTTAAAAATCCAGAGCTCACAAAATTGATGAGCTATATCTTCCCCGGTTGGCTGAACCTTCTTTTGTGAGCATTAAAAGGCGCCGCCGCCGAAGCTACTTTTTTTCCTGCTGCCAACTCAAAAGGAGAAGAAAAAAAATAATATATAAAAGACCACCCACCACCCGCCCCCTCCCTTCCGTCCCGATATGAAAACGGGACAGATTACGTCCCTAATCCGGGACATTAGTCTTCGGGACGGGGGAAAGGGAGGGAAAGTGTTTTTTTATCGGGACATAAATTCTCCAGGAGGTGAAATGAGAATTTTTTGAAAATATACTTCTCTGGGGGATTTCTTTTGAAAAGGGGGAGGGGCAAAAGTGGGGGGGAAGGAGGCCGGTTTATCACTTCGGGAGGAGAAGAGGGTTTTAGCGTTCTTTAAGCAGTTAAGTTTCGGAAAATTATGAGTTTTGAAGATTTTATGTCAGTAATTCGGAAAATAAGAGGCTGTTAGACTGATAGTGTCTGGGAAATTTTCTTCCGAAATTTTATATACCTCCGGTGATCGGTCAGTCGGGCAGGGGGGCAGGGAAGCTCCCTTAATGCAATAGGGGGTCGGGGAGAGGTTTGTATATTTTGCTGCCTGCCAGTTTCGGGAAGGTCATTAAATAGGGCAGTTTGCAATGCTGGAAGAGCGCTGCATCGAACTGGGACAATGCTTAGCGATTGAGAGTTCAGTTCAATTGCGAAACGCTTTGGGCTGCTTGGGTTACGCATGCAAAATGAACAAAAGCTCGGTTTAGGCATGCACACTACAGCATAATATGTTACTTAGACGAAGTGAAAACTTTTGCAGAACTTCACATCGCACAATTTTGTGCGATGTGAACAATTTTCACATCGCACAGAGGAAGATCATTATGCAACAAGCTGGATTTTTTGCTGTGCTATCTGCTAAATCATTTTCATAAATTCCGACATGGCTTGGAATCCAACAAAATAGTAGTTTACAATCCCTACGTATTACACGGTCATATATTAGTTGTACCAGGTGATCAAAAAGTCCGTATAAACTTTAAAAATTCATAATAACCGGAAAAATGGCCAAAATAAAAAACGGTATGCAGGGTTAGTATCGCTAAGGCATAGGATATTTTTTAAACAGAAAAAAACAGTAACTCAAAAACAGCCGACAGATGGCGGTGGTATGAGCTACCACTGAAGTCGCTCTTACCAGTGCCCTCTATCGACTCTTTTTGAGTTTTTTTTTCTGTTAAAAAAATCCCATGCCCTAGCGATACTAACCATGCAAACCGTTTTTTATTTTGGTTATTTTTACGGTTATTATGAATTTTTAAAATTTATACTGACTTTTTATTCACCCGGTATATGTGTAATGATATTTTTATCACTTTCGGTTTAAATTCTGTTTTTCTGGTTATTCTTTTCATTCAACCCTAGCGAATGTTTTCGAATGTTCCGTAGTAGAATCCTTCCGGTTGCATATCTAAAAATCAAGTTCAGACTCTAAAGTTACGTCATCCACGTTACGTGTAATGATCGCTAATTGGCTGGCTCCTAAAACTATATAAGCAGACGTATGGTATTTCAGAACCGTTTCGGTAAAGTTTCTGCAAAGTTCGTACGTTCGACAGTTGAGTTGGCTAGATGAATAAACTTAGATAGTTTGATTTTTGAGTGTCTTTATTTCGTTGTCATTCTTGTCACAAGGTTTTAAGACTGCAGGGCGGCAATAAACGCTTGGAACTCCTCTTCGAGATGGGGCCAAAAACCTTTTGATATATATATATATATATATATATATATATATATATATATATATATATATGTATATATATATATATATATATATATATATATATATATATATATATATATACGTGTGTGTGTGTGTGTGTGAAAGTATCCGCCTGTTACACAAAATCATCCATATTAATTTTACTTGGCCGAGCTTGCTGGATAAGTAGTAGCCAAGTTAATAATCCTAAGTTTGAAAATGCAGTCTGGCCGTTCCATAAAAAGAAGCAGTAAGTCAGACGTGGAACTTTTATTTAGGATCGAAGAAAGCGACATGTTACTTTGGCAAGAGCAGAAGAGGGAATGATACATGAAAACACTAGTTGTGGCCTCACACCGAGATTACGCAGAAAATATCCCTAAGAAATCGACAGATTAGTCAGCGTTCTTAACAGTAGAAAGGAACTTAGATCAGGGGACATAGTGAACCAATCGCCTGAGGACAGCTAGAAAAGGGCAATTGGACAAAAAATGTTATTTTATATTAAAGTTAGCTTTGGAAAAGGGGTTCAAAGAAGGAAAGTCGCAAATACTCGGTTATATAAGATAGTTTGAAACTGAGAAAATAGATATGAAGTAAGGAGAAGGGATAAAAAGAATTTTTAAAAGATATTTTAAGTATAATAATTATGATATATTACATATATTCATAATATATATATATATATATATATATATATATACATATATATATATATATATATATATATATATATATATATATATATATATATATATATATATATATATATATATATATATATATATATATATATATATATATATATATATATATATATATATATATATATATATATGTATATATATATATATATATATATATATATATATGTATATATATGTATATATATATATATATATATATATATATATATATATATATATATATATATATATATATATATATGTGTGTGTGTGTATATATGTATATATATATGTATATATATATATATATATATATATATATATATATATATATATATATATATATATATATATATATATACATATGTATATACACACATATATATATATATATATACACACATATATACACACACACATATATATATATATATATATATATATATATATATATATATATATATATATATATATATATATATATATATATATATATATATATATATAAATATATATATATATATATATATATATATATATATATATATATATATATAAAATGCGGCTCACCGGTACAAAATGCATTTTCAATATCGGCTCAGGATCGTTTTCAATGCGACATCAGAATAAATCATTTATTTCTTCCCTTGCAATCGGTTTTTACTCTCATAAGAGGAACGTTGCAGGGAAACAATAAATAAGTCGATCATGTTGCCCCACAACAGTTTTCCGTTTTTTCTCTGCTGCCCCTCTCGTTATGTATATGTATATATATATATATATATATATATATATATATATATATATATATATATATATATATATATATATATATATATATATATATATATATATATATATATATATATATATATATATATATATATATATATATATATATATATATATATATATATATATATATATGTCTGTGTGTGTGTGTGTGTGTGTGTAACCAGCTAAAATATTCTCGCCAATTACACAAGAAATTAGTCAAAATTTCGATTAGAGTTCGGAGACACGTTATTATAACTGGAATAGACGTTAGATTGTTTTTTATAACTTACCCGACGAGCGAGGTTGAACTGAACTTTTTAGTCACCTATACTCATGCTTATTTTGTCGACTCATGATTAACTTTTTAGTCACCTATATTCATACTCATGTTTAATTTTTAAGTCACTTTTATTCATGTATATTTTGTCGACTCATGCTTAACTTTTTAGTCACCTATAATCATGCTTATTTTGTCAACTCATGGTTAACTTTTATTCACCTATACTCATGCTTATTTTGTCGACTCATGGTTAACTTTTTAGTCACCTATACTCATGCTTATTTTGTCGACTCATGATTAACTTTTTAGTCACCTATATTTATACTCATGTTTAATTTTTAAGTCCCTTATTCGTGTTTATTTTGTCGACTCATGTTTAACTTTTTAGTCACCGATACTCAAGCTTATTTTGTCTAGTCATGCTTAACTTTTTAGTCACCTATACTCATGCTTATTTTGTCGACTCATTCCTAACTTTTTATTCACCTATACTCATGCTTATTTTGTCGACTCATGGTTAACTTTTTAGTCACCTATACTCATGCTTATTTTGTTGACTCATGGTTAACTTTTTTGTCTCCAATACTCATGCTTATTTTGTCGACTCATGGTTAACTTTTTAGTCACCTATATTCACGCTTATTTTGTCGACTCATGGTTAACTTTTAGTCACGTATACTCATGCTTATTTTGTCGACTCATGCATAACTTTTTAGTCACCTATACTTATGCTTATTTTGTCGTTCAGAAATAGACGTACGCGAACAATTAATTACATACATGGTAGTAAATTGTTTAATATGCAGAAAGTCTAACCTTCCAAGAAGAGATAGGGAGTATGAAATCAAGCAATAAATAAATAAATAAGTAAAATGATAATATTAGTCAGACGTTGTTTAGGGAAGCCCTGCTTTCCCAGCTTCCGATAACGCATCATCGCTGGTTGACAGTGTCCCCGAAGAGGTAGAATGACCATTCTTTTCAGTCAGGCGATCCACTGGTATAAAATAAGCATCAATTACAAAATAGATTTTAAATATTGCGGATCATTTTAAACACATTTTATAAAGTTTAACTAATTTAATTTGTGTTTCATTTTTAATTTTTTTAAATTTATTTTTTATATTTTTAATGATGGATTGAAATATTAATACATTTTGAATTACATTCATAAGGGGGGTAGACCAAAATTTTAAGATCTTAGGGCCTAAAAAGCAATGCTTTCAACCTTTAAATTTTATTGGTTGGTTTGAACGCTACGATTAATTTTTTGCAGCAGGAATGATAAATAGACCAGGACCTACTACTTGAAACTGATTCCGAACGACTACGAGCACCCATGCCATCAGCGGGATTCGAACCCAAGAACTCAGGTATTGAAGGCCACCCCTCTTGCCATTCTGCTACTTATCGGCAACAAATTTTAGTGGATGTATAAATGACGTTACATTCATTAACACTAAACATATAAATACTTAGTACATACCTATTTCTACCGTAGCCGGTCAAATGACCGGACTTTATTTTTTCTGATTATAAATGTATGAAATATGAAAATTGGAAGGAAATAGACGAATAAACTTTATTATAATTAAACAAAATTATATATTGTCAATTTTTATGTATTGCAAACTCAAAGAATAAGAATTTTTAATTAATTTCCAATCGCATTTTTTACATAAACCCTATGGGTCATTTGACCCATTATATGGTATGTTTAGTGTTAAAACATTCATGTTCAGTAAAAAACTCGTTTTTTATTTATTTACTTGTTTCTTTTCTCTCTTTTTTTTTAGAAAAGGGCATTTATTTTCACTTTTATGACTGTAATTTTAATTCATAATCCTGAATATTGTAATAAACAATAAACTAATTTAAAATAGTCACAAGATTTCTTCTGTGACAAAGGTATTAACTAGCACAACTCCGATAAAGTCACACAAATCCTAAAGAAATATACCACATTAAATAAAATGGAAATAATTTAATGTTCCTTGCTGGTCCTATACCATTTGACCCACGGACTGGTACAGATCTGCGGATCGAGGGTTAGGGGACCTCTGCTTTAAACGTCTTAATCCTGCTCGGTTTTTCTGAACACATGGCTTTTTTCTGATATATACCCACATCTTAACCTCTTCCCTGTTTTGCCGTACGCCGTACGGACACAGCTTTCGGGCTTTTACTGATTTGCCCGTACGGCATACGGTCAATCTGATTTCTATTTTGCTTGCACTGTTTCGGCCTTATTTTTTCCAGTTTTAGTATCAAATAATTCGTATAGTAATTTATTCGTCCAGTAAATGATAGTTTGCAGTTTATTGTATTTCCTACTCTGATTGGTTCAAAAGCGCGGGTTTTTTCGCATGTTTTGTATCAGAAGACGAATTGTTATATTTCAGTGTATAGTTTTCTGGTTATATTTTACTAACCGCCTGATAACTTTATTGATGTAACAATTGAATAATATATTTTTACTTTTAAATAATGGATGATTCAGAGCGTATGGAGCTAATTTCTTGTGATTCGAACTATGACTCGGAATCAGAAACTGCATTATCTGTAAATGATAGTAGAGAAAGTTTACTAAATGACCTGGATAGTAGTGACTCTGATAGTCGTACAGATGAAATCAGTCAAGCAAGACAATTTTTTGAAATTAATTGTGATAATCCTTCGGATCCGCCTCCTAGATTTGCTCTCACTGGAATTCCAAAAATTAACTTGGATATCGCTGAGACTAAAGGTAAACTTCAGTTCTATGATGCTTTCATAGAGAGAAAAAAATAGATCTGAAGAAAATATTTTTACTTTTAAATAATGGATGATTCAGAGCGTATGGAGCTAATTTCTTGCGATTCGAACTGTGACTCGGGATCAGAAACTGCATTATCTGTAAATGATAGTAGAGAAAGTTTACTAGATGACCTGGATAGTAGTGACTCTGATAGTCGTACAGATGAAATCAGTCAAGCAAGACAATTTTTTAAATTAAGTGCGATTATCCTTCGAATCCGCCTCCTAGATTTGCTCTCACTGGAATTCCAAAAATTAACTTGGATATCGACGAGACTAAAGGTAAACTTCAGTTCTATGATGCTTTCATAGAGAGAAAAAAATAGATCTGAAGAAAATATTTTTACTTTTAAATAATGGATGATTCAGAGCGTATGGAGCTAATTTCTTGTGATTCGAACTGTGACTCGGAGTCAGAAACTGAATTATCTGTAAATGATAGAAGCGGAAGTTTACTAGATGACCTGGATAGTAGTGACTCTGATAGTAGTACAGATAGAATCAGTCAAGGAAAACAATTTTTTAAAATTTACTGTGATAATCCTTCGAATTCACCTCCTAGATTTGCTCTCATTGGAATTACAAAAAATAACTTGGATATCGATGAGACTGAAGGTAAACTTCAGTTCTATGATGCTTTCATAGAAAGAAAAATAAAGTTGTAATAAATGCTTAAAAATATTAGAAATGTTAATTTTAATAACATATATTTACTTAAAAATGTAAAATGAACAAAAAAAATGCAATAAAAAAGTGTGACATTTTTTTGACCGAATTCTGGAAAAAAATGAAACTGTCAAAGGGTTAACATGGGCACATATAGAAGTATTCTTCATGTCTGCCCCCCCCCCTTATGTTTCCCGGATGCAACCCACATCTGTCGTTATCGATCGGTGGGCTACCCCTTTCGCAACTCGAAATGCCCCGCCATATTTCAACCCACTGTTGACAGAAATCCTGCGGTCCACTTGAGGTTTCGCCCATCCCCGCCTCGCAATTCCACCACACACACATGCACGCACACACCGGGTGTATAAATCTCCATGACGTGGGGGGGGGGTTGCTGTTTCCTCCCCCTCCCAACCTTTCGCTGCCCCCCTTCGCTCTCTCACTCCTGGCCAATGGCCTCGGAAACAATTAGCGGGCGCATTGTTATCCCATTCCCCCTTGTTGGCAACGTCGTTAGCAGCGCCCCCCCCCCGTAGCAGGCCAATTCACACTCTATTAGGGGGATGTCGCTATCTAATAAAATAACTCACCACGCGGTAATTACAGTCCTGCACTAGAACTACTCAACCCTCATTCACCGGAATCGCTTGGGAGATCGTGAGTAAGGCAGGGGTTGCAAGAGAGCTTGGCTCACTCGTGCCAAAGCGGAGCACGCCAACACAGGATTGGAAACGCGTTCGCTTTGCAACCACCACAGCAGTGGGTTTCAAACTTAGTAGACTCGGAAGCTCTTATAAGAGCCTTTATACCGCTTAAAGTTATTTTCGTGGTACCAACCTTTCTTCAGAAAAATATAGCTTATCAAGATGTACCCGTAAATTAGATACCTCGTGAAATAGACAATAAATGGGAAATCCATGAGAGTATATACAAACAGACACAAATTGGAAATAAAGCAGTTTTTGCAAATAATCGATTTTTAAAAAGTAAATTAATATCTAGAAATTGTAAAAAGGCAGATATATAAAATCCTAATAAGCCAATTATAACATATTGACCTGAAACGTGGGTGTTATATAACAAAGATGAAAACATACTAAGAAGTTTCGAATCTCCTATTGTGCCGAACGATGGCCGAATGGTTAGGGTGCTGGCCTTCGGAACTGGAGTTCGTGGGTTCGAGTCCCACTATGGCATGGATGTTCGTAGCCGTTCGGAATCGGCTTTAAACAGTAGGTCCCGGTCTCATTAGCCCTCGTGTTGCAAAAAGTAGACCGTAGCGCTCCAAACCAAACCAAACCTATATAATAATAGCTTAAGCTATCTGTCCGTCTGTCCTCGAATTTCTGAAGCGATTGGGCCTGAAATGGATAGAAGTATCCATATTGGATTCTTGATGAATTAGGATTCGCAAAATTCAAAGCGAGTAAAGTTTATCATCACCTAAACTATTGATCCTATTGTAAAATAAATTGATATAAATATGCTTCATATCACAGCAAAAAATTATGTCGTCTTTGAAACGTTCGAAATCCACCCCTTCCCCCCATTTTGAGAATTTAATGCCATTATTTCGAGCCCTATTTTTTCGGTTAAGAGAAGGCGATTAAGTTTATAACATAATAAATAGGTAAAAATAACATTTTGTCTAGCATTATGACGTCATCCTCTTATTGAATCATTTCTTATTTTAAATGATTTAAATATCGTCTGCATTATTTTCATACGTTTGATCACTGAACTTAGATATTACGCAAATAATTTTCTTTTGTATTTGTATTAAATAATATATTAGGTACATATGTGTTAATTTTAAATATAAACATCAATTATTCTTGCTGCAATGAAAATTTTATCAAAGGTATTTACAACAAATTCTACCCACCTCCAGAGCGTAGTGGAAATGATAATTTCATTTCTTTACTTCCATTAATTACTGTGACAACAAAAATTGGGAAGAGATTAACGATAATTTTGGCGTATCTAAGAAAACTTTGAATTATGTTTCTAAATAAATTCAACGTGATTCTAAACCGCATTCACAGTATCGGGAGACTTTAGAGGAGTATGAAGATAAAAAAATATTGAACGTGTATCAGATAATTATCAGGTAAGAAACAAATCATGTTTTTATCTGTTTCATAAAGTACTTTACAATTCTGGAAAACTAAAAAATTTTACTGATCCCGTCATATGACGGGCTATGTGCTAGTCTATATATATAAAAATGAATTTGTGTCTGTCTGTGTGTACTCGATAGACTCAAATACCATGCATCCAATGGCCGTGAAAATTTGGGACATTCTTAGGTACATCCCTGGGAAGGTTTTTGTAAATTTTTAACGTTCGAAATCCATTCCTTCCCACTTTTTCGAGCATTTCATGTCATTATTCCAAGCATTATTTTCCCCGATTAAAAGCAAACGATTAATTTTTTAATTTATCGCATCATAACTAAGTGAAAGAAGCAATATTTCTAGCAATGTGACGTCATCCGAAGTAATTGTTTTAAACGCAGTTTTCCTCGGTTAAAATTAAGCAGGAGATTAAAATTTTCTATTTATCGCATAACAAATAGGTGAAAACAATATTTTTCTATAATTATGACGTCATTACTTTAAATATCTGAATTATTCATTTCTTATTTTATATTATTTAAACATCGTCTGCGTAGTATCCATTCGATTTGACCTGGAAATTGAGATATAAAGTGACTAACTTTCATTTCTATGTGACGTAAATTATAGCATTTTTATATAGGAACAAATTTTAAATTCAATTCTTGGTTCATTTTTACGTTATAACGAAATATTTATCAACAATATTCTAACAACAAAAAGTACAAATTTCAGTGACTCTCGTGGACAAATAAAAACCTATCATTTTATATAGTTATCTTTATATTCATATGGTTGTCAATATGAATGTGTGTTTCTGTTTCATACAAAACCATGTGGTTTGGACAACATTTATTACTACCAACAAAATTAGCACTGTTGCTGTCAAAACCTCTGCTTCCTATTCTACCATGTAATATGGCAAAATCTATTAATGTTGCTAATCAACGTACAGTAGTAATACAATAATGTAATTTAGGGTTAAACTTATATTTTACCATAAGAAAAGTTTGAGTAAATTTAATATAAGACACTAATTCGGTTATAAAAACTTAATATTGTTATAATACGCTTATAATAGAAATATATAAATATGCCAATGACTTGAACTGAACTGTGACGAATTTATAGAGTTATGCCCGAAAAAAATCTTTGTTTAAAACTAATATATTAAGTTCACCGTAGCGAAACACGGGCAAATTTGCTAGTATAGAATAATAATAAGAATCTTTGGAGCCCTATATGAAAATCACTCATGGGGAAGAATATACAACCAAGAAATAGAAAGACTGATTAAAGGGAAAAACATTATAAGATATATTAACGCTAAGAGAAATACAATGGATAGGATATGTAGAAAAAATGAAGGAAACTGACATGTGCAAAAAGATTATGAGCGGAAAACTATAAAACAACCAACATGTAGTCCGTCACTTTGTTTTTTTTTACTGACCGCAAGTTGGTTGCTTTACTGACAATATGTTCGTTGCCCACTTTAATTTATCTTGTCATATTACTTAATAGGATGGACAGCAGAGGTTTTAATATTGACAGTGATTATTTGGTATATATGTCCTAAAAGTGAAGGAAACTGACATGTACAAAAAGATTATGAGCGGAAAACTATAAAACAACCAACATGTAGTCCGTCATATAACGGGATCAGTAACATTTTTAATTTTCCAGAATTGTAAAGTACCCTATGAGGTAGGTAAAATAATGGTTTTTTTTGGCTGAGAATTAACTGGTACACGCTCAATACTTTGTTTATTTTTACTGACCGCAAGTTGGTTGCTTTACTGACAATATGTTCGTTGCCCACTTTAATTTATCTTGTCATATTACTTAATAGGATGGACAGCAGAGGTTTTAATATTGAAGTGATTATTTGTTATATATGTCCTAAAAGTGAAGGAAACTGACATGTACAAAAAGATTATGAGCGGAAAACTATAAAACAACCAACATGTAGTCCGTCATATAACGGGATCAGTAACATTTTTAATTTTCCAGAATTGTAAAGTACCCTATGAGGTAGGTAAAATAATGGGTTTTTTTTTGGCTGAGAATTAACTGGTACACGCTCAATACTTTGTTTATTTTTACTGACCGCAAGTTGGTTGCTTTACTGACAATATGTTCGTTGCCCACTTTAATTTATCTTGTCATATTACTTAATAGGATGGACAGCAGAGGTTTTAATATTGAAGTGATTATTTGTTATATATGTCCTAAAAGTGAAGGAAACTGACATGTGCAAAAAGATTATGAGCGGAAAACTATAAAACAACCAACATGTAGTCCGTCATATAACGGGATCAGTAACATTTTTAATTTTCCAGAATTGTAAAGTACCCTATGAGGTAGGTAAAATAATGGGTTTTTTTTTGGCTGAGAATTAACTGGTACACGCTCAATACTTTGTTTATTTTTACTGACCGCAAGTTGGTTGCTTTACTGACAATATGTTCGTTGCCCACTTTAATTTATCTTGTCATATTACTTAATAGGATGGACAGCAGAGGTTTTAATATTGAAGTGATTATTTGTTATATATGTCCTAAAAGTGAAGGAAACTGACATGTGCAAAAAGATTATGAGCGGAAAACTATAAAACAACCAACATGTAGTCCGTCATATAACGGGATCAGTAACATTTTTAATTTTCCAGAATTGTAAAGTACCCTATGAGGTAGGTAAAATAATGGTTTTTTTTGGCTGAGAATTAACTGGTACACGCTCAATACTTTGTTTATTTTTACTGACCGCAAGTTGGTTGCTTTACTGACAATATGTTCGTTGCCCACTTTAATTTATCTTGTCATATTACTTAATAGGATGGACAGCAGAGGTTTTAATATTGAAGTGATTATTTGTTATATATGTCCTAAAAGTGAAGGAAACTGACATGTACAAAAAGATTATGAGCGGAAAACTATAAAACAACCAACATGTAGTCCGTCATATAACGGGATCAGTAACATTTTTAATTTTCCAGAATTGTAAAGTACCCTATGAGGTAGGTAAAATAATGGGGGTTTTTTTTGGCTGAGAATTAACTGGTACACGCTCAATACTTTGTTTATTTTTACTGACCGCAAGTTGGTTGCTTTACTGACAATATGTTCGTTGCCCACTTTAATTTATCTTGTCATATTACTTAATAGGATGGACAGCAGAGGTTTTAATATTGAAGTGATTATTTGTTATATATGTCCTAAAAGTGAAGGAAACTGACATGTGCAAAAAGATTATGAGCGGAAAACTATAAAACAACCAACATGTAGTCCGTCATATAACGGGATCAGTAACATTTTTAATTTTCCAGATTTGTAAAGTACCCTATGAGGTAGGTAAAATAATGGGTTTTTTTTTGGCTGAGAATTAACTGGTACACGCTCAATACTTTGTTTATTTTTACTGACCGCAAGTTGGTTGCTTTACTGACAATATGTTCGTTGCCCACTTTAATTTATCTTGTCATATTACTTAATAGGATGGACAGCAGAGGTTTTAATATTGAAGTGATTATTTGTTATATATGTCCTAAAAGTGAAGGAAACTGACATGTACAAAAAGATTATGAGCGGAAAACTATAAAACAACCAACATGTAGTCCGTCATATAACGGGATCAGTAACATTTTTAATTTTCCAGAATTATAAATTACCCTATGAGGTAGGTAAAATAATGGTTTTTTTTGGCTGAGAATTAACTGGTACACGCTCAATACTTTGTTTATTTTTACTGACCGCAAGTTGGTTGCTTTACTGACAATATGTTCGTTGCCCACTTTAATTTATCTTGTCATATTACTTAATAGGATGGACAGCAGAGGTTTTAATATTGAAGTGATTATTTGTTATATATGTCCTAAAAGTGAAGGAAACTGACATGTACAAAAAGATTATGAGCGGAAAACTATAAAACAACCAACATGTAGTCCGTCATATAACGGGATCAGTAACATTTTTAATTTTCCAGATTTGTAAAGTACCCTATGAGGTAGGTAAAATAATGGGTTTTTTTTTGGCTGAGAATTAACTGGTACACGCTCAATACTTTGTTTATTTTTACTGACCGCAAGTTGGTTGCTTTACTGACAATATGTTCGTTGCCCACTTTAATTTATCTTGTCATATTACTTAATAGGATGGACAGCAGAGGTTTTAATATTGACAGTGATTATTTGGTATATATGTCCTAAATTTAACGAATCAATAGCAAACCGTGTGGTTATGTATAAATACACAAAACAAACACACAATCGAACAAACTTCTTAATTTACAAAGATATACAACTTAAACGCCAGATATTTATTAGTCCATGAAATAGACTCCTAGACTTTGATGAAAATAGTTTGTTGATAATACCGGTGATAAAATTTTCATTAAAATAAAAGATAATCGATGATTCAATTTAAAATTATCCCATATGTACCTAATCTATTATTAAAATAAAAGAAAATTATTTACGTCAAATCTAAGTTCAGTGATAAAACGTATGAAAATAATGCAGACGGTATTTAAATAATTTAAATAAGAAATGATTTAACAGTAGATTACCCAAGGCAGTCATTTTGACTGTTTTTTAATTTCAATTAGAAAAACAATTATGAAATATAATGACCCAATTTCTTAGAATTTGGTGACTTTTTCTATAACATATAAATGGGTTTATGAATAATTGTAGTTA
This sequence comes from Pardosa pseudoannulata, assembly GCA_032207245.1. Taxonomy (NCBI): domain Eukaryota; kingdom Metazoa; phylum Arthropoda; class Arachnida; order Araneae; family Lycosidae; genus Pardosa; species Pardosa pseudoannulata. The sequence continues at coordinate 71,282,019 of CM063507.1, read as the reverse complement.
CTTCCGCTCTCCTTTATTATATAATATTAAAAATTAATTTTAAACAAATTTCTTTACATATTTGTTATTTTTTCACAATGCAGTCATTTTGACTTTTTTTGGGCAATATAGGTATACAAGAAATCTCGGGCAATCTAGTGTTAATGAGATGGTTAAAGAAATGACGTCGTAATGATAGAAAATTGGTATTTTTACCTATTTATTATGTGATAATCGCCTGCTCTTAACCGGGGAAAACAGGGCTTGAAATAATGACATCAAGAGATTGAAAAGGGGAGAAGGGGTGGATTTCGAACGTTTTAAAAAGTGCTATATTTTTCGTTGTGATATGAAGCATATTTATACCCATTTATTTTAGAACATGATCGATAGTTTAGGAGAAGATAAAATTTACTCGCTTTGAATTTTGCTAAACCTAACTCTTCAAGAATCCAATATGGATACCTCTATCTATTCCTGCTCTAACCACTTCATAAAATCGAGGACAGACGGACAGATAACTTAGGCTAGTATTATATAGGGGTTAGACAGTTTAAATTATTTAGTTCTTACACGGAGACCAGTATTTCACCATTTTTACACTGGAATTTTACAGTTTAACAGTAGAATTCATTAATAATGTACATATTTTGATGAACTTTAACATTAAAATACTTTTTATTACCCCTAAAACTTTTCTTCTTAAATAATTTATAGTATTTAAGCTGTTATTATATAGCGGATAATGCTGTTTCCAAACCCGGAAGGAGAATTGAAAATAACCGGAAATCTGAAGTTCCTATAGAGCGCAATCACTATTGAATAATGCACATAAACAAAATAGGTAAATTAAATATTTTTTGCATTGGTTAAATTAATATTCTTTCGAAGATGAGGACAGAATCAACTCAAGGTAATGAAGTGAGGTTGAAATCAGAAATACAGTTGCATAGAAATGATATGAATTATTAGTATGAGAACGTTTCTGTGATAAACAGATATAAGCCTTTATTTGCCAAGGAATTTCCAGTTGGGTTAGTTAATCAGTTAAATGATTTCTGTTTAATGGCGCATAATCCTCTGCGGACATTCTGCGCCAAACAATTTTTATGAATTGTAGCATATTAAAACAACCAAAAAGAACTTCAAGAAAAAATAACTTGGAAAATAAGACAAAAGATTTTAAAAGTATATGCAAAATTAAGGTGTTAAGTACATGATTAAGGTAAAAAAATGTTTTCAAAATAGATTAGAAACGTGTGATTAAAAACAATGAGTCTAAAATAAAAAAAATTTAGTGATTGAAAAATTAAAATCAAAATCCACATAAGATAAAAATCACAGAATTCAGATAATATAGTTAAAGCCAGTACAACAAAATTTATGACTTTCTGATAGAGTTTCAATTCAATATATATCCCATTATTATCGAAATACAATTGATTTATAATTGTCTGATACAACCGTCTGATAGAATCTCAGTCCCATAGTCACCCTATTATTATCGAAATACAACTAATTTATGACCGTCCGATAGAATTTCAATCCAATATAATCCCCTTATTATGGAAATACAATTAATTTATAACTGTCTGATACGACCGTGTGATAGAATTTCAATCCAAATGTCTTCCCATTATTATCGAAATACAACTAATTTATGAGCATCTGATACGACCGCCTGATAAAATCTCAAGCCAATAGTCATCCTATTATTATCGAAATACAATTAATTTATAACCGTCCGATAGAATTTCAATCTAATATAATTCCCTTATTATCAAAATACTATTGATTTATAACTATCTGATACGACCTTCTGATAAAATCTCAATCCAATAGTCATCCCGTTATTATCGAAATACAATTAATTAAGGACCGTTCGATAGAATTTCAATCCAATATATATCCCTTATTATGGAAATACAATTGATTTATAACTGCTGATAAGACCGTATGATTGCTCTTTTTATTGCCTCTAAAACTTTTCTTCTTAAATAATTTATAGTATTTAAGCTGTTATTATATAGGGGATAATGTTGTTTCGAACCTGGAAGGAAAATTGAAAAAAACCGGAATTCTTTAGTACCTATAGAGCGCAATCACAACTGAATAATGCACATAAACAAAATAGGTTAATTAAATATTTTTTGCATTGGTTAAATTAATATTATTTCGAAAATGAGGACAGAATGAACTCAAGGTAATGAAGTGAGGCTGAAATCAGAAATGCAGTTGCATAGAAATGATATGAATTATTAGTATGAGAACGTTTCTGTGATACACAAATATGAGCCATTTTAAGTCAAGGCATCTCCACTTGGGTTAGATAATCAGTAAAATGATTTCTGTTTAATGGCGCATAATCCTCTGCGGACATTCTGCGCCAAACGGTTTTTATGGATTGTAGCACGTTAAAACAAAACAAAAAGAACTTCAAGAAACAAAAAAACGTTTGGAAAACGAACATGACAAAAAGATTTTATTAAAAGGGTATGCAAAATTAAGGAGCTAAGTACAAGATTAAGGTAAAAAATATTTTTGAAATAGATTAGAAATATATGATTAAAAACAATTAGTCTAAATTTAAAAAAAATTTAGAGACTGAAAAATCAAAATCAAATTCCACATAAGATAAAATTCCCAGAATAAAGATAACATAGTAAAAGCAAGTAGAGCAAAATTTATTACCGCTTGATAGAGTTTCAATTCAATATGCATCCCATTATTATCGAAATACAATTGATTTATAACTTTATGATACGACCGTCTGATAGAATCTCAATCCAATAGTGATCCCATTATTAGCGAAATGCAACTAATTTATGGCCATCTGTTACGACCGTTGGATAGAATCTCAATCCAATAGTCATCTTATTATTATCGAAATACAATTAATTTATGACCGTCCGATAGAATCTCAATCCAATATAATCCCCTTATTATGGAAATACAATTGACTTATAACTGTCTGACATAATCTCAATCCAAAAGTCATCCCATTATTATCGAAATACAACTAATTTTGACCAACTTATACGACTGTCTGATAGAATTTCAATCCAATAATCATCCTATTATCGAAATACAATTAATTTATGATCGTCCGATAGAATCCCAGTCCAATATAATGCCCTTATTATGGAAATACAACTGATTTATAACTGTCTGATAGAATATCAATCCTATAATCATTCCATTACTATCCAAATAGAACTAATTTATGAGCATCTGATACGACTGTCTAATAGAATCTAAATCCAACAATCATCCCATTATTATCGAAATACAACTAATTTATGACCATCTTATACGACAGTCTGATACATTCTCAATCCAATAGTCATCCTATTATTATCGAAATACGATTAATTTATTTTCCTATAGAATTTCAATCCAGTGTAATCCCCTTATAATGGAAATACAATTGATTTATAACTGTCTGATAGAATCTCAATCCATTAGTCATCCCATTATTATCGAAATACAATTATTTTATGACCATCTGATAGAATTTCAATCCAACATAATCCCCTTATTATGGGAAATACAATTGATTTATAACTGTCTGATACGACCGTTTGATAGAATCTTAATCCAATAGTCATCCCATTATTATTGAAATACAACTAATTTATGATCACTTGATACGACCGTCTGATAGAATCTCAATCCAATAGGCATTCTATTATTATCGAAATACAATTAATTTATGATCATCCGATAGAATTTCAATCAAATATAATCCCCTTAATATGGAAATACAATTGATTTATAACTGTCTGATACTACGGTCTGATAGAATATCAATCCAGTAGTCATCCTATTATTGTCGAAATACAACTAATTTATGATCATATGATACGACCGTCTGATAGAATCTCAATCCAATAGGCATTCTATTATTATCGAAATATAATTAATTTATGACCGGCAGATAAAACTTCAATCCAATATTATCCCCGTATTATGGAAATGCAATTGACTTATAACTGTCTGATACGACTGTTTGATAGAATCTTAATCCAATAGTCATCCCATTATTATCGAAATACAACTAATTTATAAGCATCTGATACGACCGTCTGATAGAATCTCCAACCAATAATCATCCTATTATTATCGAAATAGAACTAATTTATGACCATATGAAACGACCGTCTGATAAAATTTCAATCCATTAGTCATCCTATTATTATCGAAATACAATTAATTTATGACCGTCCGGTAGAATTTCAATCCAATATAATACCCTTAATATGGAAATGCTATTGACTTATAACTGTCTGATATGACCGTCTGATAGAATCTCAATTCAATAGTCATCTCATAATCATCGAAATAGAACTAATTTATGACCGTCCGATAGAATTTCAATAGAATATATATCCCTTATTACGGAAATACAATTGATTTATAACTCTCTGATAGAATATCAATCCAATAGTCATCGTATTATTATCGAAATACAATTAATTTATGACTGTCCGATAGAATTTCAATCCAATATCATCTCTTTATTGTGGAAATACAATTAATTTATAACTCTCTGATACGACCGTCTGATAGAATTTCAATCCAAGAGTCATCCCATTATTATCGAAATACAACTAATTTATGAGCATCTGATACGACCATCTGGTTGAATCTTAATCCAACAGTCATTCCATTATTATCAAAATACAACTAATTTTTGACTGTTTGATACGACCTTCTGAGATAATCTCAATCCAACAATTATCCCATTATTATCGAAATACAACTAATTTATGACCGTCTGATAGAATTTCAGTCCAATATACATCCCATTATTATCGAAATACAATTCCTTTATAACTCTCTGATAGAATCTCAATCCAATAGTCATCTCACTATTATACAAATACAACGAATTCATGACCGTCTAACACATAAAGGATATAAATTTTTTTTTTTGATTCTACGCGATGTCGGAATTTGTGGAAATGATGGCCTAGCAGATAGCGAAGCAAAAAATCCACCAATCTTGAAGCATAATGACCTACCTTTTGTGTGATCACAAAATTGTTATTAAGAAGAAGATCCGCACCGAATGGCAACAACGTTGGGACTTGCAGGAGCAGAATTAATTGCACAGCACCAAAATGACTTATTCTTACTCTTCTTCATGTGGGTCGCCAAGAGATGTGCATGTGCCGACTCACACATGCACATCTCTTGGCGGGTGAAGCACCTCAATAGTGTGCTTATTCCAAGGCACCTTATACAGTCGCACACATTTTAACATGTTGTTCCTGTTTAAAATCAGTGTACATAAAATTCTTTAAAATTCATAGCCAAATCTCGGCACGATAATCGTGGATTCGCCCTATCCAGACTACTGGATTGAGATTCTATCATACGGTCTTATTAGCAGTTATAAATCAATTGCATTTCCATAACAAGGGATATATATTGGATTGAAATTCTATCGAACGGTCCTTAATTAATTGTATTTCGATAATAACAGGGTGACTATTGGATTGAGATTCTATCAGACGGTCATAAATTAGTTGTATTTCGATAATAATGGGATGACTAATGGATTGATATTTTATCAGACGGTCGTATCAGACAATTATAAATCAAGTGTATTTTGATAATAAGGGAATTATATTAGATTGAAATTCTATCGGACGGTTATAAATTAATTGTATTTCGATAATAATAGGATAACTATTGGCTTGAGATTTTATCAGGCGGTCGTATCAGATGGTCATAATTTGGTTGTATTTCGATTATAGGATGATTATTGGATTGAGATTCTATCAGACGGTCGTATCAGATGCTCATAAATTAGTTGTATTTCGATAATAATGGGAAGACTCTTGGATTAAGATTTTATCAAACGGTCGTATCAGACAGTTATAAGTCAATTGCATTTCCCTAATACGGGGATTATATTGGATTGAAATTTTATCTGACGGTCATAACTTAATTATATTTCGATAATAATAGAATGCCTATTGTATTGAGATTCTATCAGACGGTCGTATCAGATGGACATAAATTAGTTGTATTTCGACAATAATAGGATGACTCTTGGATTGAAATTCTATCAGACGGTCGTATCAGACAGTTATAAATTAATTGTATTTCCATAATAAGGGTATTATATGGATTGAAATTCTACCGGACGGTCTTAAATTAATTGTATTTCGATAATAATAGGATGACTAATGGATTGAGATTTTATCAGACGGTCGTATCAGATGCTCATAAATTAGTTGTATTTCGATAATATTGGGATGACTATTGGATTAAGATTCTATCAAACGGTCGTATCAGACAGATATAAATCAATTATATTTCTATAATAAGGGGATTACATTGAATTGAAATTTTATCTGATGGTCCTAAATTAATTATATTTAGATAATAATAGAATGCCTATTGGATTAAGATTCTATCAGACGTTCCTATCAGGTGGTCATAAATTAGTTGTATTTCCATAATAATGAGATGACTCTTGCATTGATATTCTATTTGACGGTCGTATAATAATCGAGTTATAAATCAATTGTATTTCGATAAGAATGGGATGTATATTGAATTGAAACTCTATCAGAAGGTCATAAATTTTGCTGTACTGGCTTTAACTATATTATCTGAATTCTGTCATTTTATCTTATGTTGATTTTGATTTTGACTTTTCAATCTCTAATTTTTTTTTAAATTTAGACTAATTGTTTTTAATTACAGATTTCTAATCAAATAGATTAGAAATTATTTTGAAAACATTTTTTTACTTTAATCATGTACTTAACACCTTAATTTTGCATATACTTTTAAAATCTTGTTCGTTTCCCAAGTTATTTTTTCTTAAAGTTCTTTTTGTGTTACAATTCATAAAAATTGTTTGGCGCAGAATGTCCGCAGAGGATTATGCGCCATTAAACAGAAATCATTTAACTGATTAACTAACCCAACTGGAAATTCCTTGGCAAATAAAGGCTTATATCTGTTTATCACAGAAACGTTCTCATACTAATAATTCATATCATTTCGATGCAAATGTATTTTTGATTTAGACCTCATTTCGTTCCCTTGGAGTTCATTCGCTCCTCATCTTCGATAGAATATTAATTTAACCAATGCAAAAAAATATTTAATTAAACTATTTTGTTTATGTGCATTATTCAGTAGTGATTGCTCTGTATGGGTACTCCAGATTTTCGGGTTTTTTTTCAATTCTCCATCCGGGTTTGGAAACAACATTATCCCCTATATAATAACAGCTTAAATACTATAAATTATTTAAGAAGAAAAGTTTTAGAGGTAATAAAAAGTATTTTAAAGATTAAAGTTCATCAGAATATGTACATTATAAAAAAGTTCTATTGTTAAAGTGTAAAATTCCAGTGTAAAAATGTTGAAATACTGGTCTCCGTGTAAGAACTAAATAATTTAAACTGTCTAACTCCCTATATAATACTAGCCTAAGTTATTTGTCCGTGTGTCCTCGAATTTATGAAGTGGTTAGACCTGGAATGGATAGAGGCATCCATATTGGATTCGTGATGAGTGAGGATTAGTAAAATTCAAAGCGACTAAAGAGTATCTTCTCCTAAACTATCGATCTGATTCTAAAATAAATTGATATATATATGCTTCATATCACGACGAAAAATATTGTCTTCTTTAAAATGTTCGAAATCCACCCCTTCTCCCCTTTTCAACCTTTTGATGCCATTATTTCAAGCGCTATTTTCCCCAGTTAAGAGCAAGTGATTAAGTTTATCACATAATAAATAAGAAAAGGAAAAAATTATTGAGCGTGTACCAAATAATTCTAAGCCAAAATACAAATCTTTTTTTACCTGCCTCATAGAGTCTTTTACAATTGTGGAAAATTTAAAAATTTTACTGATCCCGTCATATGACGGGCTATATATATATATATATATATATATATATATATATATATATATATATATATATATATATATATATATGCTAGTAAATAAATAAATAAATAAAAATAAAAATAATAAAAACATGCGTCATATATGAATAAATACAGTATTACACTTTATTTTCGGTCACAGTTCTCAATTAATATAATAATAATAAATGCATCCTACATTATTACCATATAGATTGCGACAATATTTAGTTAGTATATGTCTGTAAAATATGATAAATTCTATAAATTAGATAAATGCTGTAAATAAATGATAAATGTGACACTAACTAATGTCACTATTTTATTTATAGCACTGATAAATGCTATAAATTAGTTAGTGACTAATGTTTCCGAAAGAGAAGTCACGTGAGACTGGCAAATTGGTGACGGATTCACAAGTCAAAAGTTGTCGACACCTGTAATATTTGCATCTGTTACCCATGTGTCTATCTCTGTATGTCCTTGCGGGTAACCCACAGATTAATTACTCAGACCGACAGCTGGGTAACAAACTAATAAATAAATAAATTAATTAAATTAAAAATAATAAACTGCGAATTATACATGAATAAATACGGTATTACACTTTATTTTCTTTTACAGTTTTAAATTAATATAAAAATAAAATTACCTTACATTGTTACTATATAGATTGCGGTATTATTTAGGCAGACACTGTTAAATGCTACGAATTGGTTAGTGACCAATGTTTTCTAAAGAGTAAGTCACGTGAGACTAACAAATTGGTGACTGATTCACAAGTCATAAGTTGTCAACGCTTTTAATATTTGCATCTGTTACCCATGTGTTTATCTCTGTATGTCCTTGCGGGTGACACACAGATTAATTACTCAGACCGACAACTGGGTAACAAACTAATAAATAAATAAATTAATTAAATTAAAAACAATAAACTGCGAATTATACATGAATAAATACGGTATTACACTTTATTTTCTTTTACAGTTTTAAATTAATATAAAAATAAAAGGATCTTACATTGCTACTATATATTACGTTATTTTTTAGGCACTGTTAAATGCTACGAATTGGTTAGTGACCAATGTTTTCGAAAGAGTAAGTCACGCGAGACTAACAAATTGGTGACTTATTCACAAGTCATAAGTTGTCGAGACCTTTAATATTTGCATCTGTTACCCATGTGTCTATCTCTGCATGTCCTTGCGGGTGACACATAGATTTGGCGACGTTTGGGAAGAATAGCACAAGTTTGGCGATATTCCCGTTTTCCTCTCTTGGGGGAAGAGGGGGGAGACCTACGTCCCTTTAACGAAGTCAGAGGGCCGGAATGAATGGCAAATGAGGGCGAAAACGACCGCTTTATCCGATTTGTCGCGAAGACCCCCTCCTCAACCCCCTCTTGGTGTTCCTTTTACTACAGTGAGAATGTGTGTGTGCTTGGGTGGGGGATGCGAATGGTCCGACCAATTAGGTTGCTCCTTGGTCGATTAGATTGGGGGCGAAACAAAGCGCTACCAGGGTGGAGGGAGGTGTGTAAGTGTGTTTGGAGATGATCTCGGTACTCCAGAGTGGCGTTGTTTTGGGGTAGCAGCAGCTGTGCACCCCCACCCCCAGGAAATAAAAAAGAATATAACGCTGGATAGATGACGTTCTAAAATCGCACCTCATTCGGGGATCGCTTATCATTTAGAACGGAAACCAGCAGACAACATAGAAGTGGAGAAGGATATTACAGGAATATAGTATGCGATTCGAAATATGATATGTTCTAGAACAGTGGTTCTCAAACTTTTTATCCTCTCATTTGGAGACTGCTCATCATTTAGAATGGAAACCTTCAGATAACATAAAAGTGGTGAAGCGTATCAGAAGAATATTGTGTGTGATTCGAAAACCTTGAATGTTCTAGAAGAGTGGTTCTCAAACTTTTTATACTTTCATTTGAGGAGTGCTCATCATTTAAAATGGAAATCGGCAGATAATATAAAAAGGGGAGGAGGGTATAACAGGAAAATAGATCGCGATTAGAAAATTTGATATGTTCTAGAGCAGTGGTTCTCAAACTTTTTATCCCCTCATCTGAGGACTGCTCATCACTTAGAACAGAAACCCGCAAATAATATAAAAGTAGAGAAGGGTATAACAGGAGTATAGAATACGATTCAAAAAATTGATATGCTGTAGAACAGTTATTCTCAAACTCCCCCCCTCATTTGTGGACTGCTCATCATTTAGAATGGAAACCGTCAGATATTATAAAAGTGGTGGAGGGTAACAGAAAAATATAGCATACGATTCGAAAATGTGATATGTTCTAGAGCAGTGGTTCTCAAACTTTTTATCTTCTCATTTAAGAACTGCTCATCATTTAGAATGAAAACCGGTAGAAAATATAAAAATTGAGAAGGGAATAAATAGAATATACAATGTGATTCTAAAATCTGATATGTTCTAGAACAGTGGTTTTCAAAATTTTTATTCCCTTGTTTGGGGACTGCTCCTCATTTAAAATGGAAATCGGCAGATAATATAAAAGTGGAAAAGGGTATCACAAGAATATAGTATGCGGTTCGAAAATCTAATATGTTCTAGAGCAGTGGTTCTCAAACATTGTATTCTCTCATTTGAGAACTGCTCATCATTTAGAATGAAAACCGGTAGATAGTATAAAAGTTGAGAAGGGCATAAGTGGAATATGGAATGTGATTCGAAAATCTGATATGTTCTAGAACAGTGGTTTTCAAACTTTTTATTCGGTTGTTTGGGGAGTGCTCATCATTTAAAAAGGAAATCGGCAGATAATATAAATGGGGAGAAGGGTATAACAGGAATATAGAATACGATTCGGAAAACAGATATGTTCCAGAGCAGTGGTTCTCAAACTTTTTATCCTCTCATTTGAGAACTGCTCATCATTTAAAATGGAAATCGGCAGATAATATAAAAGTTGAGAAGGGTATAAGGGGAATATAGAATGTGATTCGAAAATTTGATATGTTTTACAGCAGTGGTTCTCAAACTTTTTATCCCCTCATTTGGTGGCTGTTCATCATTTTCATGAATGTAAATTATAAAATAAAAAATAGAAGATTGAAAAATTAAAAAATTAAAATTAAAGCAATAATTAACATAAGTTAAACTTTACGGAATTCAGATTTCATAGCGAAAGCAAGTACAGTGAAGGAAGGGAAATAAGCCCGTATTAGCTGCTTCCCCGATGATTGTGTGGTGATTTGGAGATAGATTAGTATTACATGATTAAAATCAATGAATGTAAATTATAAAATAAAAAATAGAAGATTGAAAAATTGAAAAATTAAAATTAAAACTATAATTAACATAAGATAGACTTTACGGAATTCAAATTCCATACCGAAAGCCAGTACAGTGAAGAAAGGAAAATAAGACTGGATAAGAGTTTCTCCGATGATTATGTGGTGATTTGGCGATAGATTAGTAATCTATGATTAAAAACAATGAATGTAAATTATAAAATAAAAAAATTGAAGATTGAAGAATTCAAAAATTAAAAATTAAAACTATAATTAACATAAAATAACACTTTACGGAATTCAGATTTCATAGCGGAAGCCAGTACAGTGAAGAAATAAAAAATAAGTATGGATTAGGCATTTCGCCGATGATTATGTGGTGATTTCAGCGATTGATTAGTATTATATGATTAAAAAACAATGAATGTAAATTATAAAATAAAAAAAAATAAAGATTGAAAATTAAAAAATTAAATTAAAATGACATTTAACATAAAATAAATTTTGAGGAATTCAGATTTCATAGTAAAAGCCAGTACAGTGAAGAAAGTGAAATAAACCTGGATTAGGCGTTTCCCCCCCGATGACTGTGAGGTGATTTGCCGATAGATTCAGTATTATATGATTAAAAACAATGAAATAAAAAATTGAAAAATTGAAAAATTAAAAAATTAAAATTAAAACTATAATTAACATAAGATAAATTTTGTGGAATTCAGATTTCATATCAAAAGACAGTACAGTGAAATAATCTTGGATTAGGCTTTTTCCTGATGATTGTGTAGTGATTTGGAGATAGATTAGTAATACATGATTAAAAACAATGAATGTAAATTATAAAATAAAAAATAGAAGATTGAAAAATTGAAAAATTAAAATTAAAACTATAATTAACCTAAGATAAACTTTACGGAATTCAGATTCCATAGCGAAAGCCAGTACAGTGAAGAAAGGGAAATAAGCCTGGATTAGGCGTTTCCCCGATGATTGTGTGGTGATTTGCAGATAGATTAGTATTATATGATTAAAAACAATGAATGTAAATTATAAAATAAAAAATAGAAGATTGAAAAATTAAAAAATTAAAATTAAAACTATAATTAACATAAGATAAATTTTACGGAATTCAGATTTTATAGCGAAAGCCAGTACAGTAAAAAAGCCTGGATTAGGCGTTTCCCCGATGATCATGTGGTGATTTGGAGATAGATTAGTAATATATGATTAAAAAAAGTGAGTGTAAATTATAAAATAAAAAATAGAAGATTGAAAAATTAAAAAAATAAAATTAAAACTCTAATTAACATAAGATAAACTTTAAGGAATTCAGATTTCATAGCGAAAGCCAGTACAGTGAAGAAAGGGAAATAAGCCTGGATTAGGCGTTTCCCCGATGATCATGTGGTGATTTGGAGATAGATTAGTAATATATGATTAAAAAAAGTGAGTGTAAATTATAAAATAAAAAATTGAAGTTTGAAGAATTAAAAAATTAAAATTAAAGCTATAATTAACATAACATAACACTTTACGGAATTCAGATTTTATAGCAAAAGCCAGTACAGTGAAGAAAGGGAAATAAGTCTGGATTAGGAGCTTTTCCCGATGATTGTGTGGTGATTTGGAGATAGCTTAGTATTATATGATTAAAAACAATGAATGTAAATTATAAAATAAAAAATAGAAGATTGAAAAATTGAAAAATTAAAATTAAAACTATAATTAACATAAGATAAATTTTACGGAATTCAGATTTGCTAGCGAAAGCCAGTACAGTGAAGAAAGGGAAATAAGCCTGGATTAGGCGTTTCCCCTATGATTTTGTGGTAATTTGGCGATAGATTAGTACTATATGATTAAAAACAATGAATGTCGATTATAAAATAAAAACTGAAGGTTGAAAAATTAAAAAATTAAAATGAAACTATAATTAACATAAAACTTTACGGAATTCAGATTTCATAGCGAAAGCCAGTACAGTGAAGAAAGGTAAATAAGCATGGATTAGGCGTTTCCCCGATGGTTGCGTTGTGATTTAGCGATATATTAGTATTATATGATTAAAAACAATGAATATAAATTATAAAATAAAAAACTGAAGTTTGAAAAATTAAAAAATTAGAAACTAAAAAATTAAAATTAAAATTAAAATTAAGATAAGTTAAATTTTACGGAATTCAGATTTCATAGTGACAGCCAGTGCAGTTAAGAAGGGGAAATAAGATTTGATTAGGCGCTTCCCCGATGACTGTGTTGTGATTTGGTGATAGATTAGTAATATATGAATGATAAAAATGAATGTAAATTATAAAATAAAAAATTGAAGATTGAAAAATCAAAAAATTAAAAAATTAAATTAAAACTAAAATTAACATAAGATAAATTTTGCAGAATTGAGATTTCATAGCGAAAGCCAGTGCAGTGAAGAAAGGGAAATAAGCCTGGATTAGGCGTTTCCCCGATGATTGTGTGGTGATTTGTCGTTAGATTAGTAATATATGATTAAAAACAATGAATGTAAATTATAAAATAAAAAAAATTGAAGATTGAAGAATTCAAAAATTAAAAATTAAAACTATAATTAACATTAGATAACACTTTAAGGAATTCAGATTTCATAGCAAAAGCCAGTACAGTGAAGAAGGGAAATAAGCCTGGATTAGGTGTTTCCCCTATGATTTTGTGGTGATTTGGCGATAGATTAGTAATCTATGGTTAAAAACAATGAATGTAAATTATAAAATAAAAAAATTGAAGATTGAAAAATTAAAAAATTAATATTAAAACTAAAATTAACGTAATATAAATTTTGAGGAATTCAGATTTCATAGTAAAAGCCAGTACAGTGAAGAAAATGTAATGAGTGTGGATTAGACGTTTTTCCGATGATTGTGTTGTGATTTGGCAATAGATTAGTAATAAATGATTAAAAACAATGAATGTAAATTATAAAATAAAATAAACTGAAGATTGAAAAATTAGAAAATTAATACATTAAAATTGAAACTAAAATTAACATAATATAAATTTTGTGGAATTCAGATTTCATAGCAAAAGTCAGTACAATGAAGAAAGGGATATATGCCTGGATTAAGCGTTTCCCTGATGATTGTATGGTGATTTGGCGATAGATTAGTAATATATGATTAAAAACAATGAATGCCAATTATGAAATAAAAACTGAAGGTTGAAAAATTAAAAAATTAATACATTAAAATTGAAACAAAATTAACATAAAATAAATTTTGTGGAATTCAGATTTCATAGCAAAAAACAGTACAGTGAAGAAAGGGAAATAATCCTGGATTAGGCATTTCCCTGATGGTGATTTGGTGATAGATTATTGAAGAACTTTATGTACATTGATTGAAAACAGCAACAAGATGTTAAAATATTCGCTGGAAACTTGATTAATTTTAAATGAGACGACTATATGATATAATACAATAGTGCTTAAAATTTTTCTGAATTTCGAATCTAAATATATACCAAAAAGGTTTCAAATGAACAAAATTAATTCTCAAATCATCGCTAACAAGCAAGAATCTCATGTAACTTTGACACAACTTCTGTCTTTGAAGTTTGATTGCAATTAAGGCAAAAACAAGCACCACGAAATCTATCGCGAACAAAAATTTTTGACTCAATGGTTAAATCTTTTTAAGTATTTAAAGAATATTCAATTTTAAAAAGGAGAACTTTCAAGCGTTCGACTGAAAAAGAAAATAAAAAACAATGTTCCAACGCGTGTCTAATTACTTTGTACTTTTTAGAAAGCAGCTCCTACGTGTTTGTATCAGCATTTTAATTTTCACTAATTAATATCGGTTACTGAAAATTCGATATGTTTTTGACTTCCCTTTTTTGCTACTTTTTCTCCTCGATGCCTATTAATTAGTCACATGCCCTCCGGGAACAATTAACTGGAATCGAGTTTCGACACAACTCAATCATGAAAATTTGTTTCTGAATTTTCCATCTCAGTAAAAATGAAGGAAATTTTTTTTTTGTTTCTGCAAATAACACGAATTAATAATGTAATATTAGTTTTCATTTTTACA
>CM063507.1:71231801-71254301 GCA_032207245.1 Pardosa pseudoannulata | reverse complement strand
TCTTAAAACTCCGTCCTCCCTTAGCGCTATTCGTGATTTAAAAATGCCAATTTGGCGATTTAAAAAGAACTGCACTTGGCGAAACATGCTCGTTAGAAAAATCGTCTGGGTTAATCGGTTGCCATGGAGACGGATGCCTAAGTTTTTAGCACTGGAAAGGATCATTTTAATTTAAAGCACTGATGAACTTATTTTACTAGATTAAAATTAATCTAATCAAAGACTGGTTTGGGCAATATTTAAAATGAATCATTGAACACGTAACAAAGTGGCGTGAACTGCTATGAGCTAAAGAATCTCATTATATAAAAGAGTGCAAATTTGTATGTCTTTTATACGAATCTACATAGTTTGTTGTAGAGTCACCAAATTTTGGGCAGACATTCTTTAATACCCCCAGACTGTCCCTGTCAGTATTAAAATCTCCTCTGACCACCATGTCCATCAAGTGAGAGAAAATTATAACGGATATTGACGTTGCTGTTGATAATATAGGATTTTTTCTTCTTCTAAGGCACTACAGTTCATTACAGGTCAAGGGTATCTCAATCAGTCTCCAAGCCTTTTCTAAGTTAACACCTTTCCAGTCTTCCTTACGAAAGATTTTTAAGTCGCTTTCAACGAAGTCAAGCCAAATATTTGGTCTGCTCCGCTTTCTAGTTCCCATACGTTTGGTACATGTGAGCTTTTTTACTGGGTTGGTATTTTAAGCCCTAAATAATTATTCCAGTAATTGAATTCTGTGACTTTTTATGATCTTAAGGACGTCTATGTATTTGATTGAGTCAAGCGACCTAATAGTATTCTTCCTAGATTTCTTGTTCTTATACGTTTGGTACATGTGAGCTTTATTACTGGGTTGGTATTTTAAGCTCTCAATAATTATTCCAGTAATTGAATCCTGTGACTTTTTATGATTGTAAAGGCGTCTATGTATTTGATTGAGTCAAGCGACCTAATGGTGGGCTTCCTCGATTTCTTGTTCTTATACGTTTGGTACATGTGAGCTTTATTACTGGGTTGGTATTTTAAGCTCTAAATAATTATTCTAGTAATTGAATCCTGTAACTTTTTATGATCGTAAAGACATCTATGTATTTGATTGAGTCAAGCGACCTAATGGTGGGCTTCCTCGATTTCTTGTTCCTATATGTTTGGTACATGTGAGCTTTATTACTGGACTGGTATTTTCAGCTCTAAATAAATGCCTTCGTAATTGAATGCTGTGACTTTTTATGTTACTGGGTTGGTATTTTTAGCTCTAAAAAGTATATTAGTAGTTGAATACTGTGACTTTTTATGATCTTAAAGACATCTATGTATTTGATTAAGTCAAGCGACCTAATGGTGGTTTTCCTCGATTTCTTGATTCTATATGTTTGGTACATATGAACCTTTTTACTGGATTGGTATTTTCAGCCCTAAATAAATGTCCGAGCAATTGAATCATGTGACTTTTTATTATCTTAAAGACGTCTATGTATTTGATTGAGTCAAGTGACCTAATGGTGGTTTACCTCGATTTCTTGTTCCTATATGTTTGGTACATGTGAGCTTTTTTTACTGAGTTGGTATTTTCAGCTCTAAATAAATGCCTTCGTAATTGAATGCTGTGACTTTTTATGTTACTGGGTTGGTATTTTTAGCTCTAAACAAATATATTAGTAGTTGAATACTGTGACTTTTTATAATCTTAAAGACATCTATGTATTTCATTAAGTCAAGCGACCTAATAGTGGTTTTCCTCGATTTCTTGTTCCTATAGGTTTGGTACATATGAACTTTATTACTGGGTTGGTATTTTCAGATCTAAATAAAATGTCCGAGCAATTGAATCCTGTGACTTTTTATGATCTTAAAGACGTCTATGTATTTGATTGAGTCAAGTGACCTAATGGTGGTTTACCTCGATTTCTTGATTCTATATGTATGGTACATGTGATTTTTTTTTTACTACATTGGTATTTTCAACTCTAAATAATTATTCTCGTAATTGAATCGTGACTTTTACTGTGACTTTTTATGATCTTAAAGACATCTATGTATTTGATTGAATCAAACGACCTAATGGTGGTTTTCCTCGATTTCTTGATTCTATATGTTTGGTACATGTGAGCTTTATTACTGGACTGGTATTTACAGCTTTAAATAAATGTCCTAGCAACTGAATCCTGTCATTTTTTGTGATCTTAAAGATATTTATGTATTTGATTGAGTCAAGCGACCTAATGGTGGTT
This sequence comes from Pardosa pseudoannulata, assembly GCA_032207245.1. Classification (NCBI taxonomy): domain Eukaryota; kingdom Metazoa; phylum Arthropoda; class Arachnida; order Araneae; family Lycosidae; genus Pardosa; species Pardosa pseudoannulata. The sequence goes on along the minus strand of CM063507.1, from coordinate 71,252,064 downwards.
TTCCTCGATTTCTTTATTCTATACGTTTGGTACATGCGAGCTTTATTACTGGGTTTCTATTTTCAGCTCTAATTAAATGTCCTAGTAATTGAATCCTGTGACTTTTTATGATCTTAAAGATGTTTACGTATTTGATTAGGTCAAGCGACCTAATGGTGGTTTTCTACGATTTCTTGTTATGTTTGGTACATGAGCTTTATTACTGGGTTGGTATTTTTAGCTCTAAACAAATATATTAGTAGTTGAATACTGTGACTTTTTATAATCTTAAAGACATCTATGTATTTCATTAAGTCAAGCGACCTAATAGTGGTTTTCCTCGATTTCTTGTTCCTATAGGTTTGGTACATGTGAGCTTTATTACTGGGTTGGTATTTTCAGCTCTAAATAAATGCCCTAGTAATTGAATCCTGTGACTTTTTATGATCTTAGAGACATCTATGTATTTGACTGAGTCAAGCGACCTAATGGTGGTATTCCTCGATTTCTTGTTCCTATATGTTTGGTACATGTGAGCATTATTACAGAGTTGGTATTTTCAGCTCTAAATAAATGTCCTAGTAATTGAATACTGTGACTTTTTATGATCTTAGAGACATATGTATTTGATTGAGTCAAGCGACCTAATAGTATTCTTCCTCGATTTCTTGTTCTTATACGTTTGGTACATGTGAGCTTTATTACTGGGTTGGTATTTTCAGCTCTAAATAAATGCCCTAGTAATTGAATCCTGTGACTTTTTATGATCTTAGAGACATCTATGTATTTGACTGAGTCAAGCGACCTAATGGTGGTATTCCTCGATTTCTTGTTCCTATATGTTTGGTACATGTGAGCATTATTACAGAGTTGGTATTTTCAGCTCTAAATAAATGTCCTAGTAATTGAATACTGTGACTTTTTATGATGTTAATGATGTCTATATATTTAATTGAGTCAAGCGACTTAATGGTGGTTTTCTACGATTTCTTGTTCATATAGGTCTGGTACATGTGAGCTTTTTTACTGGGTTGGTATTTTCAGCTCTAAATAAATGTCCTAGCCATCGAATCCTGTCACTTTTTATGAACTTAATGATGCTATGTATTTGATTAGTCAAACACCTAATGGTGTTTTTCCTTGATTTCTATATAGTTTGGTACATGTGAGCTTTTTAGGTTGGTATTTTCAGCTTTAAATAAATATCCTAGCAACTTAATCCTGTGACTTTTTATGATCTTAAAGATGTCATGTATTTGATTGAGTCAAGCACCAAATGGTTTTCCTAGATTTCTTGTTCTATAGGTTTGGAAAATGTGAGTTTTTTTTACTGGGTTGGTATTTTCAATTCTAAATAAATGCTTGTAATTGAATGCGACTTTTTATGACTAAAGACGTCTATTTTTGATAAGTCAAGCGACCTAATGGTGGTTTTCCTGTTCTTGTTCTAATTTTGGTACATGTGATTTTTACTGGGTTGGTATTTTCAGCTTAAATAAATGTCCTAGTAATTGAATCCTGTGACTTTTTATGATCTTAAAAATGTTTTTTTTATTTCAAACCTAATGTGGTTTTCCTCGATTTCTTGTTCCTATAGTTTGGCTACATTTGACTTTACTGGGTTGGTATTTTCAGCTCTAATAAATGTAGTAATTGAATACTGTGACTTTTTATGATCTTAAAGATTGTATTTAATAGTCAATAAATGGTGGTTTTCGATTTCTTGTTAAGTTGTACATGAGCTTTTTTACTGGGTTGGTATTTTCAGATATAAATAAATGTCCTAGTATGAATCTGTGATTTTTTATGATCTTAAAGATGTCTTTTGATTGAGTCAAAACCTAATATTTTCCTCGATTTCTTGTTCCTATATTAATACATGTGAGCTTTTTTACTGGGTTGGTATTTTCAGCTCTAAATAAATGTTATTGAATCCTGTGACTTTTATGATCATAAGAATATATTTGATTAGTCAAACAAATGGAATTCATTTCTGTTCAAAATGACATGTGAGCTTTATTACTGGGTTGGTATTTTCAGACAATAAATGCAGGAATCCTATACTTTTTATGATCTTAAAGATTTTATTTTATAAGTCAAACTAATGGTGTTTATATTTTGTTTCTTTGGTTTTGTAAATGTGAGTTCTTTTACTGTATTTCAGTTTAATAAAGATTAATTGTCCTTTTTATGAACATTTACATATATACAAGAAAATACTAATGTTTTTTTCCATTTATATATAAATAATGTATTTTTTTAAAGTTGTATTTTATCAATAAATATTTATACTAAATGAATTTACTTTTTATACAAAAAAATCTATGTTTTTGAGTAAAAAATATGTCTTTATTTCTTGTTCCTATATTTTGGTACAAAGCTTTATTACTGGGTTGGTATTTTTTTAAAAATATAGAATTGTCCTTCTTTTTTATACTAAAAGATACTGTATTTGATTTAAGCTAAATTTTCTCGATATCTTTCCTATATAACATGTGAATATTAAAGTTTATTAGATCTAATAATTTCGAATTCGACATCTTGAAAAGAAGTCTATGCAAAGAGCAAAAATGGTATTTCTCGATTTCTTATTTATATTTGAATTATTTTATTTTATTAACTAAAAAACCAAATTATGTTTTTTGATTAAAGATGTTTATTTTAGAAGAGCAAATGTAGTTTTTCATTTTTGTGTATAGTTGCAAGTACTTTTAGTGAATAAATGTCTGAAAAATATAAAAAAAAATTGAACAGTCAAAACTAATAGTTATTCATTTTACATTAATTAAGTTTACTTCTTAGAAACAAAGTAAATTCAGGCAAATTAATTAAATAAAAATTGAGAACAAATGCTAAAAATCTCATGTATTTACGAAAATAATTAAAAAAGACATGATAAGGCAAAAAATCAGAAAACAGTCTTCCATTTATAGTTACTTAAAGGCGATTTGTAACCTTTATTAACAGTGGTAAGTTGGATACTTGATTTGTTGCAGGTCTTTAGAGAGTCAATGGATATAAATAAGGCAGTTTAAGGTTTTGGGGTGCAAAGAGCTGAAATTCTCTCAGGACACTCTTAAAATATGAAATAGACTAAACTCCTTGCTTTTCCCTTTATACTAAAAGTTCTTACTTCTAAGAAACAAAGTAAATTAAGCCAAACTAATTAAATAAAAATTGAGAACAAATGCTGAAAATCTCATGTATTTCGCAAAATAATTAAAAAAGACATAATAAGGCAAAAAATCAGAAAAAATTCTTCTATTTATAGTTACTTAAAGGCTATCTGTAAACTTTATTAACAGTGGTAAGGTGGATACTTGATTTGTTGTAGGTATTTAGTGGAGCAATGTGCATAAATAAGGCAGTTTAGGGTTTTGGGGTGCAAAGATGGGAAATTCTGTCCGGACACTCTTAAAACACCAAATGGACTATATTATTCGCTTTTCCCTTTATACTAAAATTTTTTACTCCTTAGAAACAAAGTAAATTAAGCCAAAGTAATTAAATAAAAATTGAGAACAAATGCTGGAAATCTCATGTATTTACGAAAATAATTAAAAAGGACACGATAAGGCAAAAAATCAGAAAACAGACTTCCATTTATAGTTACTTAAAGGTGATCTGTAACCTTTATTAACAGTGGTAAGTTGGATACTTGATTTGTTGTAGCAGTTTAGAGAAGCAATGGGTATAAATAAGGCAGTTTTGGGTTTTGGGGTGCAAAGATGGGAAATTCTCTCCGGACACTCTTAAAATGTCAAATAAACTAAACTCCTCGCTTTTCCTCTATACTAAAAGTTCTTACTTCTTAGAAACAAGGTAAATTAAGCCAAACTGATTAAATAAAAGTTGAGAACAAATGCTAGAAATCTCATCTATTTAGGCAAATAATTAAAAAAGACATGGTAAGGCAAAAAAATCAGAAAAAAAATCATCCATTTATAGTTACTTAAAGGTGATTTGTACCCTTTATTAACAGTGGTAATGTGGATACTTGATTTGTTGTAGGTGTTTAGATCATCAATGGGTATAAATAAGGCAATTTAGGATTTTGGGGTGCAAAGAACTGAAATTCTCTCCGGACACTCTTAAAATATCAAATAGACCAAACTCCTCGCTTTTCTCTTTATATACTAATAGTTCTACTTCTTAGAAACAAATTAAATTAAGCCAAACTAATTAAATAAAAATTGAGAACAACTTTTGGAAATCTCCTGTTCATACGAAAATAAATAAAAAAGACATATAAGGCAAAAGATCAGAAAAAAAATCACCCATTTATAGTTACTTAATGGCGATCTGTAATCTTTATTGTCAGTAAGGTGGATACTTGATTTGTTGCAGGTCTTTAGAGTGGCAATGGGTATAAATAAGGCAGTTTAGGGTTTTGAGGTGCAAAGAGCTGAAATTCTCTCAAGAAACTCTTAAAATATGAAACAGACTAAACTGCTTGCTTTTCCCTTTATACTAAAAGTTCTTACTTCAAGTAAATTAAGCCAAACTAATTAAAAAAGAATTGAGAAAAAGTGCTGAAAATATCATTCATTTAAGACAATTATCAAAAAAGACATGATAAGGCAAAAAGAATCAGAAAAAAAATCTTACATTTTTAGTTACGTAAAGGCGATCTGTAATCTTTATTGACAGTAAGGATACTTGATTTGTTGCAGGTCTTTAGAGCGGCAATGGGTATAAATAAGGCAGTTTAAGGGTTTGGGGTGCAAAGATCTGAAATTCTCTCAGGGCACTCTTAAAATATTATATAGACTAAACTATTCGCTTTTCAATTTATACTAAAAGTTCTTACTTTTAGAAACAAAGTAAAATCAGTCAAACTAATTAAATAAAAATTGAGAACAAATGCTGGAAATCCCATATATTTACTAAAATAATTAAAAAAGACATGACAAAGCAAAAAAATCAGAAAAAAAATCATCCATTTATAGTTACTTAAAAGCAATCTGTAACATTTATTAACAGTGGTAAGTTGGATACTTGATTTATTGTAGGTGTTTAGTGAAGCAATGGGCATAAATAAGGCAGTTTAGGGTTTTGGGGTGCAAAGAGCTGAAATTCTCTCCGGACACTCTTAAAATATTATATAGACTAAACTATTTGCTTTTCAATTTATACTAAAAATTCTTACTTCTAAGAAACAAAGTAAATTAAGCCAAACTAATTAAATGAGAATTAAGAACAAATGCTGGAAATCTCATCTATTTACGAAAATAATTAAAAAAGACATGGTAAGGCAAAAAATCAGAAAATAGTCTTCCATTTATAGTTACTTAAAGGTGATCTGAAACCTTTATTAAAAGTGGTAAGTTGGATACTTGATTTGTTGAGGTGTTTAGAGGAACAATTGGTATAAATAAGGCAGTTTAGGATTTTGGTGTGCAAAGATCTGAAATTCTCTCCGGACACTCTTAAAATATGAATTAGACTAAACTCCTCTCTTTTCTTTTTATATTAAAAGTTCTTCTTAGAAACAAAGTAAATTCATTCAAACTAATTAAAAAAAATTGAGAACAAATGCTGGAAATATCATGTATTTATGAAAATAATTAAAAAAGACATGATAAGGCAAAAAATCAGAAAACAGTCTTCCATTTATAGTTACTTAAAGGTGATTTGTACCCTTTATTGACAGTGGTAATGTGGATACTTGATTTGTTGTAGGTGTTTAGATCATCAATGGGTATAAATAAGGCAGTTTAGGGTTTTGGGGTGCAAACAGCTGGAATTCTCTCCGGACACTCTTAAAATGTCAAATAAACTAAACTCCTCGCTTTTCCTCTATACTAAAAGTTCTTACTTCTTAGAAACAAGGTAAATTAAGCCAAACTAATTAAATAAAAATTGAGAACAAATGCTGGAAATCTCATGTATTTACGAAAATAATTAAAAAGGATGTGATAAGGCAAAAAATCAGAAAACAGGCTTCCATTTAAAGTTACTTCAAGGTGATCTGTAACCTTTATTAACAGTGGTAAGGTGGATACTTGATTTGTTGTAGCTGTTTAGAGAAGCAATGGGTATAAATAAGGCAGTTTTGGGTTTTGGGGTGCAAAGAGCTTAAATTCTCTCAAACTCTTAAAATATCAGCTAGACTAAACTCCTAGCTTTCCATTTATACTAAAAGTTCTTCTTATAAACAAAGTAAATTAAGCCAAACTAATTAAATAAAAATAGAGAACAAATGCTGGAAATCTCATGTATTTACGAAAATAATTAAAAAGGACACGATAAGGCAAAAAAATCAGAAAAAAAATCATCCATTTATAGTTACTTAAAAGCAATCTGTAGCATTTATTAACAGTGGTAAGTTGGATACTTGATTTATTGTAGGTGTTTAGTGAAGCAATGGGCATAAATAAGGCAGTTTAGGGTTTTGGGGTGCAAAGAGCTGAAATTCTCTCCGGACACTCTTAAAATATCAAATAGACGCAAATAGGAAATTGTTGAGTGATTTGAAATACTCTCTACTTTCTAAAACAGTTGGGGTTTACTGACTAACACCCCACAAAATTCATTCATTGATTCGTCAAGTCACAGGTGCCAGCCACACTTCTTAGAAGAAGTGTTTAAATCCCGCTGAGATGTTTTCACAGATAATTAATTCGAATAAATATCAATTTATATGCATGTATATTTCCTCGCGACGTTACAGATTTTCTCTCACTAATACCTTCCACCTCCAAAAGTGGAAGAGTTAAGAGAGAGTTCGAAAAAAGAAGCAAACGAACACGAGCTAAATCTTCTCTTTTTGTTTACAGAGAATTACTTATGAATAATTAATTTTCAGCAAATCTCAGCTGCAGTCCCTCTACAGCTGCCAGTGCAAACCGCTGGCCTCCGCGATGCTGTACGATGCAAAATCCTTGCAATAACCCCCTTAGTCCCAGTGTTGTGAGTTACGTTGTAGGTTTTATATAAGGAGTGGTTTATTTTTTTTGTAATAAAAAATGTAATGTTTAGTAGGTTTAAGAAACTGAATTAATCTTGATATAAATTTCATTATTATAGTGGTTTCAGAATCATATAGTTTTAACAAGTCATTAAAATTATGAGTTGGTTTAGGTCGTCTAAATTTTCATTATTGGCAGTGGGCCCAGTGTTGCAGTGAAAGATGACTATAAATTTGAACGACTATAATTCTGGTTCAGTTAAATACTAGAAGTTATATTGAAGTGCTTGATTAAGAGTTCATATAATATAAGTGAAATTTACAAGTTACGTAAGGCGAAGTCTTGTAGGTATTTTCATTTTTGAGACGTGTTTCGAGTAAAAGGGGGGAGGGGGAGAGAAAAAGTTTATATCGATTGGTTTTGGAGAAATTTAAATACAAAAATGTGGACCAATTACGTTTCGTTCCTCTTGCTAGGTACACTTCGGAAGTAATTTGGCTGCAGCTCTATCTCCTCGATGCAAATTCCAGCGAAACAAGAAAAATTCCTGAAACATTATACTTTCATATTTACGATCATATCGCGCTGTGAGATGACATTTTTAGCATCATAATAAGGCTGAGCGAATCACATCATCAGCAAAGATTGCATGCGGATCCCTGCTTTTCGAAATTTGATCGCCGTCAAAACGAAAATTGGAAGTACCAGTGATTGCATAATGGCAAAAACAATTTTCCATATCTCTCTCTCTCTCTCACTCTCCTCGCAGTCAATCGAAGAAATTGGAATTTCGAACGTCATAAGTGAAATTCTGCGATTCTATCAGCCTAATTTTTCGATACTCACTGGGGAGAATTAATAATGTATTTGTGTTCTTAGCTGTGGCAGCCGAGAATGGATTAGATTACGGTTTGATTTTCTGTATTGGCAACGGAAAGATTTTGAAACACAAAGTGCTTGTTTATAAAGGATCCGGTGCTGTGAATTCCGATTTAAGAACGCCCAGAGTTTTCAAAAGTCGTTATTGTATTATTCTCAATATATATATCTAAGTAGCGAAAATAAGCGAAGAATGTATAAATTCTAATCTGCATAAATTTAAAAATTGAATTACTGCTTAAGATGGAATTTTCCATTCTTTTTAAATATTTATTTGCTTCTCTCAATGAATCAAATACTCTGATATTTCCAAAACACCAGAAAGTACAGAACTGTTCTAGCAACTTATTTTCTCGATATAGGATGGGAAGTATTAAAGGGGAATTTGTATTTCTAAGTGTGGCAATGAGAAATGAAGCAAATTAAATTTCAAACTTCATATCTGGAAATATGAAGGTTTTGGAATATTTATTGCTTATTTTCTTTCTTTCTGTGCAACTATCTCTGGTTTGGACATAGATCTGCAAATAAATTGAGTAAAATTTTCTGGAAAACTATGCTCATATTTATAACAAAACTGCGTGGGGAGTTAGAACTAAATTCTCTGTTTGAGTCGATGTGTTTGGATAAAAAGAATTTCGCCATAGCCACTGGAGATTAATGTTGCGTAGAATTTTTTAATGGATTCGGGTTTAAATTTACGATTTCGAACTAAAGGGAATACATGATCATGGATAAAGTGTTTTCTAAACAAATAAATATACATTTTCACGCCATTGCCATCTTAATTTATACAAAATAATTTCAAGCAACTCAAAAACATTTTCCGCGTTTTGAAGTTTTAACGTCATTTGTTTACTTGTGCTCAATAAGGCGATTTCACGCAGTAGGGCAAATTCTCAAATTATGACAATTCTGGCTTTAGTTTCAAACGGAAGGGCAGTTTATTGTTTGTTTATTGGATTTGTAAACATGAAAATGAATGGGAAGGGCTTTGAGTAGTTGTGACAAATGCCTTGATGTTTAAATGTATTCATGTACGTATCGAGAGTATATAAAAACGTGATGCATTCGTTACAATATTAATACCGAAACACGTTACAATATTTTTATAAATATATTATCATTTTATTTTTTTTCAGAAACATAAAAAAGGATTTTAAAAGTGCATAAAAAAAGTATAAAAATAAATTTTGTTTATTTAAATTTATATATTACACAAAAGAAAAATTAGTCATAATAAAATTAATAAATCAAAAAGAAAATAAAAAAACAGTTAAAAAAATCAGTCTGAAATAATTTATTTTTTTAAAAATTTAAAAGAAAAAACTTAGGATGTTTAATAACAAAATAAAAAAGAATAAGACAAACAAATTTATCGTTTTTTATTAATTTTGTTTTCATTTTTGTTACTTTTTTCATTTTTATAATTTTCTTTATTTGTTCATTTTATTTATTATGAATTGTGGATATTTTTCATGTTAATTATTCATTTTTTTTACAATATTTGAGAGTTTTTTTTATTTTCTATTTCTTATTCATCAATTTTTAAGAAACAATAATTTTCATAAAAGCATTATTTTTTTTTTATTTGATTTTCATTAAATGTTCCCATTCATTTTCATGTTTACATTTTTTTTTAAAGAAAATTGTCATAATTTGAGAATTTGCCCTACTGCGTGAAATTTTTTTTTTTTTTTTGTATTATTATATTTTCTTTTTTTATTTTTTTTTTTTTATTTTATTTTTTACGTTGATTTTTATTTTGTTTTTTTTTTATTTTATTTTTTTTTGTTATTTAGCTTTTTTTATTAACAAATTTTGTGATATATCATGTCTTCCCCACATTTAGGACAAACATAACTACTCTTTAACAACCCTACTTCCCTTAAAAACTTTGAAATAGCTACTTTTTAGTAACCAAATACATAAAAAAACTCAAATTCAGAATTCCATCATCCCCACAAACGTGCCGTATTGAATGAAATGCAAATCCAATCTCAGGTCTAAGAATTTCCTGATATTTCTTCACAATGCTACAAATAGTTAAAACAGAAATAAGAACATCCGCCATAACTAAATACCAAAAATAACTTACCTACCTACGAGACAACCTACTACTGGAACGAAAAGAACATTTAGTACAGAAAATTTGCATAGATAGCCGGGTAATGACGTCAAAAATCACGTGCACCAATAGGATGCAACAACATATAGAAGCTTCCATATTCCCCTATCAAAGTTAGGGCATATACAGCAACCTAGTTATCGCCCCAAAAATCGCCAAGTTTGCCACACAAAATCGCCAAGTTTGGCGAGAAAAAAACACGGCGGCTATAATGCATCTGTACCGCGATTTTCGTGAAAAATATTGAAAGAAATTTATACGTTTATTTTAAAGATCAGTTCTTTAACTTTCGAAAACAGTTTACAGCTTGTTTCTAGAGTCATTAGAAGTCATGATACAGCTGTTTAATCATCACCGGAAGTGTCGAAAAGATACTAGAAGTGAGCAGTTAAAGGTCTTGACTTTGAGTGTTAGATTGAAAAACGTCGTAAATAGCTTATTATAGTTTCTAGATAAATAAATAAATTACTCCAGTATATTTCTGAATGGTTATCAAATTATGAAACACTTAATGAATTTATCCAGTAAAATCTTTAAATGGAATTTCTCAAAAACTGTGATTTTTGCTACACCACTACACTTCAACAGTCATAACTGCTAAAATAATTTTTAGAATTTAATTAGAACTTAACTGTTTGTTTTTAATGTTGTTATGTATGCATTGAACCTGAGGATTATAAATATATTCATTTTGAGATGAGCTATGGGCATTTATGTTAAAAACTTTTGCTCTAAATTACCTGATTGGCTATAACTCGGTAAAAATATATTTGAGGGTGCCCCCTTGGCGAAATTGGCAATTTTTGTTTGGCGCCAATCCAAAATAAAGCAATTTGTCGCAACGTCATGAACTACTTTAATGCCTTTCCCATTCATTTTCATCTTTACAACAGCCAGCAGACAAACAATAAACTGCCCTTCCGTTTGAAACTAAAGCCAGAATTGTCATAATTTGAGAATTTGCCCTACTGCATGAAATTGCCTTATTAACCTGACCAGCCGACATCCAACGCAGAACTAACTGACCTCTGAAATTACATATACTGTTATACATTCAAAAATAGATCTAAAATCTAAAACAATCAAAATCAAGATTGGGTTTAAAAAAAAACTACAGACGTTTCCATAAATAAAACAACACTGAATAGCTTGGCGATCAACCGCGATCACAACTTGGCGAGAATCAAGGGGGACCCTCAAATATAGGCTAACCTATAACTCATTTGTACTTTAGAATATTTTCATTCTGGAAGTTCGATGCATACATAATGGATATATGTTTGCATTTATCTAAGTAAAAGTAATATGTTTTGCGTATTTTTTTAGTTAGAAGTGTTGGTGTAATATATTTCCATAAGAACCTTATTTAAAAATTTTGGCTCCAAACGTTGTCAGTTACCTTAATGACAATTTATGAATATTTTTTTAAAGAATCATTCATTTCTATCCCTTGTTGAATATAAGAGCAGGGCTTCGAACCGTAATTTTTTTTGTTCTGGTTTTCGTTCCGGTTCAACTAAAAAATCAATATCGGTTCAGTTCCGGTTTTCGCTCCGCCAAAAATAACGGTTTTCGGTTCAGTTCCGGTTTTCGCTCCGCCAAAAATAACTGTTTTCGTTTCAGTTCCAAATGAATAATTTCATTTTATGTATATTCTTATTTGTACTAAAAATGTAATTCTATCAAAATTTAGAAGATTTTATTCTTTTTTTAATTGGTACACTATGTGAATTGATACAAACAGCAGGTACGATAAGAGCGGCGAGCATTGGCATTGTTATCCATTATCAAAATCGCATTTGACGACTAGGTTCATGATTACCCACATTCGTCGTTTGACTCTCACATCGTGCACTTGGCCTTGCAATAATTATGTAAAAAATATATTATTTATTTAACATATGAAAATTGCCTCTAATTATTAATATATCTTCTAACGTGGTTTCACTGAGATTACTTCTGTTGTCTCGGAGAATAAATTTCAAACCTGAAAACGCTCTTTCAACAAATATCAAAATAGGAAATCGAGAAGCAGTATACATGTAATGATAATTATAAAGTTGACGTTAAATTAGAAAATATTGATAAGTTGGTAACAGTAACAAAATGACTGAAAGATATATCGAACCGAAATAAACCGATATTTTTTTCGGTTCAGTTCCGGTTTTCGTTCCGACCAAAATAACGGTTTTTTCCGGTTTTCGGTTTTCGGTTCAGTTCCGGTTCGAAGCCCTGTATAAGAGCGTCCTGAATGTACACAAAATGAAAAAAAAAAGAATAAAATACAATAATAGTAAAATATATACATACTACTTAAATAGTCAGTTTAGTTAATTTTCGTTTATAGATTTTGTAATTTAATTTTACCATTTATTACTTTAATATAGTTATTAATAAATATATTGGTGATTATTTTTATTAATCTAAGTTCAGTGATAAAGCGTATGAAAATAATGCAGACGATATTTAAATAATTTAAAATAAGAAATGATTCAATGAGAAGGTTAAAAGAATGACGTCATAATGCTAGAAAAAATGTTATTTTTACCGCTTTGTTATGCGATAAATTGATAAATTTAGTCGCCTGGTCTTAATCGGGGGAAATAGGGCTTGAAATAATGACATTAAACATTCGAAAAGGGGGAAAGGGGTGGATTTCGAACGTTTTAAAGACTACAACATTTTGCGCTGTGATATGAAGCATATTAAAACCAATTTATTTTAGAATCGGATAGATAGTTTAGGAGAAGATAAACTTTATTCGCTTTGAATGTTGCTGACCTAACTCATCAAGAATCTAATATGGATGCCTCTATCCATTCCAGGACTAACCGCTGCATAAATTCGAGGACAGAGCGACAGATAAAGTAGGCTTTTATTATATAGTGGATTACACAGTTTAAGTTATTTAGTTCTTACACGGAGACCAGTATTTCACCATTTTTACAATGGAATTTTAAACTTTAACAACAGAATTCTTTATTAATGTATATATTTTTGATGAACTTTAATCTTTAAAAAACTTTTTTTATATGTCTCAAACTTTTCTTCTTAAATATTTTATAGTATTTATTTTATCATTTCGCAAAAGAAAGAAAAGTGTAAAAATCAAATCAGTAACTAAACAATATTTTAAATTATTACTGTTACAAAAGAAATTAGCCTGAAATAAAATATAAATGTTTAATAAAGAGAGAAAATCTTATCATCGATAAAACATCTATTTTTATCACCAATATTTGACATGCGATCAAAACATGAAATTACAATCACTAATTACAATCACTAATCACAAAATTAATGACAATTTATGAATATTTTTTTAAACAATCATTCATTTCTATTCCTTGTTGAATATAAGAGCGTACTGAATGTACAAAAAATGAAAAAAAAGAATAAAATACAATTATACTAAAATAAATACATAGTGCTTACATAGTCAGTGTAGTTAATTTCCGTTTAGAGTTTTGTAATATAATTTGTAATTTAGTTCTTACTAGAATTCTTCAGTAACATATATATTTTGATGAACTTTTATCTTTAAAATACTTTTATTAACTATAAAACTTTTCTTCCTAAAGAATTTATAGTATTTAATTTTATCATTTCACAAAAGGAAGAAAACTGTACAAATTAAATCAGTAACTAAAAATATTTTAAATTATTACAGTTACAAAAGAAATTAGCCTGAAATAAAATATAAATGTGTAATAAAGAGAAAAAATCTTATCATGGATGAAACATCTAGTTTTATTACCAATATTGGCATGCAATCAAAACATAAAATTACAATCACTACGTAAAATTAATGACAATTTATGAATATTTTTTTAAACAATCATTCATTTCTATTCCTTGTTGAATATAAGAGCGTACTGAATGTACAAAAAATGAAAAAAAAGAATAAAATACAATTATACTAAAATAAATACATAGTGCTTACATAGTCAGTGTAGTTAATTTCCGTTTAGAGTTTTGTAATATAATTTGTAATTTAGTTCTTACTAGAATTCTTCAGTAACATATATATTTTGATGAACTTTTATCTTTAAAATACTTTTTATTACCTCTAAAACTTTTCTTCTTAAAAAATTTATAGTATTTAGTTTTGTCATTTCACAAAAGAAAGAAAACTGTACAAATCAAATCAGTAATTAAAAAATATTTTAAATTGTTACAGTCACAAAAGAAATTAGCCTGAAATAAAATATAAATGTTTAATAAAGAGAGAAAATCTCATCATCGATAAAATATCTATTTTTATTACCAAATATAGAACATGCAATCAAAACATAAAATTACAATCACTACATAAAATTAATGACAATTTATGAATGTTTTTTTAAACAATCATTCATTTTTATTTCTTGTTGAATATAAGAGCGTACTGAATATACACAAAATGAAAAAAAAGAATAAAATACAATAATACTAAAATATATACATAATACTTAAATAGTCAGTGTAGTTAATTTTAATTTATAGTTTTGTAATTTAATTTGTAATTTATTTCGTACTAGAATTCTTTAGTAATGCATATATTTTGATGAACTTTAATCTTTAAAATACATTTATTACTTCTAAAACTTTTTTTCTTAAAAAATTTATAGTATTTAATTTTGTCATTTCACAAAAGAAAGAAAACTGTACAAATCAAATCAGTAATTAAAAAATATTTTAAATTGTTACAGTTACAAAAGAAATTAGCCTGAAATAAAATATAAATGTTTAATAAAGAGAGAAAATCTTATTATCGATAAAACATCTATTTTTATTACCAATATTTAAAATGCGATCAGAACACGAAATTACAATGACTAATTACAATCACTAATCACAAAATTAATGACAATTTATGAATACTTTTTAAACAATCATTCATTTCTATCCCTTGTTGAATATAAGAGCCTAATGAATGTACACAAAATGAAAAAAAAAAAGAATAAAATACAATAATACTAAAATATATACATAATACTTAAATAGTCAGTGTAGTTAATTTTTGTTTATAGTTTTGTAATTTAATTTGTAATTTAGTTCTTACTAGAATTCTTTAGTAACGTATATATTTTGATGAACTTTAATCTTTAAAATACTTTTATTAACTATAAAACTTTTCTTCCTAAAGAATTTATAGTATTTAATTTTATCATTTCACAAAAGAAAGAAAACTGTACAAATCAAATCAGTAATTAAAAGATATTTTAAATTATTACAGTTACAAAAGAAATTAGCCTGAAATAAAATATAAATGTTTAATAAAAAAAGAAAATCTCATCCTCGATAAAGCATCCATTTTTATCACCAATATTTGACATTCAATCAAAACATAAAATTACAATCACTACGTAAAATTAATGACAATTCATAAATATTTTTTTAAACAATCATTCATTCCTATCTCTTGTTGAATATAAGAGCATCCTGAATGTACATAAAATGAAAAAAAAGAGATAAAAGTGCAATATACTAAAATAAATACGTAATACTTAAATAGTCAGTGTAGTTAATTTTCGTTTATATTTTTGTAATTTAATTTTACCATTTATTTAACTAGAATTCTTTAGTAATGCATATATTTTGATTAACTTTAATTTTTAAAAAATTTTTTTTATTCTAAAACTTTTTTCTTAAAAAATTTATAGTATTTAATTTTGCATTTCAAAAAAGAAATAAAACTGTACAAATCAAATCAGTAATTAAAATATTTTAAATTTACAGTTACAAAAGAAATTAGCTGAAATAAAATATAAATTTTTTAATAAAGAGAAAATATCATCATCGATAAAATCTATTTTTATACCAATATTTCATGCGATCAAAACATAATCTAATCACTTTACAATCACATCACAAAATTAATAACAATATATGAATATTTTTTAAACAATCATTATTTCTATCCTGTTGAATATAAGAGCTCCTGAATGTACACAAAAAGAAAAAAAAAAGATAAAATAAATATATAAAATAATACATAATACGAATAGTCAGTGTAGTTAATTTTCGTTTATATTTTGTAATTAATTTTAATTTATTTGACTAGAATTATTTAAAATAATATATTTTATACTTCTTATTTTTAAAATACTTTTATTATTCTATTTTTTTAAAAAAATTATGAATTTTGTTTAAAAAAGAAAGAAAACTCTAACAATTAAAAAATATTTTTTTTATTAAATATTTAGTAATATTAATGTTTAATGAAAAATCTTATCTCCATATATCTATTATTATTACCAATATTTCATAATACATACAATTTACAATACTAATAATTAATGACAATTATATTTTTTTTAAACATCATTCATTTCTGATCCTGTTAATATAATTTGAATGTACACAAAATGAAAAAAAATAAATTAAATAATACTAAAATAAATACATAATGTTAAAGAAAATACTTTCGTTATCGTTTTGTAATTTGTTTAAATTTTTTAGTAGAATTTTCTATACTTTAATTTTTAAATATTTTATTACTTATTTTTTCTTTTTATAGTTAAATTTTACATTTTCCAAAAAAAAGACTAGTCAACATACTTTTTTTTTTTTTTACATAAAGAATTACTAAATAAAATATAAAAGTGTTGAGATCTTATTATGATAAACATCTATTTTTATTACCAATATTATATACATAAAAACATTTACTCATAAAAAATTTAAATTTATAATATTTTTTAAACAAATTATTTATGGAAATAACGTCCTAATGTACACAAAATGAAAAAATCAATAATTAACAAATACATAAACTTCTTGTTAATTTTCGTTTATGTTTTGTAATTTAAATTATTCCTTTATTATTTCATAGTTATATAAAAAATAGTTTTTTTTATAATCTGGAATTTTTGTTAATATTTAAATTTTTGGATTAATTAAATATTATTAATTATGCGTTTAGAAGCTTTTATTTAAAAGAATTGTAGTTTCTTCCTATAAATATAATTTTTAAATTTTTTTTTTTTGAAAAAAATAAATGATATCATTTTCTACAATAATAGATTGTTGTTAAAATAATTTATTTTCTTTAATTATTTTTAAAGGAAAGATAGCATGACTTTTGTTAGAACATAAATAGGCATATGAAAATAAATTAATAATGAAAGATGCAGTTTAAAAAAATTCTTAGGATTTTTGTAGAATATATTCACTCATTTTGAATAGAATTAATCCCATAAAAGAAATAAGAAATATATTGCTTTAATTTATAAAGTGAATGCTAGCTAAATTTTCATCTATTACACAAAAATTTGACAAGTATATAAACTAATTCACATGTTTATTAAAGAAAATGAATTTCTATTTTTATGAAAAAATAGAAAAAGAAATACTTAATCATGATTTTAATTGATAGAAGACAGTAATTTTATAAAGAATCGAGCTGAAAGTTATAATAAAATTTTAGATTGCTATCTTTTCCATTTTCAGAATTTATGTGTGTAAAATATTCTTTGCGTTAGAAAAAGAGTTAACCAAAATTTCTCACAAATAATTTAAAGTTAAATATAATTTTCTAGGATTTTTTTTTGAAAGGGAAAGATAGCATGACTTTTGCTTGAACGTCGACAATAGGTAGATTTGTGTAAGAACCTGAGCTGAAAGTTAGAATAGAAAATTATTTAGGTTGCTATCTTTTCCGTTTTCGGAATTTATGTGTGTAAAATATTCTTCTTTGAGTTTGAAAAAGAGTTAACCAAAATTTCTCACAAATAATTTAAAGTTAAATATAATTTTCTTGAAATTCTTTTAAAGGGAAAAATAGCATGACTTTTGCTTGAACGTCGACAATAGATAGATTTGTGAAAGAATCTGAGCTGAAAGTTAGACTAGCAAATTCTTTAGGATGCTATCTTTTCCTTTTTTAGAATTTATGTGTAAAAATCTTAATTGCGTTAGAAAAAACCAAAAATAATTTAAAAAATATAATTTTTCTTACTCAAAAATGTTTTTGAGTAGCATGAACCTGAGTCTAAATTTGTTGAATAGAAAATTCTTTAGCAAATATTTTCCTTTTTAGAATTTATGTGTGTTAAATATTCTTACTTGCGTTTGAAGGGTAAACTAAAATTTCTCATAAGTAATTTAAAATTAAATATAATTTTATCTATTTTTCTTTAAAAATGGGAAAGATATCATGACTTTTGCTTGAACGTCGACAATAGATAGATTTGTGAAAGAATCTGAGTTAAAAGTTAGAATAGCAAATTCTTTAAGATGCTATCATTTCCGTTTTCGGAATTTATGGGTGTAAAGTATTTTTTATTGCTTTAGAAAAAGAACTAATATTTCTCAAAAATAATTTAAAGTTAAATATAATTTTCTTGGAATTTTTTAAAAGGAAAAATAGCATGACTTTTGCTTGTATGTCGACAATAGATAGATTTGTGAAAGAATCTGAGTTAAAAGTTAGAAAAGCGAATTCTTTAGCATGCTATCTTATTCTTTTTACAATTCATGTGTGTTAAATAATCTTACTTGGGTTTGAAGGGTAAACCAAAATTTCTCATAAATAATTTAAAGTTAAATATAATTTTCTTGAAATTCTTTTAAAGGGAAAAATAGCATGACTTTTGCTTGTATATCTACAACAGGTAGATTTGTGTAAGAACCAGACCCCAAAGTTTGAAAAGCGAATTCTTTAGCATGCTATCTTTTTCTTTTTACAATTTATGTGTGTTAAATAATCTTACTTGCATTTGAAGAGTAAACCAAAATTTCTCATAAATATTTTAAAATTAAATATAATTTTCTCTGCTTTTTCCTTAAAAAAGGGAAAGATAGCATGACTTTTGCTTGAACGTCGACAGTAGATGATAGATTTGTGAAAGAATCTGAGCTGAAATTTAGAATAGCAAATTCTTTAGGTTGCTATCATTTCCGTTCTCGAAATTAATGAGTGTAAAATATTTTTAATTGCGTTAGAAAAAGAACCCAAATTTTCTCAAAAATAATTTAAAGTTAAATATAATTTTCTTGGAATTCTTTTAAAGGGAAAAATAGCATGACTTTTGCTTGTATGTCTACAATAGGCAGATTTGTGTAAAAACCAGAGCCCAAAGTTTGAAAAGCGAATTCTTTAGCATGCTATCTTTTCCTTTCTTAGAAATTATGTGTGTTAAATATTCTTACTTGCGTTTGAAAAAGAGTAAACCAAACTTTCTCACAAATAATTCAAAATTAAATATAATTTTCTCTGCTTTTTCCTTAAAAAAGGGAAAGATAGCATGACTTTTGCTTGAACGTCGACAATAGATGATAGATTTGTGAAAGAATCTGAGCTGAAATTACGAATAGCAAATTCTTTAGGTTGCTATCATTCCCGTTCTCGGAATTTATGCGTGTAAAATATTTTTAATTGCGTTAGAAAAAGAACAAAATTTCTCAAAAATAGTTTAAAGTTAAATATAATTTTCTTGGAATTCTTTTAAAGCGAAAAATAGCATGACGTTTGCTTGTATGTCTACAACAGGCAGATTTGTGTAAGAACCAGAGCCCAAAGTTTGAAAAGCGAATTCTTTAGCATGCTATCTTTTTCTTTTTACAATTTATGTGTGTTAAATAATCTTACTTGCGTAAACCAAAATTTCTCATAAATAATTTAAAATTAAATATAATTTTCTCTACGTTTTCCTTAAAAAAAGGGGGAAAGATAGCATGACTTTAACTTGAACGTCGACAATAGTCAGATTTGTGTAAGAACCAGAGCCCAAAGTTTGAAAAGCGAATTCTTTAGCAAGCTATCTTTTCCTTTTTACAATTTATGTGTGTTAAATAATTTACTTGCGTAAACCAAAATTTCTCATAAATAATTTAAAATTAAGTATAATTTTCTCTACGTTTTTCTTAAAGAAAAGGGGAAAGATAGCATGACTTATGCTTGAACGTCGACAATAGTCAGATTTGTGTAAGAACCCAAAAGTTTATCGGATTATACTTTTACGGTTTCTATTATTGATTACACTAATCAGCAGAAAATTTTTAGTATGATTTATAAGGACTGATACATCTATAATGAATGATTGAAAATATCTGTATTCATTAAATCTTTTAATGACTGCAACTCGCAAATTAAATATCTGTAAGTAAAAATATTTATCAGAGAACCTCTTATTTATGGGAAGTTTTTAAATGGACGAATCTTGATATATATTTTTTTCTATCACATTAGATTTTTATCTGCAGCGTAAAAGCTGATGCATGAAAAAAAAAGGTGACAAATTGATAATAGATCTAAAATTACTGGAATAAATGGAAAGTAGGTAGTGAAGGCTTTACAGCCTAATTAACTTACCACAGAGCCTATGTTCTATAGAAAAAGTGAGGCAGAATAAAAGCCTTGTGCCAAGAAAATTATTAAATT
>CM063507.1:71221801-71224301 GCA_032207245.1 Pardosa pseudoannulata | reverse complement strand
AAGGTTTATCTGATTATTATAAAAGTTGCTACTATTTTTTTTTTGGATAAGGTGGGTATGATATACTCCTTTTCATCCCCTGTATAATAATAGCCTAAGTTATCTGTTCGTCTGTCCTTGAATTTATGAAGCGGTTGGACCTGGAATGGATAGAGGCATTCATATTGGATTCTTGAATAGTTAGAGTTAGCAGCGTTCGAAATCCACCCCTTTCCTCCTTTTCTAGTATTTAATGGCATTATTTCAAGCCCTATTTTCCCCGGTTAAGATCAGGCGATTGACTTTATCAATGTATCACATAATAAATAGATAAAAATAACATTTTTCTAGCATTATGACATCATTCCTTTAACCATCTCATTTAATCATTTCTTATTTTAAATTATTTAAATAGCCTCTGCGTTATTTTCATACGTTTGATCACTGAACTTTACACTGAATAATTTTCTTTTATATTTGGCTTAATTTAGTTTAGGTACATATGTGATAATTTTAAATGTAATCCTCGATTATTTTTGCTGGAAGATAATTCTTAGCTAAGAAATAAACCTTTTTTTACCTGCCTCATAGGGTACTTTACAATTCTGGAAAATTAAAAATTTTACTGATCCAGTCATATGACGGGCTATGTGCTGGTTCTTAATATCTGTGCTACCGCTTCATTCAAATTACCCGCGTGTATCACCCTCTATTTGTTTCTATGAAGGGTATCAGAAATAAACTAGAAAATGTCAGCTTCTAGAGTGGAGAGGAGATTTCTCTAAGAGTGTGGTGTGAAAACCGCTTAATTTTTGAGGAGGCATCTTTCCATTAAAGCCTTCTAAACAGGCTGTTTTGACTACAAATTATAGTCTGTAATATAATTAGTGACTACAAATTATAGAAATGTACAGGAAGTGTACGTTGTAAGGAATTTGGACCCCATGTTCAGTGTTCAGCATATGTGTGCCTTTCTTGATATCTGCAAAATCGACCCTGTTGATTCCTTCCACCTGGCGTTTCTTGGGGACGTAGGAGCTGGCCGGCAAAGGGGGTTCTGATAAGGTTTTTCGTATACACTTATTTGTGTTTTTGCAGGCCGGCAGTACATCTAGAAGGGATGACTTCTCTTTTCGGCAGGGATCAAGTTTAGAGAATGCTGAACATCCCCCTCTCCCGAAGGAGGGAGAGAAGATCTGCAAGAGGGCAGTTGGATTTGTGCCTGCGACTTGGAGACATGTCTGTGTTTTGCAGCGAGAAAATATTCTTTTGGATATGAGACGCTCGGTTAATCCTTTCTGATTTATACAGGCTCCGAGATCCATGCTCCAGCAATATGTTATTTGGATTTACTTTACTTTTTTTTCGTCAATTTTACTTTGTAAATGAATGTGTGTTTTCCGTCTAAGTTTTTAGAGGAATTATTTTTTTGTTTTGCATCCCAGCGACGGTTTACGAACATACCTGCCCCGTTAAAGTAGGAGGTCAGGTCCCACGAAAGTATAGTGCCCCAGAAAGGGATGGTGTTACACACGTGTACAGGAATTTTTGTATTTTTTAGTGTAATACATACGCGAGTCTCTCTCACATGGTAAGTCCTAGAGAGAGAGAGGTATCCTTATTTTTTATATTTTTGACTTGTCAAGGATAATAGACTTGACCCCAAATGATTATATAAACAAATTAACATGTTTTTAAACACAAGGGGTGAAAAATTTTTGGATCGAAATTTAGAGTTTTTTAGCGATAAATAAATACCGCCCCAATCTAATTGTAGGTTTCCCACGAACATATCTTTCTACGTAAACCCTTAATACACACTTAACACTCTATTTTTACTAATCCATACCTCTCAAGTGTGGTAAGTCCAAGAGAGGTATCCTCTTTTTATTAATCCTTGTTGTTGTTGTTTTTTATGTCACTTGGTCAAATCAAGCACGATATGACCCAGCACCTTAAAAATGGGAACAACTTTTTTTAAACTGACACGCCAAGGGTGGTACGACTTTGTCGTGGGTGCTCGTAATTTTGAAGCGGGGATCAAGCAAAAGACCCATAGGCTTGGCCTGCCACTGCTCCAGAGGTATCGATGGAGAACTTGTAGGACATCGTAACCACGAACCAATTTTACGTGCCATAGTCACCTTTAACGAACACGGCGGATCTTAGGCCTACTAAGCTCCGAACCCGCAACTCTCCAGTTACGAAAGCGTTGCCTTTGCCGACTGAGCT
Organism: Pardosa pseudoannulata; assembly: GCA_032207245.1. Classification (NCBI taxonomy): domain Eukaryota; kingdom Metazoa; phylum Arthropoda; class Arachnida; order Araneae; family Lycosidae; genus Pardosa; species Pardosa pseudoannulata. Next base: position 71,222,090 of record CM063507.1, on the reverse strand, counting down.
ACCGTGACTCTTTTTTCAGTAGTTTAGTAGATGTCCTGTTATTACCTTCATTGCCCTTGCTATCTTCTTCCTCGACATTATCCTTATCTAAGCTTTCAGCAGTATGTGGTGATCTTAGATATACCAGAATTGGACATCGATGTACTAGCTGCATCTATTTCGGAGGATTTTTTTCTGTTGAGTCTTGGTGAGGTATTGTAGAGTGATGGTTTGTAGTAGCAACTTTCTTAAAGGTATGCCGCCTTAAAAATGGGAACAACATTTTCCACAGTAACTGACTTACGCCATG
>CM063507.1:71204995-71211701 GCA_032207245.1 Pardosa pseudoannulata | reverse complement strand
TTATTATGGAATAAATTGATGCATTTAATCTCCTGCTCTTAACCGGAGAAAATAGGGCTTGAAATAATGGCATTTAATGCTAGAATAGGGGAGAAAAGATGGAATTTTGAAAAGTGCTAACCCTAACTCGTCCAGAATCCAATATAGTTGCCTCTATCTATTCCAGGTCAGACCACTTCATAAATTCGAGGACAGACGGACAGATAACTTAGGCTATTATTATACAGAGGATGTTAAAGCAATTTTTGCACATGTTTTCACGTTTACCTCCATAGGTAAGAAAGGATTGATTGTACTACCTCAAGTTACGTATCATTTTAAAATTCAGAAAATTTCCTTTGAGGTAAATACTTTTAAAACTTCGGTATGCTTATCACCGATGATTTTTGGAAAGTTTCTAAATAGTTGTTTACTTTGAAACTAGGAAAGAAAAGTTCATTAACTCATTTACTTTCAAACGATATGTACGTCGATCTTAATTCAATAAGCGATAATTTATCTAAAATTAAAATAGCTCGCTAAATCGTATTCAAAAGATTACGTGACAACATTAAGTAATGTGTACTTTGCTCTTCCTTTTTTTTTCGAGTAACATAATTTATTTGAAAATGAATTAACTTCAAAAATGTTTATAAAATCTTTCCTATAACATTAGAAATAAGTGTATTTAACTTTATGTATAAGGTATGAAAATATAATCATATTTTAATTCTTATTATATTTTGAATAGATAGCTTTCTAATGTATAAAAAAACTGAAAGGTGGTAATGCGATAGGAGTAAAAGAAGTTTTCATAATGAAATTAATCTTGTTTGGCGATATATGTTATTAATCTCTTTGTATTTTACAGAATACACCGATTCTTAATGGGCAGTTAGGGGCTTCTTAGTCTTGATGGGCTTATTTCCAAGCCTAAAGTTAAAAAGTTATTAAGGGAGTGACTAGTTACTAATTAGTTAAAGCGATATATCTTATTACTCTCTTTGTATCCTACAAAATATACCTCCTGAAATATTAATGGGCAGTTAGGAGCTCCTTAGCCTTGATGGTATTGTTTCTAATACTAAAGGTAAAAAGTTATTAAGGGGGAGTCTAGTTACTAGTTAAGGCGATATGTCTTATTATTCTCTTTGTATCCTACAAAATATACCTCCTGAAATATTAATGGGCAGTTAGGAGCTCCTTAGCCTTGATGGTATTGTTTCTAATACTAAAGGTAAAAAGTTATTAAGGGGGAGTCTAGTTACTAGTTAAGGCGATATGTCTTATTATTCTCTTTGTATCCTACAAAATATACCTCCTGTATTATTAATGGGCAGTTAGGAGCTTCTTAGCCTTGATTCTAATATAAAAGGTAAAAATTTAATAAGGGGCAGTCTAGTTACTAGTTAAGGCGATATATTTTATAATTATCTTTGTATCTTACAAAATATACCTCCTGTATTATTAATGGGCAGTTAGGAGCTCCTTAGCCTTGATGGCATTGTTTCTAATAGTAAAGGTAAAAAGTTATTAAGGGGGAGTCTAGTTACTAGTTAAGGCGATATGTTTTATAATTATCTTTGTATCTTACAAAATATACCCCCTGTATTATTAATGGGCAGGAGCTTCTTAGCCTTGATGGCATTGTTTCTAATAGTAAAGGTAAAAAGTTATTAAGGGGGAGTTTATTTACTAGTTAAGGTGATATATCTTATTACTCTCTTTGTATCCTACAAAATATACCTCCTGTATTATTAATGGCAGTTAGGAGCTTCTTAACCTTGATGACATTGTTTCTAATACTAAATGTAAAATGTTATTAAGAGGGAGTCCAGTTAATTAACTAGTTAAGGCGATATATATTATTACTCTCTTTGTATCGTACAAAATATACCTCCTGTATTATTAATGGGCAGGAGCTTCTTAGCCTTGATGACATTGTTTCTAATTCTAAAGGTAAAAAGTTATTAAGGGGGAGTCTAGTTACTAGTTAAGGCGATATATTTTATAATTATCTTTGTATCTTACAAAATATACCTCCTGTATTATTAATGGGCAGTTAGGAGCTCCTTAGCCTTGATGGTATTGTTTCTAATTCTAAAGGTAAAAAGTTATTAAGGGGGAGTCTAGTTACTAGTTAAGGCGATATATTTTATAATTATCTTTGTATCCTAGAAAATATACCTCCTGTATTATTAATGGGCAGTTAGGAGCTCCTTAGCCTTGATGGCATTGTTTCTAATAGTAAAGGTAAAAAGTTATTAAGGGGGAAACTAGTTAATTCATAATTAACTAGTTAAGGCGATATATCTTATTACTCTCTTTGCATCCTACAAAATATACCTCCTGTATTATTAATGGGCAGTTAGGAGCTCTTTAGCCTTGATGACCTTGTTTCCAATACTAAAGAAAAAGTTATTAAGGGGGTGACTAGTTAATAATTAACTAGTTAAGGCGATATATCTTATTACTCTCTTTGTATCCTTCAAAATATACCTCCTGTATTATTAATGGCATTATTAAATATTATCCTGTATTATTAAGATCTCCTTAAACTTGATGGCATTGTTTCCAATACTAAAGGTAAAAATTTATTAAAGGGTAGTCTAGTTAATTAATAATTAACTTGTTAAGGAGTATATCTTATTACTCTCTTTGCATCCTACACAATACACCTATTATTAATGGGCAGTTAGGAGCTTCTTAGCCTTGATGACATTTTTTCTAATACAAAAAGTAAAAAGTTATTAAGGAGGAGTCTAGTTAATTAATAATTAACTAGTTAAGGCGATATATCTTATTACTCTCTTTGCATCCTACAAAATATACCTCTTGTTTTATTAATGGGCAGTTAGGAGCCCGTTAGCCTTGATGGCCTTGTTTCCAATACTAAAGGTAAAAAGTTATTAAGAGGGAGTCTAGTTAATTAGTAATTAACTAGTTAAGGCGATATATCTTATTACTCTCTTTGTATCATATAAAATATATCTCCTGTATTATTAATGGGCAGTTAGGAGCTGCTTAGCCTTAATGGTGTTGTTTCAAATACTAATAGTAAAAAGTTATTAAGAGGGAGACTAGTTAATTAATAATTAACTAGTTATTGCGATATATTTTATTACTCTCTTTGTATCTTACAAAATATACGTCCTGTATTATTAATGAGTAGTACGGAGCTCCTTAGTTTTGATGACATTGTTTCCTATACTAAAGGTAACATGTTATTAAGGTGGAGTTTAGTTAATTAATAGTTAACCTGTTAAGGCGATATATCTTTTACTCTCTCAGTATCCTACAAAATACATCTCCCTTATTATTAATGGGCATCAGCGGCTCCTTAGACTTGATGGCCTTGTTTCCAATACTTAAGGTAAAAATTTATTAAATGGTAGTCTATTTAATTAATAATTAACTAGGTAAGGCGATATATCTTAGTACTCTCTTTGTATCGTACAAAATATAATTCTTTTATTATTAATGGACAATAGAGGCTTCTTAGCCTTGATGACCTTGTTTCTAATACTAAATGTAAAAAGTTATTAAGAGAGAGTCTAGTTAATTAATAATTAACTAGTTAAGGCGATATATCTTATTACTCTCTTAGTATCGTACAAAATACATCTTCCCTATTATTAATGGACATTAGTGGCTCCTTAGACTTGATGTCCTTGTTTCCAATACTTAAGGTAAAAAGTTATAAAGATGGTTCAAGTTAATTAATAATTAACTAGTTAAATATATCTTATTACTCTCTTTGTATCCTACAAAATATACCTCCTCTATTATTAATGGACACTTAGAAACTCCTTAGCCTTGATGACATTTTATCCCATACTAAAGGTAAATAGTTATTAAGAGGGAGCCTAGTTAATTAATAATTAACTAGTTAAAGCGATATATCTTATTACTCTCTTAGTATCGAACAAAAATTTATCTCCCCTATTATAAATGACCAGTAGTTTCTCTTTAGCGTTGATGGATTTATTTCCAACACTAAATGTAAAATGTTATTAAGAGGGAGTCCAGTTAATTAATAATTAACTAGTTAAGGCGATATATATTATTACTCTCTTAGTATCGTACAAAATACATTTTCCCTATTATTAATGGGCAATAGCTGCTCTTTAGCCTTGATGGCCTTGCTTCTCTAACTAAAGGTAAAAAGTTATAAAGATAAAGTCTAATTAATTAATAATTAACTAGTTAAGTATATCTCATTACTCTGTTAGTATCGTATAAAATACATCTCCCCTATTATTAATGGGCAGTAGCGGCTCTTCAGCCTTAATGGCCTTGTTTCCAATACTAAAGGTAAAAAGTTATTCAAATGAACTCTAGTTAATTAATAATTAACTAGTTAAGGCGATATATCTTATTACTCTCTTTGTATCCTACAAAATATACCTCCTGTATTATTAATGGGCAGTTAGGAGCTCCTTAGCCTTGATGGCCTTACTTCTCATACTAAAGGTAAAAAGTTATTAAGAGGGAGTCTAGTTAATTAATAATTAACTAGTTAAGGCGATATATCTTATTACTTTCTAAGTATCGTACAAAATACATCTTTCCTATTATTAATGAGCAATATCGGCTCCTTTGCCAGCGGCCTTATTTCTCCTAAAGATGAAAAGTAGTTATTAAGGGAGTTAAGTACTAGTTAAGTTTAAAATTTTTGAAAGCAATACTTTGAAGATGCCGGTCACGAAAATCTGTAAAGTGTAAGAAATCTGTGTGAGCTGGTTGAAACTCTTGTGATCTATAAATATAAAAAAATATTATTAGTATATTAAAAAGAGAAAAAGTGATTAGTATACACAAACCTAAACGTTATTACTCAATTTCTTGATACACTTTGCATATTACATTATCAATACATATAATTTTACTTTTATTTTATTACCCCAAAACAATATAGGAATATTGCATTTCATGATATTGTTACGAACTTGTTTAGTGAACCGTAAATTAGTATGATACTCTATGGGTATCTCGCCAATCTCGCCAATTGGCGAGGTATCGGCTCGTTTGCATCAGTTTTGGCAACTTATTTTTGTCGCTAAGTTCATCGGCAAGATCGTCGCCAAGTGTCGCCAAATGTTGCCAATTGGGGCGTCAATTGACAACTTCCGGTACTGGTTTCTGGAGTATTCCAGCAATTTCTTCGGACCTATATAATGCAGGCTGAATCCCAAAACTAGTAGAGTAAGGGAGAGTAGAGTTCGCACCTGGTTTTCACCCGCTTCGGACGTGTTTCTCATTCGCTCCTCTTCTCCGACGTTGCATGAGTGACGGCTGCGCTGCTACTCCGACCGCTGCTTCCGCTCGCATGATGCCGACCGAGGGTTCTCCCTCCAGCCACTGCCTTTCGGATGCTGCTTCAAGCTTGACTTCACCTGCCTGTTCTTCAACGGGTTATATTATGAACTCTGCCGAACCTATGGACTTCTCTAAGATCGCTGATATTGTCGACTCTGCTAAAGGACCCAATGCGTTCGACCGGCAAATTATCAAATTGATGAAGAAGGGTATGCTGACGCAGGAAGCCACGAATCAATTCCTCAAAGAAAGACCTTACATTGCCTCATACCTTGCAGGTAAGCACAAAAATGATTGCGAGCAACCCTCCACTTCTATCATAGGAACGCTTTCAAAAAAGTCTAAAACTGACTTCCAGCTCCCAGCTCTTCGCCATACGGCTAAACGTGCCTCTTCTAATACTAAAGTTGAATCAGCCAAAATTGTCTCGGATAACAAGTTCTCTTTACTTAAGGAGAAAACTCTTTCTGGAAATTTGCCATCGACCTCTACTTCTTTCGAACTTAAGAAATCGAAAATTAAACCTATTTCCATCATTAAGATGGAAAATTATCGTCAGATTTTAGCTGAAATAGCTGGTCCCCACAACGAAAGAAAATTCCATGCAAGGGTTGGTGGCGAATTTATTCGCATTGATCCAAAAACTGAAGATGATCACAGGGCCATCTCTAAATTTATTGTTGAGAATAAAATTGAAGGATTTATTCTCCCTTTGGGTACTATTCGGCCTCATAAAATAGTGAACCGCGGCCTCCCCAGTGATATACCGGTGGATGATATCAAATCCGAACTATCTAAGTTAGGCTTCCCAGTTGTCAAAGTGGCTCAACTTATTAAACGTAAACCCAACTGCCAATGCCACTATTTCAAGTTCAACTCACCCCTACTGATGTTGCTAAAACTATTTCTGATCTTGATTCCCTGTTTTATATCAAAATTACAATAGAACGCTATAGGGCACCCGTTAAGACTCAGCAGTGTCACAACTGCCAGCATTTCCATCATCATAGTGATAACTGTCTTATGCGGTCACGTTGCGTCAAGTGCGCAGATTTTCATAGTACGAAAGATTGCCCCTTGGGAACGGGGAAAATTGATTCCCCTAAATGCTGTAACTGCGGTGGTTCTCACCCCGCTAGCTACCAGGGCTGCCCTAGATACCCTAAGGTAAAAACTGTCATCCCTTCATCTGTACATGCAGTTCCCAAACCTCTATCGAAGTCTTTCGCTCAGGCGCTCTTGACAAATGTGACCTCAGCACCAGTTACTGTCCCATCTCAGCCCACCCCTATAGCTAATTTTCAAAATTTTAATTCTGATAATATTAACTCTTTTACTAATTCATCAAACCAACTCAGCGATATTCTTAACGTATTAAACGAAATCAAAAGTATGTTGGGAGTTCAAG
>CM063507.1:71184995-71194995 GCA_032207245.1 Pardosa pseudoannulata | reverse complement strand
CCGTGAAAGCCTGCAAAGATTCTTTAAGAATGAAGTCATCTTTAGCATGGGACTCAAAGAGCATTGGAACTTGATTCGCCTGTGCTACTTGGTCATGGGCTTCAAATCTGAAAAGTCATATTTGAGTCAAATTTTAGATGCACGCTATACACAAAATATATCTTCTTTGTGCTTTTATTCCTCATAAAAATTCAGAACACCCATTACACACGTCTGCATAAGTAAATAATTTAGTTTTTAATTTATTAACAGCAAGTTTGAAAAAGATGATTTTCTACATAGAGGGTATTTGTTTATATCATTCTTAGATGAGGTTTTTATTTTGCGGTTCACATGAAGTTTAAAAAAATAAGGTACTTGAGGTCTTAGTTGTTGCAATATTTGGATATTAGATTCTAACTAAGTCTTCCGAATAATTTGAATCGGGTTAGTTATTCTTATAGTATCGAATCTTGGTCCATGGAGTTTAGTGTGAAGAGTCTTTCCATTTTCCAGGTTGCAACCTCATGCACAGCCCCCCAACAATCAGCAATAACCGGCGCGCCTAATGATTACTCAAACGATAATAATAATAATAACCGTTCCGTGCAAATGACACCTCCACACATATCAGGGAGCAGCTCGGGATAATTCGATTGGGCTACCCCGCTTTCTCAAATACTTCGCTGCCAAATTGAAATTATAATGCGTCCTTAAACATCAGGATATGCAAATGAGAGAGGATGAAGAGGGGAATTTAATCAAGGCCAGCCCCGTTTCGTTGGCTGAGAAGGGGGGGGGGTTAATTGGTTGGCTGGAGGGGTGCCCTGAAAGAATGGATAGGAACAATAATAACTGGAGAATCGAGAACCGGGAGAGAAAGAGGAAAAAAAATTTCGGCACCGGTGATTTAGGAAATTAAAAGACTGGTAAATATTTTTCATTGGATAAGCAGATTTTGAAAGGCAAAGATGGAAGTGCGTGTAATCGCCGATTAGTGTTCTGCGGGAGAATGAATTTTTTTTTCTGCAGAAGTTGGTGGAAATTCGATGCATGACGTTAGGATGATGCTGCAAGTTGACGAAAGCAGTCGAATATTTACAGAAAACAGTAATATTTAAGAACCGATGTGTAGACGATAAGCACCCAAGGCAGTTATTTCATAACTGAAAGGTTGCGGGTTCCGGGCTACAGCCGGCCTACGATCAGCCATGTTCGTTAAGGCTGGCGCTGTATAATCTATGTGAAAGCTAATGTTAAGTGAATGGAAAAATTATGCAGCACAGTTACTTCAAAGTCACATTTGGATTTTTTCAGAATTTTTTTTTTGTTCGAAGTACTTGATTCCTTAATAAATAAACGTCTTTTTTAATTTTTATTTTTCATTCAAAAATCTATTTTTTAAAAGGTAACGATTTTTGAATAGAATGCGGTATTTTCCTTTATCTGTTTATAAATACTCGAGATTGAAAAAATTAAAAAATTTTAAATAGCATTATTCTTAATGTTCAAGCTTTTAGTAGAAACTTATCGAGTTCTATCTAATAGGAAAAGTGTAATTACGGGATAAATTTAAGGAATAGTAGAATCGGAGCATTCGTGAGACTCCGCCTCCAGGTTATGGGGAAGATTCGTATAATTTGGAAAATTCGGATAGGGAAATAACAGAGGATTAATAGATGTAGTGATTGATGTATCTGTCAAGACAATTAGACAGTTCCTTTGGTTGCCTGGAGGTCACAAGTTTCAGGAAAATTTAGACTCTTTTTTACATCGGCATTGATTTTATTCGTACTCTCTGGCAATATTTGCGTGTTTAAAATTTGGATTTTTATGCATGTTTCAAAATTTCAACACTAAGCTTATTTTATATTAATAGGATTTCGTTGTTCAATTTTATACTTGTGCTATTTTCTTAAAATAAAATTCAGTATGAGCAAAAGATTCAGAAAAAAATGTCACGATTGGCAATAAGTTCGAAATATTGTTTTTTTAATAAACACTTATATTGTTCTTTTGATTGCAATCTGAAATCATAAAATTAAATCTTAACATATATAAATATTTTTTATTTATTTTATGAAAATTTGTGGAATTATGAATATCGTTAAGGCAATAAAAAGCCTAAAGATTGTTTTATGCGAATATATAAAAACTAATACCAAAAATTGTCTTTATAATTTCGAGTATTGAATACACTCAACTCATATTTCTGAGAAGTAAATTCAGTTTACTTTTCTCTTCTATTTAAAAATACCATATGACTGGGGAATTTAAATAGGTTTGTGGTCACAATGTTCTCCGGCAAAAATTGTTAGAAGTGAAAGAGGCATTGCAAATACAGCACAGATCTACTTCAATAACTGGTTTCGAGAGACTGTTGCAAGAATAAATGTAAATGGTCAAATCAGTCCATCAAGACTGAGTGCCTTCCACGCCCACTTTTTATGCAACAGGAAGCTTCTCCAACAGTGGCGTGCGGTTGGTTTACATGTAAGGTGTGCAGAGAACATGGATTTTCCAATAAATCCTTAATTATTGAGACATCTGAGATCTCCATTCTGAAACGGGTTATTTATTATGAATATAAATTTAAAGATTACAATAAATAAAATATTTACCTACGAGTAGTCGAGTTATAACTATAAAAATAGCTAAACTTATGAGAATTCTACTAGCACTGAAGCAAAAAGCATGTCTTTTGCTGTATGGTATCATATCGACGTCGAAAAAGCAACGCTTCGGGCTTCTGCGAAAAACTTATATGTTCAGCAAACGTAGCACCACATGGCGCCCGCCGCTGCGGTGCCGACAAACCGAACGTCTATTCCACGTGCAGAAGATTTCGCTGCAAGCTATCACAATAGAGCGAACTGTTTCTTGTTCGGTCAGTGGATTAAATTATATTTATTAATTGTTTTTAACATTTGGAAATCATATGTTCTGCGATTATATACTGTCTGTAAGACACAATGAATGGTAAAATTGGGACTGTTCTGTTAAAATTCGTTTCTTTAAAACAAAACAACATTGTTTTTCAGCTAACTATTTCAATAAATATAATACATCACCGAAATTAATTTACCACACTTAAACATTTCCCCTTTATATTGATGAAATACTTCTTTCATATTTCCATGAAAACAAAATCTTACAATATATAAATTTAAACATTAACCGTCTGCAAATCGTATGGCCAGTAAAAAACCAAAAGCGCTTCAGCACGTAAGTCCCCGCTCTAATACAACGCTTAATAAACCGTACCTTCGGACGATTCTGAATGCCAAGTGCAGGAAAAATAGCAGCACTTGCCTCAGTGCCATAGTATGCTGTTCTTCTCCAGTAGCTCATACATAGAAAGCATGATTTTCAATTTAGTGCGCAGTGCGTACACATCAGAACTTCCTATCTTCGTTTGCGCTCTACGTGGTGCAGCACCTAGTACCGCACGCACTGCGGGAATACAAGCAAGCAAATCAACATAATATCTGAATATATTATAAATAATATCTATTATATACCATATATAGATAGGTAGACATAGGTGCAGAAAATTATTGTCCCTCGTAATTTTGCCAGGGTGTGCAGTGCACACTCTGCACATATGGACCGCACGCCACTGTTCTCCACACATTAACCTTTAGTGAAGAACGTTCTCAAAAATCTCTTTACAGAATAAAGTGTCATGAGCCGCCACTTTACTAATGTGTGTATATCTCAATCCCCAGATCTCAACCCATATGACTTAGTATGCCTTATCAAAAGATTGTGAGACCCAGGTAATAATTATGAATATTATTAAGTTTATCCCCCAATAATTACTTGGGAGTAGACTGGGGCTGTCAACAGGTTGGACGTCGGTCAAAGGTCGTTTGCTAAACGTCGGTACTGGCTTAGCTGCCGTTATTTCGCTGGACGTCTAAGATGGAGTATCGATCATACGCATGCGGTTTCGGGAATAGATTGCTGACCCGTCCTCTCTGGTTTGCTCACGGGATCTCGATGTCCAGCAACTCTTGAATCCTGACATCGAGTCCTTTTCCCACTTTCTTTCCACAACTTTACACCTAGGTTCAACGCCCCATTTTTTCTATGTCCCTATCATCTATTGGTGAAATTTTCCCACGTCTGTAGCCCCTTCGGGTGTGCAGGTGGGCTCATTAAAATGTGAAAAGTTAACATTATTGCTTAGCCCTTGCCCCCATATCTCACGGCTACATTCTTGTCTGGGCTTGACCGTTACACTTGTGCCACTCCGTGAGCTATAACTCGTCCTCAGGCGTTCCCACTAAAACTCGAAGTCAACAGCTGCACCTAAATTCTTCTTGGAAATTTAGTCCACAGCTGTGTATGCACGTTCTTGGCTTTGGAGGCATTTGAAGAATCTACTCATTCTTGATAAACCAAGAACTATACCTTGTCTGAAAGACAGAACTTCACTACATGTTCTCAGCATTTATCCCCGGACACATTACGATCAACTGTAGAAGATGTTCGAATGTTATAACAGATTCTCAAATTTTGCAAAATCAGACGCGAAACATGCATTACACCAACAAAGCATCGATTGCCAGACACGGTCGAATACAATAAAGATTCTTTGGTCGTAGCAGCTGCACACTCTGAAAAAATGAATAGGAACAATAATGGCTGAAGAATCGAGAACCGGGAGAGAAAGAGAGAAAAATTTAGCACTGGAAATTTAGGAAATTACGGTAAATATTTTCCAGTGGATAAGCAGATTTTTCGAGGCAAAGAGAAAGTGCGTGTAATTGCCAATTATCATTCTGAGGGAGAAAGGTAATTTTTTAAGAGGCTGGTGCAAATTCGATTATGACGTCGAGATTGGGCTGCAAGTTGTCGAAAGCAGTCGAATATTAACGGAAAAGAACGATATTTAAGAGCCGATGTGTAATATGATTAGTACATCATTAAGAACGAGTTATGAAGTATGCATAAACATAATGAAGAGAAAAATTGCTTCAGCAAAATTACTTGATATCAAGATATAAGACAATACGCAAATCAAGGGGAAACATCTATTATATAAGTCAGATATGTTCTACCTTTTACACTTTGGAAAAAACCTTTCGGATTTTTAAGAATTTGATATTTTCTAAAAACACGTGTCTTGCCTCGAGATTCATTTCCGACACCACCGGATCATGATACACAACACATTTGATAGATCCTCCCAGCGTGGAGGTCAAGGAACCAGTCCACCACGCCTAATCCATCGATGCAGGAATGACCTTGTAAGGAATTTGCACCCACGAATCATGTGTGCTTTGATGACATCGGCAGAATCGCCCCATTTGACCCCTTCCACCCGCGTTTCTTAAGAGAAGCCGGCCGGCAAAGGGGGCCTGATAAGGATGTGTAGGTGTCGTTGTTTGTTTTTGCAGGGCCTCGGAGAAGGAGGATGTGCCATTTTCGGCAGGACTCAAGATTCCAGACCCCACCGCCGAGTAAGGGAGAGATCTGCAAGAGGGCAGTTGGAATTCAGCGAGTTGGGGAGTCGAGATAGAGCCGGCGGCCGAGAAACATCTCTCTGTGCTGAAGTGAGGAAAGACGACGCTCGGTTCTAAAATCTGGCTAAGACTGGCTCTGAGATTCACTATGATATTAGATTTCTTTTAATTTTGTTTGAAAATGTTGTAAATAAATGTGTGTTGTCCATCTAAGCCTGTTGTGCCTTAATTTGGGTTATGCATCCCAAAGACAGTGCACGAACATACTTGCCCCAGTAAAGTAGGTGGGCAGGTCCCACGCTAACATAGCGCGCCAGAAAGTGGGTGCGCTTACATACCTGTTCCAATGGATACAAACAACCAATCCAAAATAAGCGGAAGAAGAACATGAAATGGTAAACGAGCAATGGGTTTGCAGGCATACATTTACTGTACACCATTTTCATTCATTATGTCCAATAAATGTTTCAAATAATTCACTCTCAAATCTCCTTTCCATTCTTCGATCACTGCTACTATTTATTCCCCGGACATTTCGACGTATGGGTTCGAATGCAATTCTTCGTCCTTATAATGTGCCTCAAATCCTCTAAAAGGTTTTTGCTACATTTACGGAACATCCTGTATAAAAGCGAAATGAGCTTCTCCTTAATTTTAAGTGTCCACCAATAGGGAGACGTTGCTGACAAAAAGCATTTACTCTACGAAATATAGAGATAATCAGCACAACTCAGTAGACATCTACTATGATGTTTAGATATGCAAGTTGATGAGAAAAGCTTTTAGGCTGTGAAGCAGGAAGAATAGAGAAAAGTACAAACACCGTAGTAATTTTGCTTTTTGAGGTATAGACAGACATATTAATGAGGAAAAACTGTTTGGTTGAGGTATAACTAGACATATTGACGAGAAAGGCTTTTAGGCTATGAAGCAGGAAGAATAGAGAAAAGTAAAAACACTGCAGTAAATTTGCTTTTTGAGGTATAGACAGACATATTAATGAAGAAAAACTGTTTAGTTGAGATATAGCTAGACATATTGATGAGAAAGGCTTTCAGGCTAATAAGCAGGAAAAATAGGGAAAAGTAAAAACAACGTAGTAAATTTGCTTTTTGAGGTATAGACAGACATATTAATGAGGAAAAACTGTTTAGTTGAGGTATAGCTAGACATATTGATGAGAATGGCTTTTAGGCTATGAAGCAGGAAGAATAGAGAAAAGTAAAAACACTGCAGTAAATTTGCTTTTTGAGGTATAGACAGACATATTAATGAAGAAAAACTGTTTAGTTGAGATATAGCTAGACATATTGATGAGAAAGGCTTTCAGGCTAATAAGCAGGAAAAATATAGAAAAGTAAAAGCACCGTAGTAAATTTGCTTTTTGATGTATAGACAGACATATTAATGAGGAAAACTGTTTAGTTCAGGTATAGCTAGACATATGAGAAAAGTTTTTAGGCTATGAAGCAGGGAGAATAGAGAAAAGTACAAACACTGTAGTAAATTTGCTTTTTGAGGTATTGACAGGCATATTAATGAGGAAAAACTATTTAGTTGAGGTATAGCTACACATATTGATGAGAAAGGCTTTTAGGCTAAGAAGCAGGAAGAATAGAGAAAAATAAAAACACCGTAGTAAATTTGCTTTTTGGGGTATAGACAGACATATTAATGAGGAAAAACTGTTTAGTTGAGATATAGCTAGACATATTGACGAGAAAGGCTTTCAGGCTATGAAGCAGGAAAAATGAAGAAAAGTACAAATACCGTAGTATATTTGCTTTTTGAGGTATAGACAGATATATTAATGAGGAATAACTGTTTAGTTGAGGTATAGCTAGACATATTGATGAGAAAGGCTTTTAGGCTATGAAGCAGGAAGAACAGAGAAAAGTAAAAATACAGTAGTAAATTTGCTTTTTGAGGTATAGACAGATATATTAATGAGGAATAACTGTTTAGTTGAGGTACAGCTACATATATTGATGAGAAAGGCTTTTAGGCTATGAAGCAGGAAGAACAGAGAAAAGTAAAAATACCGTAGTAAATTTGCTTTTTGAGGTATAGGCAAGCATATTAATGAAGAAAAACTATTTACTGAGGTATATCCAGACATATTGATGAGGAAAACTTATAGGAGGCATGTAGTTGTGAAAAGCCTTTCGATAACTACACACCGAGCTTCAGTTCTATAAATACAATATAGCAAATATGCAAAATGATATAGACAGACATATTGATGAGTAAAACTTTTTAGCTATAAAATATCAGTTCCTAGAACATTACAGTAGATATGAGGTATAGTACACATGTCGTTGTGAAAAGACTTAAGGTAATAACATACCGTACTGCAGTGTTATAAACTTAGAGAGGTGAATATGCTAATCGAGGTAGAGGCAGATCTATTGATAAGGAAAAACGTTTTAGCTATAAAAAATTAATTCATTGCGAAATAAGCACAGAACAGTACACTTACACAGGTTGTTCGCACATTTTAGGTGATTTTGGTTAGCGGTATTAAAAAATCTTTTGTTTCCAAATAAATAACTGCAACTGTACTATGTTTTAAAAGTCAAAATTATGGTCTGCGGCTTGAGATGTTTGTTTTTATTGAAAATGGCGTTTTTAACGAAGCAGTGGATCAAAGTCTATATTTATGCTCTTTTCGAATAGAAGTATTTATATTCCGTTATCCCAAAACGATGTGAAAGTTATAGTTTTGTGATATCTAAAGCATCGATAGGTGATATCGTGAAAAAAAAAACCCTTTAAATTGGAGCCTCAAGTGGGAAAAAAAATTCCAAACAAGTATCCAAAGAAAAAACGAACATCTTCGACTATTGCAAATGTCAATCTCTATCAATGTAGAAATTGAGTATTTTGACGGTAACAATACTTTTACTGTTTTTTATAAACAAATAAATCTAAAATCACAGAATTCCCCATTTGTTTTACTAGTACTCTGGAGACATATACCTTTTAATATAATTCCACGACACTGTACAATGATCCAAAATAATTTTGGTTCGATGTAATTATACTCTGATATTCATCCTACCCCCTTTCACTCGGTAATCGAAACAAAACGGGACTTTCCTGAGAGAAAAATCAGATGAGTGTAAAAGTACTACATCTCGCATTGATCCTGAGTAATTCAAATTGCTCTTCATAGTAAAAAAATTTAAAAAAAAAAAAGGTAAAAAAAAAGAGAAAAATAAATAAAAAAAAAAAAAAAATAAAAAAAAAAGGAAAAAAAAAAAAAAAAAAAAAAAAAAAAAAAAAAAAAAAAAAAAAAATAAAAAAAAAAAAAAAAAAAATTAAAAAAAAAAAGAAAAAAGGAAAAATTATACAAAAGTCGAATTTGAAATTCTTTTTGAGACATTCTCTAAAATAAAATAAAAATACGAAATTTTATTTTCTTGTAGGTTAAAAGATATTAACAAACTATTATGGTTAAAATAATTTGGAAAAAATTTGAAATAATTTGGAAAAATTCAAATTATTTTTGAGAAATTCCCGAAAATAAAATAAAAATACAAAATTTAAATATCTTATGAGTTAAAAGATATTAACACGAGAATTAAAACAATGTAAGTATGACTTGCAATCAACCAATCAAATATACACATGCATATATATATATATACGTAATGAGACGGACTTCTCGACGAGTGGTTGCAGTCATGTCCATAAAAATTACACCATTTCTGCTAAATACCTTTATTAAGATAACGTTGGAGGACGAGTTCCCACTTCATCATAGGGACAGGACAAACTGAAGGGTCAGCTGGCATGAAGTTATATGGTCAAGACCCTTAACACCTGGGTCAACATCTGTGGGAAAAAATATTTGGCCATCGATATCTTGCATCTCCTTTTTGTTTGAAAATTTCCTAAATTGTCCGCTAGGGCCATGTAGAGTTATAATTGGTCAGTCCCTTTCTCTAAGGCCGTAAACCCCAGTGGTCAATTTAGGTTAGGGGTTAAAAAGGGGAATACAAAAGGACGTTAGAATTGTTAGCCCTTGATATAAATTTTGAAAACCCCTGAGAATTTTCCTGACAATATCTACCCGTCCTCCAACGTTATCATAATAAAGGTCTTTAGCTGTAAAGGTATCATTTTTATCGCCATGACTGCAACCACCCATCGAAAAGTCCGTCTCATTATATATATAATTACAAATATTAGACGTTTATTTTTATACTCACCGTAAAAGGTCTAAAAACGTCGATTTTCATCTATTTAAAAATTGAGTATTTTAATGTAACAATACTTTTACCGTTTTTTATAAACTAGAAAATGTAACAAATAAATCTAAAATCACAGAATTCCCCAGGCGTTTTACTAGTACTCTGGAGACATGTACCTTTTAATATAATTCCACGGCACTGTAAAATGTTCCAAAATAATTTTGTTTCGATACATTTATACTCTGATATTTATCCCACCCCCTCTTCACTCGGTAATCGAAACAAAACGAGACTTTCCTGAGAGAAAAATCAGATGAGTGTAAAAGTACTACATCTTGCATTGATCCTGAGTAA
>CM063507.1:71169995-71179995 GCA_032207245.1 Pardosa pseudoannulata | reverse complement strand
AATTCCAGTGAAAGCAAATCTAGGAGGCGGATACGAAGGATTATCACAATTAATTTTAAAAAATTGTCTTGCTTGACTGATTCCATCTGTACTACTATCAGAGTCACTACTGTCCAGATCATCTAGTAAACTTTAGCTGCTATCATTTACAGATAATTCAGTTTCTGATTCCGAGTCACAGTTCGAATCACAAGAAATTAGCTCCATACGCTCTGAATTATCCATTACTTAAAAGTAAAAATATATTATTCAACTCTTACATCAATAAAATTATCAGGCGGTTAGTAAAATATAACCAGAAAGCTATACACTGAAAGATAACAATTCGTCTTCTGATACAAAACATGCGGAAAAACCTGCGCTTTTGAACCATTCACAGTAGAAAATACAATAAACTGCAAACTATCATTTACTGGGTAATTTTTTACTAAAATTGGAAAAAAATACGGCCAAAAGAGTACTAGCGTAATAGAAATCAGATTGCGCGTACGCCGTACGGGTAAATCAGTAAAGACCCGAAAGCTGTGCCCGTATGGCCTACGGGCAAAATAGGGAAGGTGTTAAAGAAATATTTTTAAAAATAATTTAGCATATTTCAAACAAAATAAAACTTACGGCATTGGAATCGGGTAAAAATATGACTACAATTTTGCTCTTTATTTTCCATCTTTATGCAAAAGTAGGAACATGAGAGACAAATGGTACCACTTCATAAAATCTTTGCTTTTTATTTTGTTGTTGTTTTTTTAAACCGTTTTGACCTTTCTTTTCCTTTATGAGCAAAGACAGAAACAGGAGAGAAAAAGTAATTCTTTCTTGATTTGTTTTTTTCCACTTCAGCTTCTTCTTTGCCTTCTTAGTCACCGATACTAACTTGGAAGAAAACGGCCCTCCTGTAATCCTGAATCTTTAGTGTTTTTATCTTCCATATCTTATCTCATTTCTGTAATATTTACAGTTGGAAAAAAGGAGTAGATACAACAACAAAAATCCTTTCGCAATACCTTTGCTTTTCTTTTCCACATTTTTTTTTTTAAATCCCAGTTTTGTCTTTGCTTTCGCTTCTTATACACAGAGAAGAGTAGGAAAGATAAACGCTCCTTTCCCCACTTTTTTATTTCTTTTGCGTACTTCGTATCTCATTTTGACTCTTTCTTTTCCTTTACATTCAAAATTCAAAACATGGAAGAAAATATTATCGTTTTGTGAACCATTTGCTTCTCCTTGCTCAATGTTATCCGATTTTGCTCTTTATTTTTCGTCTTTATGCAAAGGTACGGACATTAGAATCAAATGTCACCACTTCCTAAACTCTTTGCTTTTTTGTTGTTTTTTATAAAACCATTTTGCCATTTCTTTTTCTTTATGAGCAAAGAAAGAAACAGGGGAAAAAAGGTAATTCTTTATTGATGTGTTTGTTTCCACTTCGGCATTTTCTTTGCCTTCTTAGTCATCGATGCGATCATGGAAGAAAAAAGCCCTCCTGTAATCCTGAAACTTTAGTGTTTTTATCTTCCACATCTTATCCCATTTTCCTTTCTTCTTTTCTTTAATATTTACAGATGGAAAAAGGAGTAACTACTACAACAGAAATCCTTTCACAATACCTTTGCTTTTCTTTTCCACAATATTCTTTTTATCCCAGTTTGGTTTTTGCTTTTGCTTCTTACACACAGAGAAGAGTAGGAAAGATAAACGTTGCTTTCCCCCTCTTTTTACTTTTCTTGCGTACTTCGTATCACATTTTGACTCTTTCTTTTCTTTTATATGCAAAATTCAAAACATGGAAGAAAATATTATGTTTTTGTGAGCCATTTGGTTATCCTTGCTCAATGTTATCCCGATTTTGCTCTTTATTTTCCGTCTTTATAAACTCTTTGCTGTTTTTTGTTGTTTTTTAAAACCATTTTGACTTTTCTTTTCCTTTATGAGCAAAGACAGAAACAGGGGAGAAAAAGTAATTCTTTCTTGATCTGTTTGTTTCCACTTCGGCTTTTTCTTTGTCTTCTTAGTCATCAATACGAACATGGAAGACAAAAGCCCTCTTCTAATCCTGAATCTTTAGTGTTTTTATCTTCAATATATTTTCCCATTTTGCATTCTTCCTTTCTGTAATATTTACAGATGGAAAAAGGAGAAACTACAACAACAGAAATCATTTAGCAACATTTTTGCTTTTCTTTTTCACAATTTTTTTTTATCCCAGTTTGGTTTTGCTTCTTTTGCACAGAGAAGAGTAGGGAAGATAAACGTTGCTTTCTCCATCTTTTTACTTTTCTTGCGTACTTCGTATCCCCTTTTGGCTCTTTCTTTTCCTTTATATTCAAAATTCAAAGCATGGAAGAAAATATTATCGTTTTGTGAGCCATTTGCTTCTCCTTGCTCAATGTTATTCCGATTTCGCTCTTTATTTTCCGTCTTTATGCAAAGGTAGGAACATGTGAGACAAATGTCACCGCTTCATAAACTCTGCTTGTTTTCTTTGCTTTTTTAATCATTTTGGCCTTTCTTTGTGGTCTAAGACAGAAACAGGAGAGAAAAAGTAATTATTTCTTGATCTGTTTCTTTCCACTTCGGCATTTTCTTTGCCTTCTTAGTCACCGATACGAACATGGAAGAAAAAAGCCCTCCTGTAATACTGAATCTTTAGTGTTTTTATCTTCCACATCTTATCCCATTTTTCTTTCTTCCTTTCTTTAATATTTACAGATGGTAAAAGGAGAAACTTCAACAGAAATCTGGACTGGAAATCAACTGGAGGAACATCTTTTCTTTTCTTTTCCACAATTTTCTTTGTATCCCAGTTTTGTTTTTGTTTTTGCTTCTTATGCATAGAGAAGAGTACGAAATATAAACGTTGCTTTCCCCATCTTTTTACTTTTCTTGCATTCTTCGTATCCCATTTTGGCTCTCTCTTTTCTTCTACATTCAAAATTCAAAACATGGAGGAAAATATTATCTTTTTGTGAGTCATTTGCTTCTGGTTGCTGAAAGTTATCCTGATTTCGCTCTTTATTTTCCGTCTTTACGCAAAGATAGGAACATGAGAGACAAATGTCACCACTTCATAAACTGTTCGCCCTTTCTTTGTTGTTTTTTATTTAAGCATTTTTGACTTTCTTTCTTTTTATGAGCTGTGGTGATGAGGCTAACATAGCGTCAAGGCCGGCCGTGAGTCTAGTGGTATTTTAAATAAAACTAACTCTTTCTGCTGAATTTGTTTATTATAATATTAATAAAGATGTGACTGGCATATGCTATGTAACATGGTATTTGAGCTATGGTGCAAAAAGAACCACACTAGGTTGAAGATCTATCAAAATGGAATCTTAGGAGAAAATGGTGCTCGAAATTCTTTCTGAAGATCCTAAGCTCCAAGCTTCTTCCTCTGAGTTCTCTCTCCGAAGGGGTCTGCAGATCATCTAAAAAAAAAAGCTCGTTGGGGAGCGTTGCTGGGCCGAATCGGGCTACTCCGCGGTTAGCAACCCCTCTTGACCAATAGGGTCGAAGGAGGGTCACTCCGCTTTCACCTCTAGGTCGGTTTCGCACTGGCTAGTTCAACTGTAACTCCTTTGTTACATGAGCAAAGACAGAAACAGGAGAAAAAAAGTAATTCTTTTTTGCTGTTTGTTTCTACTTCTGCTTTTTCTTTGTCTTCTTAGTCATCGATACGAACATGGAAGACAAAACCCTCTTCTAATCCTGAATCTTTAGTGTTTTTATCTTCCACATCTTATTCCATTTTCCTTTCTTCTTTTCTTTAATATTTACAGATGGAAAAAGGAGTAACTACAACAGAACTCCTTTCGCAATACCATTGCTTTACTTTTCCACAATTCTTTTAATCCCAGTTGGATTTTGCTTTTGCTTCTTACACACAGAAAAGAGTAGGAAAGATAAACGTTGCTGTCCCCATCTTTTTGCTTTTCTTGCGTACTTCCTACCCCACTTTAGCTCTTTCTTTTCCTTTACATTCAAAATTCAAAATATGGAAGAAAATACTATCGTTTCATGAGTCATTTGATTCTCCTTGCTCAATGCTATCCCGATTTCGCTCTTTATTTTCCGTCTTTATGCTAAGGTAGGAACATGAGAAATAAATGTCACGCTTCCTAAACTCTTTGCTTTTTTTTGTTGTTTTTTAAAACCATTTTATTCTTTCTTTCCCTTTATGAGCAAAGTCAGAAACAGGGGAGAAAAAGTAATTCTTTCTTGATCTGTTTGTTTCCACTTCTTCTTTTTCTTTGTCTTCTTAGTCACCGATACGAACATGGAAGACAAAAGCCCTCCTGTAATCCTGAATCTTTAGTGTTTTTATCTTCCATATCTTATCTAATTTCTGTAATATTTACAGATGGAAAAAAGGAGTAGATACAACAACAAAAATCCTTTCGCAATACCTTTGCTTTTCTTTTCCACAATTTTTTTAAAATGCCAGTTTGTTTTTGCTTTTGCCTGTTATGCACAAAGAAGAGTAGGAAAGATAAACGCTCCTTTCCCCACTTTTTTACTTCTTTTGCTTACTTCGTATCCGATTTTGGATCTTTCTCTTCCTTTACATTCAAAATTCAAAACATGGAAGAAAATATTATCTTTTTGTATCTTTCGCTTCTCCTTGCTCAATGTTATCCCGATTTTGCTCTTTATTTTCCATCTTTATGCAAAAGTAGGAACATGAGAGACAAATGGTACCTCTTGATAAACTCTTTGCTTTTTTTGTTGTTTTTTAAAACCATTTTGACCTTTCTTTTCCTTTATGAGCAAAGACAGAAACAGGGGAGAAAAAGTAATTCTTTCTTGATCTGTTTGTTTCCACTTCTTCTTTTTCTTTGTCTTCTTAGTCACCGATACGAACATGGAAGAAAAAAGCCTTCCTGTAATCCTGAATCTTTAGTGTTTTTATCTTCCATATCTTATCCCATTTTGCATTCTTCCTTTCTGTAATATTTACAGATGGAAAAAGGAGAAATTACAACAACAGAAATCCTTTTGCAATATCGTTGCTTTTCTTTTCCCCAATTTTCTTTGTATCCCAGTTTTGTCTTTGCTTTCGCTTCTTATACACAGAGAAGAGTAGGAAAAATAAATGTTGCTGTCCCCATCTTTTTACTTTTCTTGCGTACTTTGTATCCCATTTTGACTCTTTCTTTTTCTTTACATTCAAAATTCAAAACATGGAAGAAAATACTATCGTTTTGTGAGCCATTTGCTTCTTTTTGCTCAATGCTATCTCGATTTTGCTCTTTATTTTCCGTCTTTATGCAAAGGTAGGAACATGAGAGACAAATGTCACCACTTCATAAACTCTTTGCTTTTTAAAACCATTTTGGCCTTTCTTTCCCTTTATGATCTAAGACAGAAACAGGAGAAAAAAAGTAATTCTTTTTTGCTGTTTGTTTCTACTTCTGCTTTTTCTTTGTCTTCTTAGTCATCGATACGAACATGGAAGAAAAAAGGCCTCCTCTAATCCTGAATCTTTAGTTTATTCTTTAATTTTAAATATATTATCCCATTTTGCATTCTTCCTTTCTGTAATATTTAGAGATTTAAAAAGGAGAAAGTAAAACAACAGAAATCCTTTCGCAATATCTTTGCTTTTCTTTTCCACAATATTCTTTTTATCCCAGTTTTGTTTTTGTTTTTGCTTCTTATGCATAGAGAAGAGTACGAAATATAAACTCTCTTTTCCCAACTTTTTTACTTTTTTTGCGTACTTCGTATCTCATTTTGACTCTTTCTTTTCCTTTACATTCAAAATTCAAAACATGGAAGAAAATATTATCGTTTTGTGAGCCATTTGCTTCTTTTTGCTCAATGCTATCTCGATTTTGCTCTTTATTTTCCGTCTTTATGCAAAGGCAATGAGAAACAAATGTCACCACTTCAAAAACTCTTTTCTTTTTTTCTTAGTTTTGAAAACCATTTTGGCCTTTCTTTCAATTAATGGTCTCAGACAGAAACAGGAGAGAAAAAGTAATTCTTTCTTGATCTGTTTGCTTTCACTTTGGCTTCTTCTTTGTCTTCTTAGTCATCAATACGAACATGGGAGACAAAAGCCCTCCTGTAATCCTGAATCTTTAGTGTTTTTATCTTCCATATCTTATCCCATTTTGCATTCTTCCTTTCTGTAATATTTACTGATTTAAAAAAGAGAAACTACGACAACAGAAATCCTTTTGCAATATCTTTGCTTTTCTTTTCCACAATATTCTTTTTATCCCAGTTTGGTTTTTGCTTTTGCTTCTTATACACAAAGAAGAGTAGGAAATGCAAACGTTGCTTTCCCCATCTTTTTACTTTTCTTGAGTACTTCGTATCCCCTTTTGTCTCTTTCTTTTCCTTTACATGCAAAATTCAAAACATGGAAAAAAATATTATCGTTTTGTAAGTCATTTGCTTCTTTTTGCTAAATGTTATCCCGATTTTGTTCTTTATTTTTCGTCTTCATGCAAAGGTAGGAATATGAGAAACAAATGTCACCACTTCATAAACTCTTTGCTTTTTTTATGTTGTTTTTTAAAACCATTTTGGCCTTTCTTTCCCTTTATGATCTAAGACAGAAACAGGAGAAAAAAAGTAATTCTTTTTTGCTGTTTGTTATCACTTCTGCTTCTTCTTTGCCTTCTTAGTCATCGATGCGATCATGGAAGAAAAAAGCCCTCCTGTAATCCTGAAACTTTAGTGTTTGTAAATTTGTTCAAACAAATTTCAAAAAAGAACCTATTTACAGAAAGCAGTATAA
This sequence comes from Pardosa pseudoannulata, assembly GCA_032207245.1. Classification (NCBI taxonomy): domain Eukaryota; kingdom Metazoa; phylum Arthropoda; class Arachnida; order Araneae; family Lycosidae; genus Pardosa; species Pardosa pseudoannulata. The sequence goes on along the minus strand of CM063507.1, from coordinate 71,173,253 downwards.
CATGGTTAGTATGATGGTTAATACGGAGTATGTCTCCCGGACGATGCAATACAAGCGTTACAACGCCTACGCATGCTGAGTATCAGATTATCAATCTGATCTTGGGGAAAATTACACCACTCTTCAAGCAATGCCCTCCGAAGTTCCGATAGACAGTTGGGAGGGGGTTGATGGGCTGCAATTCGTCGGCCAAGCATGTCCCACACATGCTCTATTGGATTCAAGTCCGGTGAGTATGCTGGCCAATCCATACGGGTGATATCCTCCGATTGAAGGCATTCGTCTACAATGTTTGCACGGTAAGGTTGGGCGTTGTCATCCATATACAGAAATTCAGGACCCATGGCGCCCCGAAACAAACGTACATGTTGTTCCAGAATGACATCCCGATAGATGTGGCCTGTCATCGTTACACTCTGAACATGCAGGTCAGTTCTGGAACCAAGAATAATTCCTCCCCAAACGAGCCATCCTGCACCACCATAACGGTTCGTTCAATGTGTTCTCTTGGTGGTAACGGGTACCTGGTCTCCATATGAAAGTCGGCGAGAATCAGAATGTAAACTGAACCTGGACTTGTCCGAAAACAACACAAGACCACTGTTGCGGTGTCCACAATGCATGCTCTCTAGCCCAGCATAATCGCAGGCGACAGTGAGTTGCGGTAAGGGGAACACATCTGACAGGCCTACGAGCATATAGACCAATGTTCCCTAAGCGTCTGTACACGGTCTGCCTTGAAACTGTCGTACCGGTAGCTGAAGAGAGCTGACGAGACAGGTCTGATGCTGTGCTCCGTCTGTTTCTTTTGGCAGTAACTGCCAAATACCGGTCATCATTCGGCATAGTAACTCGGGTGCGACCTGTGCTGTAACATCTACTCACATTACCATCATGTTTGAATCGTTGCCAAAGCCTAGAGATGACACTCTGAGCGATACCAAGTTCCTCGGATACTTCCAGCTGGGTACGTCCACATTCCAGTCGTCCGATAATTCTACCACGTAAAAAATCATCCAAATGCTTCCTTTGTGCCATAACTATGCGGTTATTGCACTGAAAGTCTTTTAAAGCGCTTGTGAACAATTTTACTTCTTTGCTACCATTCCTTATATACCCCTTTCCTACACTCGTCATTGTGACGTACTATAAGCGCCATCTGGTGGTATCCTGCAATTTGCATATTCTTCTTCAAGATGTGTGTGATAATTCTACAGGTGAAATTTTTATTTTAGAGCTCAATTTCTGTGTGATTCTGAATTATCCTTAATTTATGGATATGAGTGTAGATAATAAAATTTTGGTGCTTTGACTAAGCATATAGTGACCACTTGCGAATGTTCTGTCAGGGCAAGTGGGAAAGTTCCAAGGAACGTGGCTTTTACACAGTGGGCAGTTTACGTGGAACGTGGTTACGTACAGTTTTGGACAATGTAAGTTGAACCTTAGGGTTACACCTAATCCAAATTGAAGAACACTGCAATAAATACTACCTAAGGTTCGTAGAAACTGATGAATTTGGGTAGTTGTGGCCAAAGAAAATTATAATACATTAACATTGTCGTGTAGTCCTCGTCTTTATTTGAGTATTAACCTGTGATCAAAGGTATAGTGGGATTAGATTTTGATTGCGTTGTGTAAAAGTATTTTAGTACTAAATTTAACCACAGGTTCTGAGAAACTACAGACATAAGATATGAAAATAAACTAAAAGCAAAATTAAAAGCATCTGAAACTAGCTTAATATAAAAAAAGTAAATTTATTATAATATATAAACATCTATGTACACACAAACTGATTCTAATTTTCATAAAATATGCTTTATCAACACCTTCTAAATTAGTTCTGACAATAATTTTTTCAATACTTAAGTAATTATGTAAATACTAGTATATAGCCCATCATATGACGGGATCGGTAAAATTTTTAATTTTCCAAAATTGTAAAGTACTTTATGAGGCAGGTAAAAAAAATGATCGATGATTCAGTATAAAATGATCATACATGTACCTAATCTATTATTGAACCCAAATAGAAAAGAAAATTATAAAGCGATTTCACGCAGTAGGGCAAATTCTCAAATTATGACAATTGTGGCTTTAGTTTCAAACGGAAGGGCAGTTTATTGTTTGTCTATTGGCTGTTAAACGCGTGAAAATGAATGGGAAGGGCTTAATAGTAGGTCATGACGTTGCGACAAAATGCCTTATTTACGTAATATCTAAGTTCAATGACAAAACGCATGAAAATAAGTCATAATTTAAATAGTTTAAAATAAGAAATGATTCAATGAGATGGTAAAAGGAATGACGTCATAATGCTAGAAAAATGTTATTTTTACCTATTTGTTATGGGATAAATTGATGAATTTAATCGCCTGGTCTTAACTGGGGAAAATAGGGCAGGAAATAATGGCATTAAAAGCTCGAAATGAGGGGAAGGGGTGGATTTCGAACGTTTTAAAGAAGGCAGTATTTTTTGCTGTGATGTGAAGCCTATTTATACCAATTTATTTTAGAATTGGATCGATAGTTTAGGAGAAGATAAACATTACTCTCTTTGAATTTTTCTAACTATGGAGTCCTCTGTCCATTCCGGGTCCAACCGCTTCATAAAATCGAGGACAGACGTACTGATAACTTAGGCTATTATTATATAGGGGATAAGAGAGAGGACCTAATCTCAATTTCAAAATGTATGTAAAAAAGGGTACCTTTGTGAGTTAATATGTTGTGCCCGGAACACTGCTGGTTGAAGGCATTTCAAGATTGAGTATGTGTGGATCTTCCGTCGGTCTGGTCAGGGGCTTCCTTCTGAGTGTTTGGGGTTCTACCGAAATATTTGATATAGGAACACTTCTCGTCGGACTCTCTCCTCGTCTCGACTATCGAACACCTTCCGTCGGACTCTCTCCACGTCTCGACTATCGAACACCTTCCGTCGGACTCTCTCCTCGTCTCGACTATCGAACACCTTCTGTCGGACTCTCTCCTCGTCTCGACTATCGAACGCCTTCTGTCGGACTCTCTCTTCGTCTCGACTATCGAACACATTCCGTCGGACTCTCTCCTCGTCTCGACTATCGAAATTCTGTCGGATTCTTCGTCTCGACTATCGAACGCCTTCTGTGACTTCTCTCGTCTCGACTATCGAACACCTGTCGGATTCTATTTCGTGTCGACTATGAACACCTGTCGAACTCTCTCTCGTCTCGACTATCGAACATTCTGTCGATCTCTCTTCGTCTCGACTATCGA
>CM063507.1:71157495-71164995 GCA_032207245.1 Pardosa pseudoannulata | reverse complement strand
TGGCAGTTCAATTAAATTTCAAAAATAACATAAAATAATCAACTGTAACAATTTTGCTATCCCAACAAAAATGTAAAATCCTGCACTGTTGTAAAACATAGAGTTTTCCGAGAGTTTGGATGTAATAAAATGGGATTTTACGGAACTTGTGTACGATTGTTTTGTTTTGGTGTGAATTTAATATAACCGAAAGGGTTTAAATATTATATTTTTAAAACCATAAAAAACTAGCAGGTTTGCCCGTGCTTCGCTACGGTGAACTTAATATATTACTTTTAAACAAAGATTTATTTTTCGTGAATAACTCTCTAAATTCGTCACAGTTCAGTTCGAGTCATTGACATGTTTATATATTTCTATCATAAGCGTATTATAACATTATTCAGTTTTTATAATCGAATTTGTCTTATATTAAATTTGTTCAAACTTTTTTTATTGTAAAATATAAGCTTAACCCTAAATTGCATTACTGTATTACTACTGTACGTTGATTAGCAAAGTTAACAGATCTTGCCATATTACGTGATAGAATAGGAAGCACAGGTTTTGACAGCAACAGTGCTAATTTTGTTGGTAGTAATAAATGTTTTCCAAAATTAAGGAAATTTATGACAAACCACATAGTTTTGTATGAAACAGAAACACACATTCATATCGACAACCATATGAATATGAAGATAACTATATAAAATGATAGGTTTTATTTGGCCATGAGAGTCACTGAAATTTGTACTTTTTGTACTTAGAATATTGTTGATATGCATTTCATTGTAACGTAAAAATGAACCAAGAATTAAATTTAAAATGAGTTCTCATATAAAAATGCTATAATTTGCGTCACATAGAAATGAAAGTGAATCACTTTATATCTCAAATTTCAGTTCAAATCGAATAGATACTAAGCAGACGATTTTAAATAATATAAAATAAGAAATGAATAAATGAAATATTTAAATGAATGACGTCATAATGATAGAAAAATATCATGTTCGCCTATTTATTATGTGATGAATTGAACATTTTAATCTCCTGCTTTTAACCGTGGAAAACTGCGTTTAAAACAATTACTTGGGATGACGTCACATTGCTAGAAACATTGCTTCTTTCCCTTAGATATGATGCGATAAATTAAAAACTTAATCGTTTGCGTTTAACCGGGGAAAATAATGCTTGGAATAATGACATGAAATGCTCGAAAAAGGGGGAAGGAATGAATTTCGAACGTTGAAAATTTACAAAAACCTTCCCAGGGATATACCTAAACATTTCCCAAATTTTCACGGCGATTGGATGGATAGTTTTTGAGTCTATTGAGTACAGACAGACACACACAAATTCATTTTTATATATATAGATTAATGTGTTAATAATTGTTTCTACAGTATTTGCAATACAGAAACATGAAAATGAAAAAAAAAATTAAAAAATGATTCCAAAAGTAATGTTTTTACAATATTTGTATATATAAAATACACAAAAAGGGAAATTGTTACAAAAAAATGCAAAAAAATAATAAATATTTTTCAACATTATTTGCATATATAAAAGTGATAATTAAAAAAAAAATATGTCAAAACGAAGTATTTGCTTACATAAAACTATTTAAAAATGAAAATTGTTTGAAAAATGCAGCAAAATCATTTTTAAATGATTCAAAAAGTACTGTTTTTAAAATATTTGCTTATATAAAACATATAGAAATGAAAATGATTGTAAAACAATAAAAAAAATTAATATGTTAATAATTATTTTTACAGTATTTAAATACATAAAAAAATGAAAAATTTTAAAAAAATGTTTCAAAACGTAATGTTTTTGCAGTATTTGCTTAAATTAAAACATATGAAAATGAAAATTGTTTGGGAACAAAAATTAATATGTTAATAATTGTTTCTATAATATTTGCATACATAAAAACTACTTTTAAAATGTTTGAAAAATGAATGTTTTTACATTGTTTGCATAAGTAAAAATATGGAAATGAAAATTGTTAGAAAAATAATGCAAAAAATTAATATGTTAATAATTGTTTCTGAAGTGTTTGCATATATAAAAATATGAAAATGAAAAACATTTTAAAATAATTCAAAAAGTAATGTTTTTACAATATTTTCTTTTATAAAAATATATGAAAATGAAAATTGCTTGAAAAATGATGCAAAAAAATTCATATGTTAATAATTGTTTCTGCAGTATTTACACACATAAAAAAATGAAAATTAAAAAAAAAATTTCAAAACGTGATGTTTTTACAGTACTTGCTGATATAAAAAAATTTAAAAATGAAAATTGCTTGAAAAATGAAGAAAAAGCTAATTAATTATTAATTGTTTCTACAATATTTGTATATATGAAAACTATTTTTAAAATGTTTCAAAAAATAATGTTTTTAAAATATTTGCAAAAAAATGGAAATAAAAAATTGTTAGAAAAATAATGCAAAAAATTAATATGTCAATAATTGTTTTTGCACTGTTTGCATATATAAGAAAATGAAAATGAAAAGAAAAAAACATTTTAAAATAATTCAAAAAGTAATGTTTTTACAATATTTTCTTTTATAAAAATATATGAAAATGAAAATTGTTTGAAAAATGATGCAAAAATTTAATATGTTAATAATTGTTTCTGCAGTATTTGCACACATAAAAAATGAAAATTAAAAAAAAATGTTTCAAAACGTAATGTTTTTACAGTACTTGCTGATATAAAAAAATTTAAAAATGAAAATTGCTTGAAAAATGAAGAAAAAGCTAATTAATTATTAATTGTTTCTACAATATTTGTATATATGAAAACTATTTTTAAAATGTTTCAAAAAATAATGTTTTTAAAATATTTGCAAAAAAATGGAAATAAAAAATTGTTAGAAAAATAATGCAAAAAATTAATATGTCAATAATTGTTTTTGCACTGTTTGCATATATAAGAAAATGAAAATGAAAAAAAAAACATTTTAAAATAATTCAAAAAGTAATGTTTTTACAATATCTGATTACATAAAAACATATGAAACTGAAAATTGTTAGAAAAGTTATTCAAAATATTAATATGTTAACAATTGTTTCTGCAGTATTTGCACACATAAAAAAATGAAAATTAAAAAAAAAAATGTTTCAAAACGTAATGTTTTTACAGTACTTGCTGATATAAAAAAATTTAAAAATGAAAATTGCTTGAAAAATGAAGCAAAAAGCTAATTAATTATTAATTGTTTCTACAATATTTGCATACATGAAAACTATTTTTAAAATGTTTCAAAAAATAATGTTTTAAAATATTTGCAAAAACATGGAAATAAAAAATTGTTAGAAAAATAATGCAAAAAATTAATATGTCAATAATTGTTTTTGCACTGTTTGCATATATAAGAAAATGAAAATGAAAAAAAAACATTTTAAAATAATTCAAAAAGTAATGTTTTTAAAATATCTGATTACATAAAAACATATGAAACTGAAAATTGTTAGAAAATTTATTCAAAATATTAATATGTTAACAATTGTTTCTACAGTATTTGCATACATGAAAACAGATAGAAAAGGAATCTTTGCGTTCAAAAGTATTTGAATCTATAAAAACATATAAAATTTAAATTTTTTAAAAATGTAATTTTTTAAATTTCTCTTTTTTTCGCCTTTTAAGCGATTCTGTAATCTGGTCCTTTAGTCTAGAGGTCAGAATCACTTAATCAATTTTAGAGATTTTATTTGGTACTATTTGTCCTACAGTAATTGTTTCTGCAGTATTTGAATATATAAAAACATAAAAATGAAAAATGAAAAAAGAAAAGATGCAAAAAGTAACGTTTTAAAATATTTGACAGATTAAAAACATCTGAAAATTGTTTAAAAAATGATACAAAAAAAATTAATATGCTAATAATTGGTTCTACAGTATTTGCATACATGAAAACACATAGAAAATGATTTTTTGTTTATAATATGAAAAAACTTAATGTATTAATAATTTTTTCTACAGTTTTTGTATGCATAATGGAGCAAAAGTTTGACGAGTTCAAAAGTATTTGGATGTATAAAAATATATAAAAATCGAATTTTTTAAAAAGGTAATTATTTTTTACTTTCCTCTTTTGCCTTATAAGTCAGACACTCACACTCTGTACTCTGGTCCCTTGGTCAGCATTTTTTCACTGTTTTTAGAGTTTTTAATTGGTACTATATATATATATATATATATATATATATATATATATATATATAAAATACATAATATAAAATATATAAAATAATATATATAAAATATACATATAAACATATATATACATATCAAGATATGTAAAACATAGATACATCTGTACATATTGTACTTAAAAAAACACACAACACACAAAAAAAATATATATATATATATATATATACATATATACATAAATATACATATATATATGTATATATTTAGATATATATCAGATATATATATATTATATATATATATATATATATATATATATATATATTTTTCTTATATATACATATATATATAAAATATATATGTATATATATAGATATATATACAGATATAATATACAGATATATATATATATACATATATGTGTATATATATATATATATATATATATATATATATAATATTATATAATATTAATTTGTTCTACAGCATTTGCATACATAAAAAAATAAAAATGAAAAATGAAAAAACAAAATTCTAAAAATAATGTTTTTTACAGTATTTGCAAACATGAAAACATATGAAAATTAAAATAGTCAGGACAAGGATACAAAATATATGTTAATCATTGGTTCTATAGTATTTGAATACATGAAAACACATAAAAAAAAGATTTTTGTTTATATTATGCAAAAACTTAATGTATAAATTATTTTTTCTACAATTTTTGTATGCTCAATGAATCAAAAATTTGATGCGTTCAAAATTATTTGGATATATAAAAACATATAAAAATTTAATTTTTTAAAAATGTAATTTTTTTTTACTTTCCTTTCTGCCTTATAAGTCCGACACACTCTGGTCCCTTGGTCCATAGGTCAGTATTACTTCCCAGTTTTTAGAGTTTTTAATTGGTACAATTTGTTCTACAGTATTTGCATATATAAAAAATAAAAATGAAAATTTTAAATGCAAAAAGTGTTTTTAAAGTATTTGACAACTAAAATCTGAAAATTGTTAGAAAAATGATGCAAAAAGTTAATATGTTAGGAATAGGTTCTACAGTATTTGCATTCATGAAAACACATAGTAAAAGATTTTTTTTGTATAAATTGTACAAAACTTAGTTAATAATTGTTTCTACAATTTTTGTATGCATAATGAAGCAAACATTTAATACGTTCAAAAGTATTTAGATTATAAAAACATATAAAAATGGAATTTCTTAAAAACTTTTTTTTAAACTTTCCTTTCTTTGCTTTATAAAGCAGGCACTTACATTGTGTAATATGGTCCATTAGCCAGCATTGCTTCCTAGTTTTTCTGTTTATTAATTGGTATTTAGGATTACTTTTTTAAATAATATGTGTTTTAAAAATTTTAAATATTAATGTAATAAGTATTTATTAAATTAAATTTTTATTATAAGGCATAAATTGATTTACTTATTGTAAAATATAAAATATTTCAAATACGATTGAATTCGAGAATCAAGGTTTGATTTAACGCTCTTCAACTGTTGGGCATTCCATTTTAAATTAATAAATAATTATAAAATAATCAGCTGCAACTGTTTTGCCATCCCAACAAAAATGTAAAATCCCGCCGCAGTTGTAAAACATGCAGCGACCGTGGTCTAACACTTTGGATGTAATAAAATGAGATTTTACGGAACTTGTGTACGATTGTTGAGTTTTTGTAGCAATTTAACGCTAGAAACGCGGGATAGGTCAGTGTGACATATAAATGATATTTATACAAGACAATTATTTAAAATTATGTAAATTTTACCAACATTTTCCTCAGTTTAATGGTTTTAAATAATCTGTAACTCAAGAACCTACTTTGAAATTTTCAAATTCATACCTGGCTAATAACAAACACATTAATAGATAATTTCGAAAATTTTCAATAAGAAATATTTAAAATTAATGAACCTGAAACATGTTGATATGTAACCCGAGAAATAACCCGAATGTAACCCGAAAATACGTTGTGATTTTCAAAAGCATACTAAGCTTAATAACAAACACATTAATAGAGATTTCTTCAAAATTTTATAAAGAAATTCTCAAAAGTAATACAGTTAAAACATTTTTAGGTGTAACTAGAGAAAACACTTTATGATTTTGAAAATGATACGCAGCTTAATAACAAACACATTAATAAAGAATCTCTAAAATTTCATATAATACATACTTAAAAGTACTCAACCTGAAACATTTTTTAAATGTAACTAGAGAAAACACTTTGTGATTTTCAAATGATACCCAGTTTAATGACAAACACATTAATAGATAATAGTCAAAATTTTGAATAAGAAATACTTAAAAATAATATACCTGAAATATTTTGAAATATAACTCAAGAAAATACTTTAAGATTTTAAAAATCATACGCAGATTTATAACATACATATTAATAGAGAATCTTCAAAATGTTATATAAGAAATGCTTAAAAGTAATCAATCTGAAACATTTTTAAACGTAACTAGAGGAGCTTTCAAAATTTTTAATGGGTCAAATTGGCTCGGTCCGTAAATCTAGTGTTAATGACAAACACTTTAATAGAGAATAGCCATAATTTTGAATAAGAAATTCTTAAAAGTAATACACCTGAAATATTTTGAAATGCAACTGGAGAAAATACGATTTTCAAAATGATACCCAGCTTAAGAACAAACACAATCTCCAAACTTCTGAATAAGAAATACTTAAAAGTAGTAGACCTGAAAAATATTTTAAATACAACTCGAGAAAATACTGTGCGATTTTCAAAATCCTATGGAGCTTAATAACAAACACATTAATATAGAATCTCCAAAATTTTGAACAAGAAATACTTAAAAGTAATACACCTGAAACATATTTAAATGCAACTAGAGAAAACACTTCGCGATTTTCAAGCTTATAATCTGATTATTGACAAACACATTAATACAATATAGCCAAAATTTTGAATAAGAAATACTTAAAATTAATACGCCTGAAACATTTTGAAATGTAACTCGAGAAAATACTTTGCTATTTTCAAAACCCCACCCAGCTTAATAACAAACACATTAACAGAGAATCTCCAAAGTTTTATAAAAGAAATACTTAAAAGTAATACATCTGAAACTTTTTTGAAAGTAACTAGACAAAATACTTTGAGATTTTCAAAATGATACCCAGCTTAATGACAAACACATTAATAGAGAATAGCCAAAATTTTGAATGAGAAATACTTAAAAGCAATAGACCTGAAACATTTTGAAATATAACTCAAGAATATACTTTGCGATTTTCAAAATCATACGCAGCTTAATAACATACACATTAATAGGAAATTTCCAATTTTTTAAAGAA
>CM063507.1:71149995-71154995 GCA_032207245.1 Pardosa pseudoannulata | reverse complement strand
CAAAATCATACGCAGCTTAATAACATACGCATTAATAGGGAATCTCCAAAATTTTATATAAGAAATACTTAAAAGTAATCAACATGAAACTTTTAAATGTAACTAGAGAAAACACTTTGCGATTTTCAAAATGATACACAGCTTAATGACAAACACATTAATAGAGAATAACCAAAATTTTGAACAAGAAATACTTAAAATTAATACACCTGTAACATTTTGAAATGAAACTCGAGAAAATACTTTGTTGTTTTTAAAATCATATCCAGCTTAAGAACAAAGACAATCTAAAAAATTCTCAAAAAGAAATACTAATAATTAATAGACCTGAAATTTTTTGAAATTGTAAATTCGATACAAAAATTGTCTAACAGGAATTTTTTTGAAAGTTTAAAATAAGGGTGTGTGATAAAAGACAAGTTTTAGTATAGTAAAATAATCATGTTATTCGAAAAATTATTTTTTTGATAATGATGGGTATAAGTAACCTGATTTTTCTTTTCAGAAATAAAAATCATTTGTTAATTTTGGTCAAAATCTGTTATTTTGAACGTCTCTTATTGCCATAAAAAAACTGGTTTACAAATAAATTCTATTTAAATCATAACTTCGGTTCATATAAACGAAAATTTCGGTTTGTGGATTAAAATGGAAAAATTGCTAAAGCATCTATTTCATAAATCATAAAGACAAAAGAAAAACTATTTTATAAAACTAGCTTTATAATATTTTAAGTAAATCAATAACAGAAATTTCTAATTTTTCACCAAAAATCGTCTTATAAACCTAGTCAGATAATTTAATGAAGATCTGATACTGCAGTAATTTACAGAGGCAAAGCACATAAGGGCTGGTTATTTTTCGTGTTAATTACATTTTTAAAATTTAGCTATGTCATATGAGAATCGTTCTTAAATTTTTAAAATACGAGAAAATTGTACAAGTTAAACTTACCAAATTCTAAAAGTGTTCAAAGTAATCCAATTCAAACATCAATGCACTTTTTCAGACCAATATGCTAAAGTTTAAAAGTTGGAAGCCATCAATTGCGAAGCATGCTTTTATAGCTTCACCAATCGCATCTTCGAAAAAAAAAAAATGGTGACACCGTACATTTTTCTTTAGATTAAGAAATAAACGCATAGCAAGATGACTGGAACAGGGTTAATTTTTTTTTTTTTTTTTGCTTTGATGTGTATTTTTTCAAGAAATTCGGTTGTCCATCTTGCCGTATGAGAAAATGCATTGCCGTGGTGAAACATGAGTTTTCCCGTAGATTAACTTCTCTAAAAATTGCCATAAGACACTTAGTGGTGTGTTTACGGTCGCCACTAAATGGTGACACTTATTAGCGTTAGGAAATTCAGATGTCAATCTTGCCGTATGAGAAAATACATTGCCGTGGTGAAGCATGAATTCCCTTGCAATAACTTCTTGAAGATTTGTAATAAGACATTTAGTGGTGTGTTTGCGGTCACCACTAAATGGTGACACTTATTTGCGTCAGGAAATCCAGATTTCACTCTAGCGGTATGAGAAAATGCATTGCCATGGTGAAGCATGAGTTCCCTTAGATTAACTTCTTGAACACTTGCTATAAGACACTTTGGTGTGTTTACGGTCACCACTAAATGGTGACACTTATTGGCTTTAAGAAATTCAGATCTCACTCTTGCCGTATGAGAAAATGCATTGCCGTGGTGAAGCATGAGTTCCCTTACATTAACTTCTTGAAAAATTGTTATAAGACGCATAGTGTGTGTTTACAGTCCCCACTAAATGGTGACTCTTATTGGTGTAAGAAAATGCAGATGTCAATCTTCCTGTATGAGAAAATGCATTGCCGTGGTGAAGCAAGAGTTCCCTTGCAATAACTTCATGAAGAATTGTAATAAGACTCTTGTTGTGTTTACGGTCACCAATAAAAGGTGACACCTATTGGCGTCCAAAAATTCGTTTGTCAATCTTGCCGCACCAGAAAATGTATTGCCGTAGTGAAGCATGAATTTCCTTACATTAACGTCTTCAAAAATTGCTATAAGACACTTTGTGGTGTGTTTACTGTTACCACTAAATGGTGACACTTACCGGAATCATGAAATGCAGATTTTAATCTTGCCATATGAGAAAATGCATTGCCGTGGTGAAGCACGAATTCCTTTGCATTAACTTCTTGAACACTTGCTATAAGACACTTAGTTTTTTGTTTAAGGTCACCAATATAAAGTGACACTTATTAATGTCCAGAAATTCGTCTGCCAATCTTGCTGCACCAGAAAATGCATTGCCGTGGTGAAGCACGAGTTTCCTTACATTAACTTTTTGAAGAATCGCTATAAGACACTGGTGAGCCAGTTAGCTTTAACTGCATTCTGTATTTCCGGTCTGATTGCTTTGTCGAATCCTGCACTTCTGGAGAAAATTGTATACATTACTTTTTTCACTGTTTTTTGGTCTTTTCATCATTGTTGATTTGGGGTTATCTTCAAAGACTCATACTTTACTTCTTGGACGTACTGGAATAACAAGAAATGGTATAAACGTTTTATTCTCAGTCATAATTTTAGAAAAACGTTAGTTTTCACTCTCGTTAAGTGGATTTACGTTTTATTTCAGATTCTGGCACGCACCGCTGTAAATCATGGGAGACTCGATGGCAAACTAGTTTTCTTACAGAAGGTTTTGCTTATAACTGCGAATCCAATGTTTTGTTCTTTCTGTATCATTTAGTAAGGGCAACGATTATCATCGATTAACATTTTCCGACACAAGATTCTTTCTTTGGGATCATTATCCAAGAGAGAACTTCTTCAGAACTCTGGGAGTTATTTATCTACAATAACAGGTTATCGAGCCTCGTCTCTAAATGTTAATTGTAGAAGTAGAAGACATTCTTGTTGATTTCCTCTTTTAAATCACAAAAATTCATAGCCCAATAGTACGCCATTTTGCTTTCTTTCAAAATTTATTCTAAGATAGCTAAAATGCAACTGTTGCCACAAATTATCGTCTGCGAGCATAAAAGAGCTCAAATTTTCATTTTTAACAATGATATAAATATATATGGACAGATAATAAAGAATACATATATATGTATACATATTAGCTTATCGTCTACTCCTATCTCAAGAATACAGTGTAACCTACAAATATATATATATATATATATATATATATACACACACACACACACACACCTTATCTATATATGTGGAGGTTGCAAAAGACAACACTAAAAGTTCCTTAAAGAACAAAATCGTCTCCAACGGATAGAAAATAAATATTTAAAAATTTTAAATTTATCCTAATAGAAAAATACTACAAAGATACATTGTTACCATAATTAGTCATCCGCAGTTTATAATAATTTTTGTAAGCTGAAATACAGCAGAAAAGAAAAAAAAACTGTTTTTTAATCATTAGCTGATTTTATATCAGTCGCGACAAATTCTGACACTTTGGTTTATAAATTATAAAAATGGAAGATTTGACTTTAAAAGAATTTTGTCCTAACATTATTTATCTATGACAGAAATTATACCATTAGATATATTCCATCAGAGAACTTTCCTACGTCTTCCTTATCTTTTTTTCTTTTCCTTTTTTCTTTTCTTTTGCTTTCATTTATTTATCACAAAGCCCTTTTTCTATCAAATTAGTCAACGACGTACGGAACCGTGTTAAAACATTAAACATCCCACGAAAAATTAGAAAAGCGTGCCGCTCGTTTCCTCTCCCCCTTTAATCTGCAATCAAACAAAATTAAATCGGGTAATAAGAAAATATACTTTCCCGCTTGCCCAAATGACTTTGCTGTTGCCAGTCACAAAAAGGGAAAAAGCAAAACTCAAACAACAACAACAATAAAAAAAAGAGAGGAATTCCAAAATAATTCTTCTTTGGCAAACAATAAGCTCGAATGAAATTAACCAACCGCAATATGTTCGACGGAAAAGCCACCGTGCACAAGTTGGAAAAAGAAAAAAAAATTCGAAGCTCTCACATATTCGTTTAAACCGGCCCCCAGTTAATTTTTCAATGTCTAAAATTAAAGATAAATGAACGGCAAAGCGACGCCGCAAAATGTCGACATTTTTTCGTTAATAACTTTACTAAACATTAATCACTTGTTAAAACACGATTCCGCGTCGCCCCCAAATGGAATGGAAATTTTTTTTCTTCTTCCCTCCCCCCATTCTTTTAGCTCACACAATTAGAAAACCGTCGCGGTCGCAGCTACGTTCATGAAGATCGACGGCATAAAAATTTATCCCCCCGTTTTAGTGGACAGAGGTAATCAACAAAATGCCGTTTTCCGAATCGCCGTTTTCTAATTGGAGGAACTCCGCTTCTTCTTTAGCATCTTTTCTCCCCCTCTTTTTTTTCATTATTATTATTATTCCTTAATACTCCTCAACTCTGCTCGTTTATCTCCTGCAATCTCAGGCCGTTAAACGCATTCCGCGGCGGAAGCCCCGCCTCGCTAACTGCTCCCCAATGAGATGTGTCGTCGCTGATGACGTCTCCCAGAGGCTCCGCCCATCTCGAAGTTGTTGGCGGAGTCATACGCTACGCGAGCTCCAGTACATTGAAAGCTCGCAAACGAAACTTATCTCCACGCTCTCTTTCTACACGGAAAAACGAACTTTTGGATCAACCTTTGCATGCGTTCTACGGTTTGAAGTGAAATAAGCAGCTGACAACACCGGGATCCCATAAAAAAACAAAAGGTATTTGACTTTTTTTTTTTTTTTTTGTATGGATACATCTGCAGCTTCCAAACAGCTTTGTTAAAACGTGTTTATGCAAAACGTATACGGAAATTTTCATGCATAATTAAAGAGTCGTTTATAATTTGTTAATGAATGATAAACACAATTTTGAAAAAAGTGACAAAATTAAAAAAAAACAGCTTTAAACACGTGAAAAAAATAGCAATTAAATATCGATAATGTTTTTATCGGTACTTACATCGTTGTTTATATTTTTAAAGCGATTCT
>CM063507.1:71124995-71144995 GCA_032207245.1 Pardosa pseudoannulata | reverse complement strand
GTCCAAGATAACAATTGCAGTTTTTCAGTTTCAAAAATTTGTTATTTTCATGACTTCAAAATGTTGTTCATCCGTTTTTTATTCCGTCATTCCCAACAATTTTTTCCGATTGCTATTTAAAGCGTTTTTTACAAAATTATTAATGTGTTCGTCCCTTATTTATTTCGTCATTCCCAACAAATTTTTTCCTATTACTTTTTAAAGCGTTTTTTACAAAATTGTTAATGTGTTGATCCATTATTTATTCCGCCATTCCCAACAATTTTTTCCGATTGCTTTTTTAAAGCGTTTTTTACAAAATTAAAATTGTTAATATGTTCTTCCGTTATTTATTCCGTCATTCCCAACAATTTTTTTCCGATTGCTGTTTAAAGCGTTTTTTACAAAATTGTTAACGTGTTCGTCCGTTATTTATTCCGTCATTCCCAACAATTTTTTTTCCGATTCCTTTTTAAAGCGTTTTTTTTTACAAAATTGTTAATATGTCCTTCCATTATTTATTCCATCAGTCCACAAAAAAATTTTTCCGATTGCTTTTTAAAGCGATTTTTACAAAATTGTTATTCTTTACTATATGCTTTTATTTAACTCGTATTATATATGTATATGTATATATATATATATATATATATATATATATATATATATATATATATATATATATATATATATATTGTGTGTGTGTGTGTGTGTGTGTGTGTGTGTGTGTGTGTTTTAATTATTGCAATCGATTTTAGCAAACATTCTGATTTCTAATTGAACTGAAACGCTACATAACAACATTATTTTTACAGTTGTGAAATAAAAAGTGCTCGTGATTTAAATAGATGATGTAAATAGTCCAGTGATTTAAATTACGATTTATATCAAAGTTATATAAATCATCCAACCCTAGTTAACGGATTAAAAGGGCATGTTATCTTCTCCCCTTTCTTTAAAATTTAAAGTATTTTTTAAGCTTTATAATTGATTTATATATTCCAATCTAAACCAACGAAAGCTATTTGAACAGAAAGTATTTTATAACCTATTAAATCTTTCTACACAAGTCAATACATGGATTTTACTGTATTTTGTATTCAATTATGAATTCTTAATTTAAATCATTTATTTAAAAATCTAGTGATTAAAATCATGATTTGTATTAAAGCGGTATAAATCAACCAACCACGTTGCATACTAAGTTTTGTTAATGACAGTACATTAATTAAACATAAAATTTACATAATTATAGATAAATTAATTCATTGTAATGAACATTGATTTTCAAATCGTTATAGTCTTTTACTTTATCTTTTCACTAATGCTTTGATGCCTTGTAAAATATTTAATTTATGACCTAAGTTCGATTGCAGTTTGGAGATTTTTTTTCTGGTTATAGATAAATGTAGCTTCAGTTTTTGACAAATAGAGTCAAATACATTAAAATACATATACATATAAATTTAAAACAAACCTGTTTTATATCTTGTTTTTTAAATCAGTGGCAACTTTTAACATTAAAAAATAGTTAATATTTATTTACAGTATATTAATGTTAATACACAATTACGCATATTTTGGTTCTATTTTGAATTCAGGTTTGTAGTACAGAATTAACTATAGTATGACATTGGAGGGTTCGATAATTTGGTACAATAAAGATGATAATGACACTCAATTAAAATTACTTTTTTAAAATTCAACTAATATGTTTTCGATTTGGAAAATGAAATGAATATATGAAAATATAAAAATACACTACCAAACTAATATTAATTACACATTTATTATTACATGCTTATTATAATCTATTATTAGATAAAAATTAATCTTAACATTTATTCAGTTAAACTGTTACAAAAGGTATATATATATATATATATATATATATATATATATATATATATATATATATATATGTATATATATATATATATATATATATATATATAGATAGATAGATAGATAGATAGATAGATATAGATATATATATATAAACGTTTAATATTAAAAAATAATTAATTTTTATTTACAGCATAGGAGTTTTAATACACAATTACGCATATTTGGGTTCTATTTTGAATTCAAAATTGCAGTACAGAATTAACTAAAGTAAAATTATTTTTCGAATGATGCCAAATGCATGTAGAGTAGTTTGAAAATTTCTTTAAAATATATCAGATTTTTTTTGTTAAGAAACTTTATATTTTCTCAAAATACTCATTTTCGAATTCAAAATAGAGCCATAATGTGCGGAATTTTACATTATTATTTCCATGCTGTAAATTACAATTATTTCTTTATAAATGTTTAAGGGACTTCCACACTAAAGTCGTTTAACTGCTAACCGCAATTAATCTCTGTTTAAACGGAGGATTGTGTCCCACTATTTGTTGGAGCTATGGGTTAATCGCGGTTAGCCGTTAAACAACTTTGGTGAGACCGGCCTTTAATCTCTGTTTAAACGGAAAATTTGTTACCAAATACTCGGATTCCATTCTTTGTAATTAAATAAAATTTTAATCATAATTTAATCTTTTTGACACTAAGCAAGTGTGTTTACGTTAAGTGGGTTAAGTTGGTTTCTATTAAATTTCAATCTGATAAACGTAAACATAAATCACAGGAATTTAACTCTAACTAGACAATGTCTTCTTATGCATACCTTTTGTAACAGTTTAACTGAATAAATTTTAAGAAGTACCTAAAGTAATAAAAGTGTAATTATTGTAATTTTACTAGCAAATTTTTGTATTATAATATATGAATTTAGTTTTTTAAATTCAAAACATATAAATTGAATTAAAAATATAATTATGCATAAATACTTACTTTAACTAAACGTGGAGCTTATATTTACATATTTTTATTTATACAAATGTGTCGCATCTAAACCATTAGATTCCGAAGTTCGTATATAATTATATAACTGTCTGTCTAAATTATAAAATTCCATTTTATCCCTAGAAAAATCATAAAAAGTTTAAATTTCTTTTACATTACATTTCTTGTAGTTTTTCACAATTCTATTGTTTTTGAGCAAATTTATAATATGGGTTCAATTGGCACGGTTTTTCAAGCTGAACTTTTAGCAATCTCAAAAGCCATTGATTATATTATTAATAATAATTTTAACATTGTTTACATTCGCACGGATTCATTGTCTGCACTTCAAGCTTTATATAAAGAAAGCCACAACGATTTAGTTAACATTACAAGGGAAAAAATTAGAAATTGTAATACAAAAATTATTTTACAATGGGTCAAAGCTCATGCGGGTGAATACTATAATGAATCTGTCGATATTTTGGCGAAAGAAGCCACCAGAAAAATTACAACTGATTTCATTGTAGGTATGTCTATCAAACAACTTAAAAGTAAAATACATGAGAATTCTTTACTTGTTTGGCAATTGCGATGGGAAGATGACGATAAAGGTAGAAGAGTCTTTTCTTTCTTTCCCAAAGTTAGCATTAAAAGGTTAGAGGGAAACTTCTATTTAAATCAAATTTTCACTGGACATGGGGCTATTCCTGTCCATCAAAATAGATTTTTTAAAAAACCTAGAATTTGTTGGTGTCAAAAAAATGAAGGTACTATTGAACATTTAATATATTATTGTAATTTAGTTCAAGATATCAGATTAAAATATTTTCCTTCAAATTTTTTAACTGTAAATTTATATAATTTATGTAACTCCCCTAAATCTCGTATTGGACTCTGCTCAATAATGGATTATTTTGTTAATTTATCAGTAGCCTAATTATTTGTATTTATATTTATCTTTTCTTTCTATTAATTCCATAAAATTTTTTTATGGAATTTTTTTATGGATGTTATTTTAAGTCATTACTTATATCAAAAGTATAATCAGTTTATATGTTATAACTTTCTATATTATCTTTATATATTTCTGTACTTATTGTCTGTACTTTTTAACTGTACTTATTGTCATCATTCTCTTGTGGCCTTCTCATTGTAAATTTGCTGTTATCTCGGTTCAAAAAAAAATTTAAAAAATAGGAAAAAAAAATTCTAAGTCTTTCAGAACACTTCCGCGTTATTAGAACAGTGATTACTCTCTCTCCAATTTAAATTTAATTTTTTCTTTGTTAAAATTGATCTTTGTGTTCCTTAAGTACTATACAGGATTTCTGTCCTGACGATTAGTTTTCACTCCCCGTATGGCGTAAGCTGGTTCGGGTGTATAATTTACTTACATTACATAGACATGTTCCTTTTGAGGCATTGAGTAACTGACTACAATTTGTAAATAGCGATATAAAATGCGTGTACATTGCATAGACCTGTTCCTTTTGAGAAATTGAGTAACTTTGACTAAGATTTATACATAGCGATATAAAATGCGTGTACATTGCATAGACCTGTTCCTTTTGAGAAATTGAGTAACTTTGACTAAGATTTATACATAGCGATATAAACTGTGTGTACATTGCATAGACCTGTTCCTTTTGAGGAATTGAGTAACTTTGACTAAGATTTATAAATAGCGATATAAACTGCGTGTACATTGCATAGACCTGTTCCTTTTGAGGAATTGAGTAACTTTGACTAAGATTTATACATAGCGATATAAACTGTGTGTACATTGCATTGACCTGTTCCTTTTGAGGAATTGAGTAACTTTGACTAAGATTTATAAATGGCGATATAAACTGCGTGTACATGGCATAGACCTGTTCCTTTTGAGGAATTGAGTAACTTTGACTAAGATTTATAAATAGCGATATAAACTGCGTGTACATTGCATAGACCTGCTCCTTTTGAGGAATTCAGTAACTTTGACTAAGATTTATAAATAGCGGTATAAACTGCTTGTTGGCTTAATAACATTGATTATTATCTCAGCAAAATTAATGACATTAATGATATAAAACTTTTGGTTTGTTTATAGTAGTAGCTTAGTTAAGTAGGCTATATCAATAAATTATATTTATTACAATATTAACATTTATCTAAGGTTAAAATACCAAATTTTACGCAAGTGATAAATAACCAAAATACGTAAAATAATTAATATATTGCCTCATATGTTTTACAATTTTACATTAATACAACAACGTATTTTAACTCAATAGATTTTTATCGTTTCATAACGATAAAAATCTAATAAATATTTTATCGTTATGAAACCTTATTAAAACCAACATTAATGCAAGTAGTATGCCGTCATTCGGTTGCCATTAACAGATTTAAAATTTTATTTTAAGAAAATATAATTCAAAGTTTTTTTTTTCTGTTCTATGCGGTCCATTTTGTTAAAGATCAACAGTTCAAAGTTCTCGGGTAAATTTCTCAGAAATTCTAGATTTAACCATATGTTAACTAATATCACTATTGTTACCAAACGAATCAAAATCCTCTTGTGATTAGTTTATGATGACGTCATCATTTTTGACCAATCGCATTAATAATTCAATGATAAACACACCCATTTCGCATCTTTTATATGCGGCCATTGTATTACACCGAAACAATTTTATTTCAAGTCTGTTTTGGAAGTAGAATTTCTTCTCCCTTGCTAATTTAATCCTCTTTTTCCTGGATCAGCGTTTCCCGATCTGTGGTACATGTACCATTGGGGGTACGGAAGTTACCTGGTTGGTGGTACACTAAAAATAATCAATAATACAGGAGATAAAAAATTAAAAATTTAAATATAAAATATCATAGAAACGTTTTTTTCTATAATTCATAAAAATTATCCCAATTAATAATAAGTATTATACGGTACAGTTGTTAATATGTACGGTGGATGATTGAAAACCCGGCAATCGTCCGGCAGCCTCGCATCTTTTCAACCAAACTTCAAAAAATTATGTTCTTTGAAACAAGCAAAAGGTTCTCATTAAATTATTTAATTTAATATTTGATTATGATAAGAAAATAAATTGTGTTTTTATAATTTTGTGGTTTTATTAAAACAGATTATTAGTAAACAAAATATGACAAAATATTAGATAAATATAAAACTTTGAGCAAACTCTACATGCATATATATATATATATATATATATATATATATATATATATATATATATATATATATATAAATCCTGATATATATACATACTATAATTACTAAATCTTCTTTATAAGGTAAAAGAGTAGAAATTTCAGAGTAAGCATAGTCGAAGCAACTGGATTGTTACATATTTTATAACTAGTTAATTACTGAAACTTGTTTATAAGGTAAAAGAGTAAAATTTTCAGAGCCAGCATAGTCGAAGCAATTGGATTGTTAATATTTTATAACTAATTAATTACTGAATCTTGTTTAGAAGGTATAAGTGTATAAATTTCAGAGTAAACATAGTCGAAGCAACTGGAATGTTACGTACTTTATAACTAGTTTATTAGTTAATCTCCTTTATAAGGTAAAAGAGTATAAATTTCAGATTAAGTACAGCCGAAGCAATTGGATTGTTACATATTTTATAACTAATTAATTACTGAATCTTGTTTAGAAGGTATAAGTTTATAAATTTCAGAGTAAACATAGTCGAAGCAACTGGAATGTTACATACTTTATTACTAGTTTATTAGTTAATCTCCTTTATAAGGTAAAAGAGTATAAATTTCAGATTAAGTACAGCCGAAGCAATTGGATTGTTACATATTTTATAACTAATTAATTACTGAATCTTGTTTATAAGGTAAAAGAGTATAAATTTCAGATTAAGCATAGCCGAAGCAATTGAATTGTTACTTATGTTATAACTAGTTAATTATTGAATCTTCTTTATAAGGTAAAAGAGTATAAATTTCAGATTAAGTACAGACGAAACAATTAGATTATTATATATTTTATCACTAGTTAATTATTGAATCTTTTTTATAAGGTAAAAGAGTATAAATTTTCAGAGTAAGCATAGTCCGAGCAATGGTTTTGTTATATATTTTATAACTAGTTAATTATTGAATCTTCTTTATAAGGCAAAACAGTATAAATTTCAGATTAAGTACAGTCGAAACAATTGGATTATTACATATTTTATAACTAGTTAATTACTGAATCTTATTTATAAGGTAAAAGAGTAAAAATTTTAAATTAAGCACAGCCGAAGCAATTGAATTGTTACTTATGTTATAACTAGTTAATTACTGAATCTTGTTTATAAGGTAAAAGAGTATAAATTTCAGAGTAAGCATAGTTTTGATAAGCAATTTTATGTTCAAATCTATCAAACAAATTTAAATCACTGGTCAAAAGCTTTACATGTTTTAAATTTGTAAATTTATTCACATTTTTTATCAGCATAAATTAAAATGATTTTTAATTACTAACTTAGCGTCACGAGACTTAGTACACATTTAAACAGAAGTATAACTAAATCAATAAAACTGTTTTTTTTAAATCGGACAATTTTTATAAAATTTCAGTTTCTGGATTTTTTTGAATTTTTGAATTGTTTGTTGAGTATTAATTTTAAATTTTTCCTCCTCATTTTGTCTTATTATTTTTTAAGATTATAGTGAACATATTTGGGCATTATTTTGTTTATTAAATACATAGTTCTAACTATATGAAATGTTTAATTCTTTACTTTGAATATGGGTAGAAAAGGTTTTTTATAACTTAAATATAGTTTTAATGACATAAAGGAAATCAGATCTTAAAGTAGACACACTTAAATATTTTAATACTTGTCTAACAAAGAATTTGTAGGAATCTATGAAAAAGGGAATATTTTAAAAAATGCAAAGGGATATTTTAAAAATTAATGATAAATAAATATTTCTGTGATTTTAGTAATAGTTTTAATGCTATCAATTAAGTTGTACTTTAGTTTATATGTGTACAAAGTTTTAACCTTTCAATGAAGAACTTACAGAAACGGTTTATGATGTTTACCGGTTCTTTAAAGTTGTTTTTTTTATCAGTATAGTAATTGAGCAAGGAAGAAAGTTTTACAGAACTAGAAAAGAAATGCGTGTAGGAGCAGCAGTAGATTTGTCGCAAAGGTAATGAATGCTCTCGTAACTGAAGAGTTGTGGGTTTGGAGTGGGTTTAACCCTTCGAGGGGCACCCACAGAAACTCTTTGGTTTTCAATGAAATTAGTTTATAAATGTTATCTATGAATCTTTTAAATATGAAGTATATGAAAAATAAATTATATTACTTGCGGAATAAGCAAGGAATAATTTGATTGCGTAATCACCTCCCTTGGAACAAAAAGGAAAATGACACATTTTTTAATAATATTGGAAAAATAACTAATAAATTTTAATTAAATGGGTGTATAAATCAAATAGATAAGAAATTTGTATGTGAAGTTTAAACAGGTACATTTATTTTAAAGTCTTAACATTAAAAAATCGAATTTTTGCTTTTAGGATCGGGTTTTGATGGAGCTTGATTCTAAAAGAAGATTTAGACAGGAATAATTATAAGAAGTGAAAAAAATTAAGTGTCGGTAGTTTGATGAAAAATTGAAAATCAAAAACTTTTTTTTTCTATATAAATCAGAGAAAAAAAAATTTTAACAGCGGTATATTATATATACCAGTGCCCTTCAAAGGGTTTAAGCCTTGGGAAACAAGAAAATATTGCCGTGTTAAAACTAAAAAGTTTCCCTTGGGCAGATATTACACGTGTATATCACTCCATACTTCATGATAAAAAACAGTTGTCGGTAAATGGGTCAGCCATTCTGGGAAAATATCATTAGGTTTTATTACTTTGTCCGTGATCAGCAACAATGCGTGATAATGTCTGTCAACTACTTTTAAGCCGGAGTAGCTCAGTTGGTAAAGGCAACTGAGAGGTTGAGGGTCGGAACCTTAGCCGGCCTAAGATACTCCGTGTTCGTTAATGGTGACTGGGGCACGTAAAATAGGTTCGTGTTCACAATGTCTTCCAAGTTCTCAATCAACACCTCTGGGGGCGGCAGGCCAAGCCTATGCGTCTTGTGCTCAGTTCTTGCTTCAAAATCACGAGGACCCACTTTCGTACTTACTTTCGTTATAACACTTAGACAGCTTCATTTTTTTCCAAAATTCGGTCAAAAAATCTCACATTTTTATTGCATTTTTTTTTGTTCATTTTACATTTTTAAGTAAGATATGTTATTAAAATTAACATTTCTAATATTTTCAAGCATTTATTACAACTTTTTTTCTTTCTATGAAAGCATCATAGAACTGAAGTTTACCTTTAGTCTCATCGATATCTAAGTTAATTTTTGGAATTCCAGTGAAAGCAAATCTAGGATTCGAAGGATTATCACATTTAATTTTAAAAAATTGCCTTACTTGACTGATTCCATCTGTACTACTATCAGAGTCACCACTATCCAGGTCATCTAGTAAACTTTCGCTACTATCATTTACAGATAATTCAGTTTCTGATTCCGAGTTACAGTTCGAATCACAAGACATTATCTCCATACGCTCTGAATGATCCATTAATTAAAAGTAAAAATATATTATTCAACTCTTACATCAATAAAATTATCAGGCGGTTAGTAAAATATAACCAGAAAGCTATACACTGAAAGATGACAATTCGTCTACTGATACAAAACATGCGGAAAAACCCGAGATTTTGAACCAATCAGAGTAGAAAATACAATAAACTGCAAACTATCATTTACTGGACGAATAAATTACTATACGAATTATTTGATACTAAAACTGGAAAAAATACGCCCGAAACAGGGCAAGCGAAATAGAAATCATATTGCCCGTACGCCGTACAGGAAAATCAGTAAAGCCCGAAAGCTGTGCCCGTACGGCGTACGGGAAAAACAGGGAAGAGGTTAAGCGTACTTTCACCCCAGAGGCGTTCGTCAAAACGGATGGCGCAAGCCTTTGGCTTAATAATATATATATATATATATATATATATATAATATATATATATATATATATATACAAATATATATTTGTATTTATATATTATATATGTATTTATATAATAATAGGGATATAGAGCTTCACTTACGTATAAACTCAGGCATTGTTACTTCATATGTACATATAAAGTAGAGGTGTTAACGAAAATAAATAAAAATATAGAACTGAAAACTTTTTTTATCCTCAATATGATCTTTAACAAAATATAATGATTAGAAAACGTAAAAACTTAAAAAATAAAAAAATTTTAATTTTTGAAAAATTTGATTTTTAAATTTAAAAATACTATACGGAGAATATTTGTCTTGTTGACTAATTTTTATGAATGGAATTATATGTGTGCTACCAAAGATTGTGGATAAAAAAAGCCAATCGATTACTTTAAACTGCAACCTGTAGATAAATAATTCTATAAGGACATTCGAATATTTAAGAACTAATACAGCTTTATCACGTAACGAAGCATTTTTTGCATTATGTATCTAGATACAATGACTGTTTTGTTACAGTGACGAAATGTGAAAGATAAACCTTCAAACGCATCGTCGAAATTTAAAACACATTCGGGAGTTTATTTAATATAATTTAAGCATTCCAGTCATACAAGTTGGGAATCCCATGGGTTGTAATTATGGGCGTTCCGTAAATTCTATAAAGATGCTTGTAAAATGCATTTAAATTCGTTAAGGGGACAAGGGACATCCAAAAGGGATGAATTCGGCCAACATTTCGAAATGTTTTTCCTTCCTGAGAGAATCTAGTTAGTCGTTTTACAAGATCATGAGACAAATTTTAAATCAAATGATTATTATATCTCATTAACCCATTAGCTAATTATTATCGGAATCATTACTTCTGGATATATAGTGAAGAATATTTTAAGACTAAGTTATCTTAGACTCCTGAGTATATAAGTACATATGAAATTCAAGCAAATTTCGAAGTTATAGCTCGTACGTGTAAGGGATTTAATTTTAAATATCATCGGACGTCATTCATTAAAGGAGAAACATTTCTTTACTTGTATCTATTTACCTTACTTATCTCAATAAAGAGGTTATCCAAAATTTGATGAAATAAATCTTATGAAAAATATTAGGGTTCATATGTCTGTATGTATACATCTCTCTCTCTCTCTCTCTCTCTCTCTCTCTATATATATATATATATATATATATATATATATATATATATATATATATATATATGTGTGTGTGTGTGTGTGTGTGTGTGTGTGTGTGTAATGAGATGGACTTCTCAATGGAGGGTTGCAGTCATGGCCATAAAAATGATATCTTTTCAGCTAAAGACCTTTATTAAGATAACGTTGACGGACGGGTTCCCACTTCATCATAGGGACAGGACAAACTGAAGGGTCAAGTAGCATGAAGTTTTATGTACAAGACACGTAACACCTGGGTCAACATCTGTGGGAAAATATCTCTAGAAAAATCTGCCTCCGCTAGCGTGCATCTCCTTTTTATTTGGAAATTTCCTAAATTGTCCACTAGGGCCATGTAGGTTTATAATTGGCCAGGCCCCTTCTCCGAGGACGTAACCTGTAGCAACAGCGGTCAATTTAGGTTAGGGGTTAAAAAGGGGAATGGAAAATGACGCGGGAATTTTTACCCTTGATTTAAGTTTTGAAACCCCTGAGAATATATATATTCTCTATACATATAAATATATATACACATATATATATACATATATATATACATACATATATATATATATATATATATATATATATATATATATATATATATATATATATATATATATGAAGCACAGCGGGGCCTGCTATGCTTCGAGGATATAGCATGGTCGAAAAAGAATACTATTTTTCAGGATAAGATTCACATACTTTATTTGACAACGTCCACAGCAAAAACCCAACAAAGGATGGTTGCACAGCCTTTTATAACCTTGGGGATGCAACAGTGTGAGAAGGGAATTCGTTAACTCTGCAAGTTAGAAATGCTCTTAATCAGCAAAATAGGTTGGCGAGGTAAGCTCACCAACAGGAAAGAGACAAAAGAGTTTAAAGCCGAGAGGACACTTAAAAGATGACGAAATTGCGGATTTGGTAGTTCTTTAATACAGTAGTTAGTAATTTCAGTTAGGATTAAAGTATTAAATTTTTACATTATATATATATATATATATATATATATATATATATATATATATATATATATATATATATGTGTGTGTGTGTGTGTGTGTGTGTGTGTGTGTGTGTAATAATTATTTCCTCTAGTGACAATAATCATGTGGACTCTATTGTTTTTACTTGCCCGGGCTACTGGGCAAGGAAAAGCCTAATTAGTTATCAGTAATAAATATCGGCCCACACTGAAGAGAACGGCACAAGACTAATTAAAAACTAATTAAACCGGACATATACATACGACCCGACAGACGTTGTCCTGTTTTAACGTTGCAAATACAGAAATTGTAAAATGTTTTTAAATAAATTATAAATTAGACCGTTTTGATGGAAAAGTAACGAAAAAAAATTATTTTAAAAGTACTTGATGCCACCACGCGTACTGTCATCACAAACCTAATTAGATTAAATTAAAATTCCCGCATCGCCTGTAAGGGAATTCGATCGTGTGAATTCTCGTACTGAAACCAATTGCGCCGACTACTGCGCCACAGATACGTTAGCAGTGAATTGTTTCAAGCGGCATTATAATAATCTGAATAAGAGCGCAATTCTGGATTTTTAATAAAAAATATATTCTATCGGATTAAATTGAGAATCTAAACCATTCTCGAATCAAATTTATTACATACACAACAAAAATTTCGTCAAAGTTAGTCCAGCCGTTTAGGGGGAGTTCTATTACAAACACACGGACAGAAGAATTTTATACACACACACACACACACACACACACACACACACACATATATATATATATACATATACATATACATATACATATACATATATACATATATATACATATATACATATAGAGAGAGAGAGAGAGAGAGAGCAAAAGAGTGAGAGAGAGAGGGTGAGGGAGAAGAGAAAAGGGAAAGCGAGAGAGAGAATGTGAGTGAGAGAGAGAGAAGAGAGTGAGCGAGAGATAGGGAATGAGGGTGAGGGAGGTGAAAGGGGAAGTGAGATAGAGTGATATAGAAAGAGAGCAAGAGTGAGAGAGTGGGTGAAAGAGAGAAGAGAGTGAGTGAGAGCTAGAGCGAGAGTGAGTGAGTGGGGGAAAGAGAGAAGAGAGTGAGAGAGAGTGAGAAAGGGAGCGAGGGTGAGGAACGGAGAAAAGGGAAGCGATAAAGAAATAAGAGAGTGAGTGAGTGAGAAGAGAGATAGTGAGAGAGTGAGAGCTAGAACGAAAGTGAGAAGGAGAGAGTGGGATTAGAGGAAGGGTGTGTGAGTAGAGAGAGTTAAAGAGAGACGGGGGAGAGAGAGTAGATATGCATTTTACATCTAAACAATTCCTGAGGTTATATATTTGTACACAAAAAAATCCCACGCACAATATCAAATTGCTTTCATAGTATGACAGACTACTGTACAGATCAATTATAAAGTTTGTTTTTGTAAACTCAGAACTCAGTCTAATTTTAACTATCTAGTATCGCTCACTTTGTTGAACTTAGTTTCGTTTCAGTGTTCAACTTACATGTTTTATCCAACCTTTTTTGCCTTTTGCTCTTACTGAAAATGAAAGTACATTAATTAAACCTTATACTTAACAAAATTGAATAACTCTGACGACAAAACTTCATCCATTGTATAAGGTATAATAATTTTGTCAACTCAGATGAAAAGCTTAGAAAACTCTTTTGTTTCGTAAAAGATGATTTTTTATTCTTAAATAAATAAATAACATTTTATTTCATTCTTAAAGACTTTGATTTAGTCTCAGTATTTTCTGTTTAGAATAAGTAAAGAGCTAACTCAGTTTTATTTGGTATTGCAGAATAAGCTCATATAGATTCGAAATATCGAATATTTTGGTTTACATAGATTTAGATCTTTTAGTGTTTTTACAATAAGTAGTTTACTTGTTCATAAATGTACTAATCAAAATATTTTGTATTAATTAAAAGTTTTTTTACTTAAAATTAGTAGCATTTGTATGTTTAGATGAAGGAGTATGAATTCATATTTATATTATATGAAAAATTTAAGTAAGAGGTATTTGATTTTGGTCACTTGATATTTATCGAAACTAGCATATAGCCCGACATATAATGGGATCAGTAAAATTTTTAATTTTCCAGAATTGTAAAGTATCCTATCAGGCAGGTGAAAAAACTGTCTGTTTTTTGGCTGAGAATTATCTGGTATAGGCTCAATAATTTGTTTATCTTCATACTCTTCTAGAGTCTCCCGATACTGTAATTGCAGTTTAGAATTACGTTGAATTCATTTGGTCAAACCATGTGGTTATGTATGAAAAACAAACAGACAAACAAACTTCTTTAACCCCTGGCTGCTCATCCCTGAATTTTTGCGGGCATTTGCTTTTCTTCCTGTATTGAGGAGGGCATACCGCCTTTTCACCGTTTAACCAGTGAAATAAATTATATACAGTATTAGACGTTCAATCATGTAATAAATAGAATTATAAGAAAAGAACTATATTTGTATTAGGTAATAGAATTATAGTTATATTATGTAGTAAAGAGAAATTAACTGTAATTCAATTGAAATGTATTTAAAAACATTTTGTGATAGCATTTGAAATTTATTTTTTGATAGATTAGTTTCTCATGATAAAATCTATATATAAAATCTTTTCTAGAGAGGGGGAGTAAGTGATATCTGTTATCTGATATATCAACTTCAGAGTGGGATAGCTGTTTCAAGAATTGGTTTGAACGGATGGAAAAGTGTATAAATCTTACAGGAAAATATTTTGATAAGCTATAAAACAGTTTATTTCCCAAAAATTCTTTTTCTTCCTAATTTTTATAAAAATTTAAAAGGCAACCTTCGTAATAAATCTTTTTGGTAGGCCGAGGAAGTGATTGTTATCTGTTATCTGAGATATTACCTACAGAGTGGGAAACTGTTTCAAGAATTGGTTTGAACAGATGGAAACATGTATAATTTTTAAAGGAGAATATTTGAAAAACGATTGAAGGGTGTGTTCCCCCAAAATTGTCTTTAGTCTTAATTTTTGTAAAGACTTAAAAGGCAACCCTCGTAGTAAGAATTTTTGGTTGACTGTGGATCGAGTGTTATCTGTTATCTTAGATATCAACTTCAGAGTGGGAAAACTGTTTCAAGAATTGGTTTGAATGCAGGGAAAAATGTATAAATCTTAAATTCGAATATTTTGAAAGGCTATAAAACACTTTGTTCCCAAAAAATTGACTTTTGTCCTTATTTCTCTGAAAACTTAAAAGGCAACCCTTATAGTAAACCTTTTTGTTTAACCGTGGGAGTGAGTGTTATCTGAGATATCAACTTCAGAGTGGAAAAAATGTTTCAAGAATTGGATTTAAGGGATGGAAAATGTACAAATTTAAATGAGAATATTTTAAAAATTTATAAAACAGTTTATTCCCCAAAAATTCTTTTTATTTCTAATTTTTGTAAAAACTGAAAAGTCAAACCTCGTAGTAAACATTTTTGGTTGGCCGTGGGAGTAAGTATTATCTGTTATCTGAGATATCAACTTCAGAGTGGGGAAACTGTTTCAAGAATTGGTTTGAACGGATGTAAAAGTGTATAAATCTTAAAGGAGAATATTTTGAAAAGCTATAAAACAGATTATTTCCCAAAAATTATTTTTCTCCCTAATTTTTATAAAACTTTGAAAGGCAACCTTCGTAATAAATCTTTTTGATTGGCCGAGGAAGTGATTGTTATCTGTTATCTGAGATATCAACTTCAGAGTGGAAAAACTGTTTCAAGAATTGTTTGAATGGATGGAAAATTTTATGTCTTAAACAAGAATATTTTGAAAAGCTATAAAACAGTTTGTTCCCCCAAAATTGTCTTTTGTCTTAATTTTTGTAAAAACTTAAAAGGCAACCCTCGTAGTAAACCTTTTTTGGTTGGCCGTGGGAATGAGTGTTGTCTGTTATCTGAGATATCAATTTCAGAGTGGGATACCTATTTCAAGAATTACTATAAAACAGTTTATTCCCCAAAAATTCTTTTTCATCCTAATTTTTGTAAAGACTTAAAAGACAACCCTCGCAGTAAACCATTTTGATTAGCTGTGGGAGTCAGTGTTATCTGTTATCTGAGATATCAAATTCAGAGAGGAAAAACTGTTTCAAGAAATTGTTTGAATGGATGGAAAACTGTATGAATCTTAAAGGGGAATATTTTTGAAAACCTGTAAGACAATTTGTTTCGCCAAAAATCGTCTTTTGTCTTAATTTTTGTAAAAAATTAAAAGGCAACCCTCGCAGTAAACCTTTTTGGTTGCCGAGGGAATGATTGTTATCTGAGATATCAACTTCAGAGTGGGAAAACTGTTTCAAGAATTGGTTTGAACGGTTGGAAAAGTGTATAATCTTAATAGAGAATATTTTGAAAAGCTATAAAACAGTTTGTTTCCCCAAAATTCTTTTTATTTCTAATTTTTATAAAACATAAAAGGCAACCTTCGTAGTAAACTTTTTTGGTAGGCAGTAGGAGTGAGTGTTATCTGTTATCTGAGATATCAACTTTAGAGTGGGAAAACTGTTTCAAGAATTTGTTTTAATGGATGGAAAAGTGTATAAATCTTAAAGAATATTTTGGAAAGCTATAAAACAATTTGTTCACCCAAAATTCTTTTTCGTTCTAATTTTTCTAAAAACTTAAAAGGCAACCCTCGCAGTAAACCTTTTCTTTTTTTTTGGTTAGCCGTGGGAGTGAGTGTTATCTGTTATCTGAGATATCAACTTCAGAGTGGGAAAACTGTTTCAAAACTTGGTTTGAAAGAATGTTAAAGTGTATAAATCTTAAAGAAGATTATTTCAAAATTCTACAAAACAGTTTGTTCCCCTAAAACTCTTTTTCGTCCTAATTTTTGTAAAACTGTTTCAAGAATTGTTTGAATTAATGGAAAAGTGTATATTCTTATAGGAGAATGTTTTGAAAAGCTATAAAACAGTTTATTCAGCAAAATTCTTTTCCGTTCAAATTTTTGTAAAAACTTAAATGGCAACCCTCATAGTAAACCTTTCTGGTTGGCCGCGGGAGTGAGTATTATCTGTTATCTGAGATATCAGAGTGGGAAAACTGTTTAAAGATTTGGTTTCAACGGATGGGAAAGTAAGTAAATCTTTTTTAATAGAAGATTATTTTGAAAGCTATAAAACAGTTTGTTCTCCCAAAATTGGTTATCGTCCTAATTTTTGTAAAAATTTAAAAGGCAACCCTCATAGTAAACCATTTTGGTTGGCCGTGGGAGTAACTGTTATCTGATATATCAACTTCAAAGTGGAGAAATGGTTTAAATAATTGGTTTGAACGGTTAAAAAAGTGTATAAATCTTAAATGGTAAAATTTAAAAAAGTTTTGAAACAGTTTATTCCCCAAAAATTCTTTCTCATCCTAATTTTGTAAAAACTGAAAAGGCAACCTTCGTAGTAAACCTTTTTGGTTGTCAGTGAGAGAGAGTGTTAACTTTTATCTGAGATATCAGCTTTAGAGTGGAAAAATTGTTTCAAGAATTAGTCTGAATGGATGTTAAGGTGTATCAATCTTAAAGAAGAATATTTTGAAAATCTATAAAACAGTTTGTTCCTCCAAAATTGTCTTCTGTCTTAATTTTTGTAAAGACTTAAGAGGCAACCCTCGTATTAAAAATTTTTGGTAGACCATGGAGTGAGTGTTATCTAATCTGAGATTTCAACTTCAGAGCGGAAAAACTGTTTCAAGAATTGGCTTAAACGTATGTAAAAGTGTGTAAATCTTAAAAGAGAATATTTTGAAAGGCACTAAAAGGGTTTGTTCCAAAATAATTGCCTTTTACCTTAATTTTTGTAAAAACTTAAAAGGTAACCTTCGTAGTAAACCTTTTTAGTTGACTGTGGGAGTGAGTGTTATCTGTTATCTGAGATATCAACTTCAGAGTGGGATAACTGTTTCAAGAATTTGTTTGAATGGATGAAAAAGTGTATAAAACCTAAAGGAGAATATTTTTAAAAGCTACAAAACAATTTGTTCCGCAAAATTATCTTTTGTCTCAATTTTTGTTAAAACTTAAAAGGGAACCCTCGTAGTAAAGTACCCTTTTTGTTTTCCCGTTGAAGTGAGTGTTATTTATTATCTGAGATATCCACTTCAGAGTGGAAAAACTTTTTCAAGAATTAGTTTGAACGGATGGAAATGTGTATCATCTTAAGGGAGAAAATTTTGAAAAGCTATAAAACAGTACGTTCCCCAAAAACTCTTTTTCGTCCAAATTTTTGTAAAAAGTTAAAAGGCAACCCTAGTATTTCACCTTTTTGGTTAGCGTGGGAGTGAGTGTTATCTGTTATCTGAGAAATCAACTTCAGGGTGGGAAAATTGTTTCAAGAATTGGTTTGTACGGATGGAAAAATGTATAAATCTTAAAAGAGAATATTTTGAAAAGCAATAAAGGGTTTGTTCCCCAATAATTGTCTTAAAAAACTTGGTAAGACTTGAGGTAACCCTTGCAGTAAATCTTTTTGGTTGGCCGAAGTCGTGAGTGTTATCTGTTATCTGTTCTTACTCGTGTGTTTATACTTTCGTCTAGAATCTTTAATACCCGTAGAATATCATAACGTACTCTACTGCAAATCACACCTCTGATATGCGTCTCTCAAAATCACACCGGAAGGATTTTAAAAATTTACCCGAATCACATACACTCTTCCCCATTTTCCTGGCTGTAGAACGTCATAAAATCAGAACGACGTTCAGGTGCATAAGAAAATAAGCTCATTTCCCCCCGACTCTTTTCACTTGATGTTAGAGGGGAAGGACATGAACACCCTTCCCGGCAAAAGTAACCTAATTTGTAACAAGATTTCATGGAATCCTTTACTTTGTTAGAGCCTCACGGAGAGATATCACTGAGAAGGAGAAGAGATCAAGTGCCTTAAACATTCCATTTACAAGAATGCGTGAAGCTGGGAATGGCAGCATTTATGGGAAGATTCCGGAAGAGCTTTTTATGATATTCCAGCCTAATGTAATAATGCTCAAGCGTTATAGGTGTCACTTTGCCCTCCTTCAGGAACAATATGCTTTGTACGGTGGCAGCGGGGCTGTCGGAAAAACGGGAGGTTTGGGAAAACAAAAAAGGGAAAATCTTTAGGAATGTTCTTCCCCTGACTTTCGGGGACTGCGACGTATGGATGCCACTCATAACTACAGTGTGTAGTACTTGCTCGCCGGTTTACAGTTAATTATTTCAGGTCATAGATACTTGGCAGTATACAACTGGTTTTGGTTTTGGGTTTTTTCCCCATTATTTATTAATACTCTGAATATATATATATATATATATATATATATATATATATATATATATATATACACACATTTGTGTGTGTACTTGTACATATGTACACACACACACACACACACATATATATATATATATATATATATATATACATATATATATATATATATATTGTATATATATATATATATATATATATATGTATATGTGAGTACGTATATATACATATATATGTATATATATACGTACACACACACACACACACACATATATATATATATATATATATATATATGTATATGTGTATATATATATATGTATATATATGTATATATATGTTTATATATATACATATATATGTATATGTGTGTACGTATATATACATATATATATATATATATATATATATATATATATATATATATATATATATATATATATATATATATATATATATATATATATATATATATATATATATATATATATATATATATATATATATATATATATATATATACATACATATATATGTACAACTGGTTTTGGTTTTGGGTTTTTTCCCCATATTTATTAATACTCTGAATATATATATATATATATATATATATATATATATATATATATACACACATACACATTTGTGTGTGTACTTGTACATATGTACACACACACACATATATATGTGTATATATATATATGCTTATATGTATATA
>CM063507.1:71117495-71119995 GCA_032207245.1 Pardosa pseudoannulata | reverse complement strand
CTACTACTACTACTACTACTACTACTACTACTACTACTACTACTACTACTACTACTACCATAAATACATAATGTATATATACATTTTTTTGGTTTTGGAGGTATATTTATATGCCTCTACTTTATTAGTTTAGTGTCTTATGAAGAGTTTTAATGAAATTTCAAGAAAAAAATATTTAATATATCAGCTTTTGGCCATGGTTCTATGTTTTGCTTTGTTTTCATTTCTGATTATTAATTTCTTCTACTACTACTACTAACTACTTATCACAATTTAAAATGAAACTTAAAAATATTTAACATTTCAGTTTTGGGACATGGTTCTACATTTTGCTTTTTTTTCATTTCTGATTATTAATTTCTTCTACTACTATTAACTACTTATCAGAATTTAAAATGAAACTTACACAAAACTATTTAACATTTCAGTTCTTGGGATATGGTTTTACATTTTGCTTTTTTTTCATTTCCAATTTTTTCTACTACTATTAACTACTTATCAGAATTTAAAATGAAACTTACACAAAACTATTTAACATTTCAGTTCTTGGGATATGGTTCTATGTTTTGCTTTGTTTTCATTTCTGATTATTAATTTCTTCTACTACTACTACTAACTACTTATCACAATTTAAAATGAAACTTAAAAATATTTAACATTTCAGTTTTGGGACATGGTTCTACATTTTGCTTTGTTTTTATTTCTGATTATCAGATTTTTCTCCTACTACTAACTACTTATCAGAATTTAAAATGAAACTTACACAAAAAATTTTAACATTTCAGTTTTGGGACATAGTTCTACATTTCGCTTTGTTTTCATTTCCAATTTTTTCTACTACTATTAACTACTTATCAGAATTTAAAATGAAACTTACACAAAACTATTTAACATTTCAGTTCTTGGGACATAGTTCTACATTTTGCTTTTTTTTCATTTCCGACTATCAATTTCTTCTACTACTATTAACTACTTATCAGAATTTAAAACGAAACTTACACAAAACTATTTAACATTTCAGTTCTTGGGATATGGTTTTACATTTTGCTTTTTTTTCATTTCCGACTATCAATTTCTTCTACTACTATTAACTACTTATCAGAATTTAAAATGAAACTTACACAAAACTATTTAACATTTCAGTTCTTGGGATATGGTTTTACATTTCGCTTTATTTTCATTTCCGACTATGATATACATTTTGCTTTGTTTTTACATCTGATTATCAATTTCTTCTACTACTACTAACTACTTATTAGAATTTAAAATGAAACTTAAACAAACATATTTAACATTTAAGTTCTGGGGCATGATTCCACATTTTGCTTTTTTTCCTTTCTCCTTATAAACTTCTAATATATAGATATATATGTGTGTGTGTATATATATATATCTTTATATTTTATATATAAAATTCTTCTGTCAGTGTGTTAGTAATAGAACTCCTCTATATATTATATAATTTGATGAAATTTTATATAATTAAGTTATTAATAAATGGTTTAGGTTCACAATATTATCAGAAATATATATTTTATTTATTAAAAATAGAATTATCTTTATATTGAGAGTATTATAATGCCTCTCGAAATTACTATATATTATATAGCATTATATAATATACGAGATATTATATGTACATATATATATATAATATTTTAATTTATAATCTAATATTATATACGATATGTACGCAATTATCAAGTATTTTATAATAAATAATAAAGTAATTTTTTTTCCTATACTTTTATCAAACGATAATTTATAATTTATTTAAAAAGATTTTACAATTTTTATTTACAGCATTATATACTGCAAATATAGTATATATATATATATTTATATATATATATATATATATATATATATATTATATATTTATATATATATATATTATATATATATTATATATATATATATATATATATATATATATATATATATATATATATATATATATATATATATATATATATATATATATATATATATATATATATATATATATATATATATATATATATATATATATATATATATATATATATATATATATATATATATATATATATATATATATATATATATATATATATATATATATATCTTTAGATATAAGATTCTTCTTTTCGTGTGTTTGTAATATAACTCCTCCCAAACTTCTGGACTGATTTTGATGAAATTTTAAGTATACAATTGTGTTGATTCGAGAATGGGTAAAATTCACAATTTCGCATGACAAAAATGTTTTTTCATTAAAAACCCAGAATTGCGCACTTATTGAGAATATTATAATGGCGCTCGAAACCTTTCGCGGCCAAAATATCTGTGGCGCAGTGGTCTTCAGTACGAGAAGTCTCAGGAACGACTCCCCTTACAGGCGATGTAGGAATTTTATTTTAATCTAATTATGATTGTGATGACTATACGCGGGGTGGCAGCAAGTATTTTTAATTTTTTCCTTACTTTTCTTTCAAAACTGTCCAATTTATAATTTATT
>CM063507.1:71099995-71112495 GCA_032207245.1 Pardosa pseudoannulata | reverse complement strand
TTTTCACATATTTCAAACTGTCTATCCTTTATCATACCTCTGTATGACTTTTTTCTGACATTTAACTACATGTCATGTAATTTATTTATTTATATATTATCTAATATATATATATAAATATATGCCTTGGTATATAAATATATGTTTTGGTGCTAATATATAAATATATGCCTTGGTACTTTCTGTAAATTGTTAAAGGGCAGGATATTGAGATCGTGGAAGCTGAATTACAGAGATTAGGAGCAGAAATTTTTGTAAAATATAGTATAAGGAATCATATACGTTATTTGAATTCTATTTCTTTTTAATTTATATTTCTTTTTATTTCATGACGCATCTATTTGGGATCACAATTTCCATATATTTCAAACTGTCTATCCTTTATCATACTCTAGTATGACTTTTTTCAAACATTTACGTATATTTCATATAATTTATTTATATATTATCTAAACTTACATACCTAGTTTTTTAGATAAGCATGGGGCTTAAGATTACTTTTACTACATTTGCTGGATTTATTACAATAATATTGTCCTTAAATTTTTCACATAACTGATTTTAAAAATCCGATAACAAATTTAATGAATGGGGGGAAGGTTTTGAAAGAGTTGGGGTATAATTTAGGATATGCCTTAGTCCTTTCTGTAAATTGTTAAAAGCAGGAAATTGAGATCGTGGAAGCTGAATTACATAGATTATGAGCAGAAATTTTTGTAAAATATATAAGGAAGGATATACGTTATTTGTATTATATTTTTTTTAAAATTTGTATTTCTTTATATTTCATGACATATATATTTGTGATCCTATTTTCCATATATTTCAAAAGGTTTATCCTTTTTCATACCTCTGTATGACTTTTTTCTAACATTTAACTATATTTCATATAATTTATTTATTTATATATAATCTAAACATACATACCTAGTTTTTAGATAAGCGATGGACTTAATATTACTTTTATTACATTTGCTGGATTTATTACGGTAATATTGTCCGTAAATTTTGCAGGAAACTGAATTTGGAGGCCTGATAACAAATTTAATGACTGGGTGGGAAGTATTTAAAAGAGCTGGGGTTTGATTTAGTATATGCATTAGTCCTTTCTGTAAATTGTTAAAAGGTAGGAAATTGAGATCGTAGAAGCTAAATTACAATGATTATGAACAGAAATTTTTGTAAAATATATTATGAGGAAGGATATAAGCTATAAATATTCTATATTTTAAAAATTAGTGTTTCTTTTTATTTTATTATAATCTATTTGTGATCCCATTCTTCATATATTTCAAACTGTCTATCCTTTATCCTACCTCTTTATGACATTTTCCTAACATTTAACTATATTTCATATAATTTATTTATTTATATATAATTTAAACTTACATAACTAGTTTTTTCCATAAGCGATGGACTTAATATTACTTTTATTATATTTGCTGGATTTATTACAGTAATATGGTTCTTAAATTTTTCAGATAATTTTGGAATTTATGACTTTTTCTAACATTTAACTGTATTTCATATAATTTATTTGTTTATATGTTATCTAAGCATGTCAACCTGGATTTTGTGATAAGCGATGGACTTAATACTACTTTTATTACATTTGCTGGATTTATTGCGATAATATTTTCCTTAACTTTTTCAATTAACTGATTTTAGAAATCTGATAACAAATTTAATGACTGGGCGGGAAGGATTTAAAAGAGTTGGGGTTTGATTTAGAATATGTCTTGGTCCTTTCTGTAAACTGTTAAAGGGCAGGAAATTGAGATCGTGGAAGCTGTGTTACAAAGATTATGAGCAGAATTTTTTTGTAAAATATAGTATAAGGAAGGATATATGTTATTTGTATTCTATTTTTTAAAATTTGTATATATTTTTAATTCATAATACATGTATTTGAGATCACATGTTTCATATATTTCAAACTATCTATCCTTTATCATATCTCCGTATGACTTTTTCTAACATTTAACTATATTGCATATAATTTATTTATTTATAAATTATCTAAACTTACAGACCCTATTTTTTCTGTAAGCGTGGGGCTTAAAATTACTTTTATTACATTTGCTGGATTTATTACAGTAAGATTGTCTTTAACATTTTTAGGTAACTGATTTTAAAAATTTGATAACAAATTTAATGATTGGGCAGGAAGGATTTTAAAGAGTTTGGGTTTGATTTTGGATATGGCTTGGTCCTTTCTGTAAATTGTTAAAGGGCAGGAAATTGAGATCGTGGAAGCTGTATTACAAAGATTATAAGCAGAAATTTTTGTAAAATATATTAAAAGGAATGATTACGTTAACTGTATTTTATTTTTTTTTTAAATTTATATTTATTTTTATTTCATGACACATATATTGGGGATCACAATTTCCATATATTTCAAACTGTCTATCCTTCATCATACCTCTGTATGACTTTTTTCTAACATTTAACTATACTTCGTATAATTTATTTATTTATATATTATCTAAACTTACATACCTAGTTTTTTCCATAAGCAATGGACTATATATTACTTTTGTTCCATTTGCTGGATTTATTACGGTAATATTGTCCGTAAATTTTGCAGGCAACTGATTTTGGAGGCCCGATAACAAATTTAATGACTGGGTGGTAAGGATTTAAAAGAGTTGGGGTTTGATTTAGGATATGCCTTGATCCTTTCTGTAAACTGTTTAAAGGCAGGAAATTGAGATCGTGGAAGCTAAATTACAAAGATTATGAACAGAAATTTTTGTAAAATATATTATAAGGAATTATATAAGTTATATTCATTCTATTTTTTAAAAATTAGTGTTTCTTTTTATTTTATGACACATCTATTTGTGATCACAATTTTCATTTATTACAAACTGTCTATCCTTTATCATACCTCTGTATGACTTTTTCTGACATTTAACTACATGTCATATAATTTATTTATTTATTTATTATCTAATATATAAATATATGCCTTGGTACTTTCTGTAAATTGTTAAAAGGCAGGAAATTGAGATCGTGGAAGCTGAATTACAAAGATTATGAGCATAAATTTTCGTAAAATATATTATAAGGAAGGATATACGTTATTTGTATTCTATTTTTTAAAATGTGTATTCCTTTTTATTTCATGACACATGTATT
This sequence comes from Pardosa pseudoannulata, assembly GCA_032207245.1. Classification (NCBI taxonomy): domain Eukaryota; kingdom Metazoa; phylum Arthropoda; class Arachnida; order Araneae; family Lycosidae; genus Pardosa; species Pardosa pseudoannulata. The sequence continues at coordinate 71,109,351 of CM063507.1, read as the reverse complement.
TGTGATCACATTTTTCATATATTACAAACTGACTATGCTTTATCATATCTCCGTATGACTTTTTCTAACATTTAACTATAGTTCATATTAATTTATTTATTTATATATAATCTAAACTTACATACGTAGTTTTATCGATAAGCGTGGAGCTTAAAATTACTTTTATTACATTTGCTGGATTTATTATGGCAATATTGTACGTAAATTTTGCAGGTAACTGATTTTGGAAGCTTGATAACAAATTTAATGACTGGGCGGGGAGGATTTAAAAGAGTTGGGGTTTGATTTAGGATATGCCTTGGTCCTTTCTGTAAATTGTTAAAAGGCAGGAAATTGAGATCGTGGAAGCTGAATTACAGAGATTAGGAGCAGATATTTTTGTAAAATATATTATAAGGAATTATATAAGTTATATTCATTCTATTTTTTAAAAATTAGTGTTTCTTTTTATTTTAGGACATATCTATTTGTGATCACATTTTTCATGTGTATCATATTTTCATGTAACCTACGTATGACATTTTTCTAACATTTAACTATATTTCATATAATTTATTTATTTATATATTATCTAAACATACAGACTCTGTTTTTTCGCTAAGTGATTCACTTAAAATTTCTTTTATTACATTTGCTGGATTTATTATGGCAATATTGTACGTAAATTTTGCAGGTAACTGATTTTGGAAGCCTGATAACAAATTTAATGACTGGGCAGGAAGGATTTAAAAGAATTGGGGTTTGTTTTAGGATATACCTTGGTCCTTACTGTAAATTGTTAAAAGGCAGGAAATTGAGATCGTGGAAGCTAAATTACAAAGATTATGAGCAAAACTTTTTGTAAAATATATTATAAGGAAGGATATACACTATTTCTATTCTATTTTTTAAAATTTTTATTTCTTTTCATTCCATGAGACATGTATTTGTGATCACATTTTTCATTATTTCAAACTATCTATCCTTTATCACACCTCTGTATGACTTTTTTCTAACATTTAACTATATTTTATATAATTTATTTATTTATATATTATCTAAACATACAGACCTCGATTTTTCAGCTAAGCGATGGCCTTAATATACTTTTTATTGCATTTGCTGGATTTATTACAGTAATATTGTCCTTAAATTTGGCAGATAACTGATTTTGGAGGCCTGATAACAAATTTAATGACTGAGTGGGAAAGATTTAAAAGATTTGGGGTTTCATTTAGGATATGACTTGGTCCTTTCTGTAAATTGTTAAAAAGTAGTAAATTGAAATAGTGGAATCTAAATTACACAGATTATGAACAGTAATTTTCGTAAAATTTTTTATAAGGAATGATATACGTTATTGGTATTTTATTTTTTTAAAATTGATATTTTTTTTTATTTTAGGACATATCTTTTTGTGATCACATTTTTCATGTGTATCATATTTTCATGTAACCTACGTATGACATTTTTCTAACATTTAACTATATTTCATATAATTTATTTATTTATATATTATCTAAACATACATACATCGTTTTTGTGATAAGCGATGGACTTAATATTACTTTTATTACATTTGCTGGATTTATTAAGGTAATATTGTCCGTAATCATATATATATATATATATATATATATATATATATATATATATATATATATATATATATATAGTAGAAAGTAAAAGGCTGCGGGTTATGCATATAAATACGATGCTAAAATGTTTTGCTTGTTAGCTAGAATACGCTTTCTCAAAATATGCGCCGCTAAACCCTATGGTTTCTCTAAAACTATCCAGGAGTTTCCTGAGAAATTTTAGACAGATGATTTTATAGAGAATCTGTAAATTTATTCTTATCTTATCTATTATTTATTCTAATCTCTAAATATTTTTCCCTAATCCCTCACATAAAATTAATAATAGTTACTAATATGCTAGAACACCGTTAATAACAACATTAAAGTGATGTGAGAATGATTCATTCAAACCATGCGCGACTGTAGAGCAGAAGATGTGAAAAATTCATCAATATATATCATTTTAATTGTATCATTTTATTAAAAACATTTTGTTTTCATAGTCCCCTTTTGTATGCGTTATTTACATTTTTACATTGCTTTTATATTGCTTAGTATTTATGTCCATGTCCAATCAGCGATAATTAATAGGCTTTAAAGTAATATTTATTCAAGGGTAGTACCACTGAGCCAGAATATAAAATACATATTATCTTGTTGACCACTTGTGGAGAACTAGTTCTCCAGTCTTAAAAATGGCACCGGTGAAAAAGCAGTCGTCGATAAGGGGTGTCACTGAACAAGAGAGAGGGCAAGTGTCAAACGAGAGGGGGGGGGAGACTTTCGTGCCCTAATCCCATCTCGTTTGCGGAAGCCGTGCCTTACAGGGAGAGTGGAGTGTAGTTCAAATGATTCAGAGCGTGCGGAAGTCGGGCAGACAAACGCGGCACAGACACACGATGTGGGAGGGGGGAGAAAAATCGACAAAGGCGTAAGCGTGTGGAGGGAAGATTTTTCGAAGAGCTGTCCGTGATTGTAGTATTTAATCAGCGAGGGTGGAAGCGAGAGGTGATAATTATCGGGTTTAATGAGGTGCTGGAACAAAATAAAAAACCGCCATTATCGCTTGCACTGATACGCAAAGAGGAACGTGTCTCAAACATTATATAGGGGAGACCGGGGCACCTTGGGACACTTTTCAGTTAAACATTTTTATGAATTTTTTTTAAAGCTAATTGAAAAAAATAAATATGCATGCATATATTGTCATCATATCTGCTTCTTATAAACATTAAACCTACTTAATATCTCATTTAGTTAAAGAGTAATAAAAGAAATAAAATACCTTTCCAATGTCCCGACCTGCCCCACTGTATGGGGTAGGTTGGGACACTAAACAATAAATACAAAATACTGTTCAAATTATTGTTATTAACTGTTATAAAAGACAAATAGTTGAAAATTGTTCAAGTTAACACATTTTTAACAAATATTATATTTGCAGCTGATTCACGCATATTAGCATTTATAGCAGAATACTTTCTGTTTGTTTTTCTTGTTCTCACCATTTTTTTTTCTGAAAAAAAATTAATAAATTAATATTTTGACATGTTAAATCAATTAAAAATTAGGCACCAAAATATTAATTATTTTGCTTGAATTGATATTTGTTTACATTTTTTAAAACGTCCCAAGGTGCCCCATCTATGTGTGTCCCAACCTGCTCCATTTTACATAGTATCATTTGGTAACTACTCTACAGTTAGTTTTAACAATACAATTTATTTATTAGCATAGAAATAATAATAAATGAATTTTCTTTCATAACAATACACTTTTTTTAATTATTTTAATTTTTTTTCAAAAAAAGAATTACTTTTTAAAATGCACATTGATGTAATTTTGGGGTATTCAAAACAAAGAAAATTAAATTGATTCTTACCTATAAGCACTATTTTCATCAAAATTCTTTGAGAAGTGAAGAGGAAGGGCATCTATCAACACATGAGGACTAATTCCTGGCTGCAAATTAAAGCCTGAAAATAAAGGTGCCCCAAGGTCGGCTATGTCCCTTACAGTCAAACTGTGCTGCAGTTCTAAAGCCGGACAGATCGAGTCCCGAGGTGGTATATTATATAGGGGTAACATTTTGGGTCAAGATTGCAAAATACATTCTTTATTAAGAAAAATAATCCTTCAAAATTTTGAAAAGTATAATTCTTTATGACTCAGAAGTCTGAAGCGCAATTATTTTATATTTTCTAATTATATTTGATTATAATCTAATTATAATTATCTAATTATATTATGATTATTCTATTATGATTATAATTATCTTGTTGTATTATAATTATTCTATTATGATTATAATTATCTAATTATATTTGTGCTAGCCAATGCAAGTTAACGTTGTAACATAGGGATATGTAACTTTTTATCAGTGTATGAAAGATCGATTTTTTTCTTTTTATCCAAATATTTTATTATTCATGAAGTTTTGTTGTGTAAAACCCTCAATTAGTACTAAAAATAATTTCAATGTTATAGGATGACAGGTATTATAAGACTGAAACGTATGTTTGGTTATATTTTCACTATTCGATGAAACAGAAATTCTTTTACCCGTAAGATAACTTTTGAAATTTGTATTTCAGAAGCTAAAATTTTATATGAAATCGGAGTAAAATCTGTGTTTTCAACAGCAAAACATTGTTTAGTTTTGCAAAAGTAATATTTTTTTAACAATTAATTTAGTGTAATTTTAAATAACATCTAAAATTACACTAAATTAAAATAAAAATTAAATTCACTTAACCTTAAAGTAATTTTTGAAATTTGTACGTTAGGAACTAAATATATACATGAAAGAGAAATAAAATATCTGTTTTTCAATATCGTTTAAGCTTTGAAAAATTTATTTAGTTTAGCCGAGTAACATTTTTTATTAATAGTTAAAATCTACCCTATATGAAAAAAGATTAAATTCACTTACACACAAGTTAATTTTTAAATGTATGTTAGAAACTAAAATTCGATATGATATTCAAACAAAATGTATGTTTTTAATAACGCTGTAGCTTTGAAAGCATTATTTATCTTTGTCAAGTGATATTTTTGAAAATATATTAAAATTTTATTTTTAAAATATTATTTAATATTTGATATTTTATTTTTTTAATAACATATAAAATGCACACTAAAAAATTAAATTCACTTAACTGCAAGGTAATTTTTGGAACTTATATGTTAGAAACTAAAATTTGATATGATATTCAAGCAAAATTGTATGTTTTTAATAACACTGTAGCTTTGAAAACATTATTTAGCTTTGTCAAGTGATATTTTTGAAAATAAATTTTAATTTTATTTTGAAAATATTATTTAATATTTAATATTTTATTTTTTAAATACTATATAAAATGCACACTAAAAAAAATTAAAATCAGTTTAACTGCAAAGTAATTTTTGAAATTTGTATGTTAGAAACTAATTTTTTTTTATGAAATTGAAATAAAATATCTATTTTTTCTATAATGTACTAGATTAAATATTTTTCTAATATTTTTTAGCTTTGACAAATATTCTATTTTTTAAAATGACATATAAAATGTACAGCAATAAAAAAATTAAATTCCTTTACCCACAAAATAACTTTTGAAATTTCTAGATTAGAAACTAAAATTTAATATGAAATTGAAATAAAATATGTTTTAATAGCTGTCAAAACAGTATTTAGTTTTGTCAAGTAATAATTTTTAATAACATATAAAATGTGTACTAAATGAAAAAATAATTAAACTCGCTTACCCGCGAGGTAATTTTTTAAATTTGTATGTTAGAAGCTCAAATTTTGTATGAAATTGAAATAAAATAACTGATTATTATAATACTCTGGATTTTAAAACATTATTTTGTTTAGTCTAGTATTATATGTTTTTAAATGACTTATAAAATGTACTCCAATAAAGATAAAATTAATTTAACTTGCCCATAAGATAAATTTTGAAATTTGTGGATTAGAAACAAGAATTTGATATTCTATTGAAGTAAAATATCTGTTCTTTTATTAACTGTCTAGCTTTGAAAATATTATTTAGTTTTATGAAGTAATATTTTTAAAAATAACATATAAAATGTACAATAAATGAAAAAAAAAATATTGAATTCTCAGACTCGCAAGGTAACTTTTGAAATTTGTGTTTTAAAAACTAAAATTTTATATGAAATTGAAGTTAAATATGTGTTTTTAATATAGGTCTAGCTTTTAAAACATTATTTAGCTTAGTCAAGAAATATTTTTAATAACTTTTAAAATGTACACTAAATGAAAAAAAAATGAAATTCTCTAACCCGCAAGACAACTTTTGAAATTTGTTTTTTAAAAACTAAAATTTTATATGAAATTGAAGTTAAATATGCGTCTTTAATATAGCTCTAGCTTTGATAACATTATTTAGCTTAGTCAAGAAATATTTTTTAATAACTTTTAAAATGTACACTAAATGAAAAAATTAAGTTCTCTATCCCGTAACTTTTGAAATTTGTATTTTAGAAACTAAAATTTTATATGAAATTGAAGTTAAATATGTGTTTTTAATATAGGTCTAGCTTTTAAAGCATTATCTAACTTAGTCAAGAAATATTTTTAATAACTTTTAAAACTATACACTAAATGAAAAAATAAAATTCTCTAACCCGCAAGGCAACTTTTGAAATTTGTATTTTAAAAACTAAAATTTTATAGGATATTAAAACAAATTATCTGTTTTTTAATAAAGCTCTAGATTTGAAAACATTATTTAGTTTAGTCTAGTAGTTTTTTTAAATAACAATTAAAATCTACACTAAATAAAATTAAATTCATTTACCCACAAGGTAATTTTTCATATTTGTATATTAGAAACCAAACTTTTATATAAAATTAATGTGAAATGTGCTTTATTTCGTAAATCTAAACCTTAAAAGGTATCTGTTTTTTAATAAAGCTCTAGATTTGAAGACGTTATTTAGTTTAGTCGAGTAATTTTTTTAAAATAACACTAAATAATCTACACTAAATGAAATTAAAGTTTCTAATTTGTTTTCTAATATACAATATAAAAATTCACCCACAAGGTAATTTTTCATATTTGTACATTAGAAACCCCATTTTTATATAAAATTAATGTGAAATGTACTTCATTTCGTAAATCTAAACCTTAAAAGGTATCGTATTATTTTAAATTAATAAAATCAAAACTGTAAAGAATTTGAAAGTTTAAAATGTTAGCAGTTATCCTATTAAAAATAAAAATATAGGGGTCGTATTTATATAATTGAGTTCAGAAAATAATATAGATAATTAGTTTATATTTGATTTAAAAAATTACTTTCTAATTTTCAAATTTCAGAAGCTATTTTACGATTCAGTGGATTTCTATATTTTTCAAATTGTGCATATATAAATAATTTTTCAAGCATTGCTTCGTGTAACAAAACTAAATAAATTTTTATCGTTTGACTTTTGTTTGTAATGTTGTAAAAATTTTGTTTTAAACAGAACAGAACTTTATTTTACATTGAACTTCATTTTACATAGTCTGCTTTAATGGAAACTTTTCAGCTGGAAAGGTATGATGTTCCATAAGACTATTATAAGGTTTTAATTTTTACCAGTCAAAACTAATTTTGACCACGACACTAGAGTAGTCAAGTTTAATTTTGACCACGACACTAGAGTAGTCAAGTTTAATTTTGACCACGACACAGGAATAATCAAAACTAATTTTGACCACGACACTAGCATAGTCCAAACTAATTTTGACTACGACACTGGAATTGTCAAAACTAACTTTGACCACGACAATAGAATAGTCAAAACTAATTTTGACCGCGACACAGGAACAGTCAAAACTAATTTTGACCACGACACTGGAAGAGTCAAAACTAAATTTGACCACGACACTGGAATAGTCAAATTTAATTTTGACCACGACACTGGAATTGTCAAAACTAATTTTGACTACTACACTCGTATAGTCAAAGCTAATTTTGACCGCGACACAGGAATAGTCAAAACTAATTTTGACCGCGACACAGGAATAGTCAAAAGTAATTTTGACCGCGACACAGGAATAGTCAAAACTAATTTTGACCACGACACTGGAATAGTCAAATCTAATTTTGACCACGACACTGGAATTGTCAAAACTAATTTTGACTACGACACAGGAATAGTCAAAACTAATTTTGACCGCGACACAGGAATAGTCAAAAGTAATTTTGACCGCGACACAGGAATAGTCAAAACTAATTTTGACCACGACACTGGAAGAGTCAAAACTAAATTTGACCACGACACTGGAATAGTCAAATCTAATTTTGACCACGACACTGGAATTGCCAAAACTAATTTTGACTACGACACAGGAATAGTCAAAACTAATTTTGACCGCGACACAGGAATAGTCAAACTAATTTCGACCACGACACTGGAATAGTTAAAAAATAGTTAATAGTTTGGACAATGTGGTTTTAACTGACCAAAACTGGACAAAATTTGTAAAAGAAAAAAAATGGTCTGACGTGTTAAAAATAGTTTTAAATTGTTTTAATTTTAATAATTATTTTTCAATTAAACGCAACTTAATAAGTAATAAAAGTCTAACTTAATAAGTAATAATTATGCCGATAAAAGATTAATACATTGATTAAATTTATGAGGATTATTAGTAAAATAGGCTTATACAATAAGATAAAATGTTAGAAATTTAAAAATGGGCCATTCAATTGTAACTATATAAACAAACAGCAGTTAAAAATATAAAGTCTGACTTGCAGTTTAAAGAAGAAAACATTAATTATAGTTAGAGTTTAAAGGTATTGATATTAAATTTGTAGATTTATTTGCACCTAATGTTGTTGGTGCCTCACTGTTGGGCCAGCAATTCTTTAATAGATTAATTATTTAATAGAATTTGTAAATAAAAAAAAAATATATACATTAAACCATTTGTGTTGTATTTCAGTGTTATTTATTTTAGAATATTCTTTTATTTTGAGTTTTTTTGGTGTTATGTTGTTTATATTATGATATTTTTAACAAATGCTAACTTAGTTTTAAAACTAAACGTACCATAAATGATCAAATGACCGGCAATGTATATGTAAAAAATGCGATGGGTAATGAATTAAAATATTAATAAAAGAAATAGGTATGTATTCAGTGTATAAAATAAATAAAGCAAAAAAGAGAAAAGAAAAGAAATAAAGTAAAAGAAAAGAAACAAAAAATAGGCATGTATTCAGTGAATAAAATAAAGAAAATAAAATAAATAAAATAAACAAAAAAATAGGTATGTATTCAGAGTATAAAATAAATAAAGTAAATAAAATAAAGTAAAATAAAATAAACAAAAGAAATAGGTATGCATTCAGTGTATACAATAAATAAATAAAATAAATAAAAAAAAGAAAGGAAATAGAATAAAATAAAATAAACAAAAGAAATAGGTATGAATTCAGTGTATAAAATAAATAAATAAAGTAAATAAAATAATATAAATAAAATAAAATAAAATGAACAAAAGAAATAGGTATGTATTCAGAGTATAAAATAAATAAAGTAAATAAAATAAAATAATTAAAATAAAATAAAATAAACAAAAGAAATAGGTATGTATTCAGAGTATAAAATAAATAAAGTAAATAAAATAAAATAATTAAAATAAAATAAAATAAACAAAAGAAATGGGAATGTATTTAGTATATAAAATAAATAAATAAAGTAAATAAAAGAAAGGAAAGGAAATAAAATAAAATAAAATAAACAAAATAAATAAGTATGAATTCAGTGTGTAATAAAATAAAGTAAATAAA
>CM063507.1:71074995-71087495 GCA_032207245.1 Pardosa pseudoannulata | reverse complement strand
AAATCAGTCATCGAGCCGGGTTATCTCTTACCTCCCACTCGCTATTTTTTTTCTTATATATCCCCCCCTTCGTAGTTTACGATGTGTTTATCCGAAGCGAGTCACTTAAAAGAGGCTTAAAGAGCGATGACATTTCGCCATCGGAAATTGGCGTTCATTTACGCCGTTTTTCAAGAAACACTCCCGACTCCGTGTGTGCGCGCACTCACACACAGCTTTAAAATTTTTATCCACCTCTAACATCCGAATACTCTCGACCCTAAATGAAAGAGTAACGTTTTCGAAAGGGGGGGGGAGGGAGGGAAATAAAACTTTTTACTTTCCCTGCCTAACGAGGAAATGGGGGCGAGGGTAGAAGTGGAGAAGGGGGGGAGCGGGGGAAAAGGACGGAGCGCGCGGGAATCGAATTAACTTGCGAAGCTTCTCGAAGGATTGAATAATTCGATTTGGCCGATGTTCATTTGTAATCAACAGCATAAAGAATTTAAGTCTGTTTCTTAATCGAATTTGCGAAAAGAAACATGCTAGCTTAATGTCGGTGTTTTGTGCCAAAAATCTTGCTACTTTATTGGGAGGGGGAGGGGGGGAGTAGTTTTCGAACGCCGTTAATTCGTCTCTTGGAAACACGCTTTAAATGATTTATTGGAATTATTTCCACGTGTACGGTAGTTAATGAGGGGAGGTTTTTCTGAAAGAAGACGCTCTTTTCGGAAATCTGCTTGGTGCCAGTTTGCTCTTTGCACCACCAGAAGAGACGCCCCCCCCCCTCTACCTTCGAAATGCAACCGGTGTGTGTATTTGTTAGAGATTCAGTTTGGTGATGGGTTGTTTTTAATTTCCGCAAACCCCTCGCCCCTCTCTCTCGTGCACACACTTTTCCGTCTCTGCTTTAGAAGGAAGATTTGTAAGTCAGGATTGTTGGAATAAAAGCAAAAGCTCGATAGTCAAAACAAATGAAAGGATTTCGTAGTCAGAACTCGCGCGATGTTTCTCAAGGAATCGAATTAAAGGAGAATATATCTCCACAAATAAATATCTTTTTCTTCCGAATCGTGTTTCGATATAGAATGATTTTGTTCTAAATTTTTTCCCTGTAATAAACGGCTGTATTTAATATAATGTAAGAGGATTTAAGTTCATTAACTAACAAAGGGAACTCTCTGTAAACGCAGCAAATGTATTTGAAATGACGTTTGTAATGTTTTCTATGATGCCGTTTAACTAGAATAAACTATATGAAAGTTAAGTTATAAGAATCTTTCAAAAACTATATGAGGTTATTAAAACTATAACATCGGTTTATTGGTTCATGCCATGCCCATTTAGAAGTGGGGAATTCTCATGGAAGCTCTTTGCCATTCTCTCGAGAGGTTAGATTTCTAAGAATGGGTGTTCGTAATTTAGAACAAGGGCCAAGCAAAAGATCCCCAAGTTTAACCTGCTGCCTCCAGAGGTATCGTTTCTGATTAACAACTACATACATTTGTGCTACTTTGTAAACTTTACATTTACTCAGTTAAATATTAAGAATCAGATTTCTGAGGGCTTTAAGTTTTTTTCCCTTGTTACAAAGGGATTTAAATGTACATCCAACCCAAACTCTGAATACAGGATGGGAATGTATTTTAACCCTCCGAGCGGAACACTCCGATTATAAAAAGTCTCCAAAAATACGCTAAAGGTTTATTGTGTCAATGGTCAAAGCGTTCTATGATTTTTTACTTCACCCTTTGTCGACTAAATGGAATACGGGAAACCCACCCTCGTTATTGTCCCTTTACTTCCGGTTATAAATAGATATATAAAGAGATATTATAGATTGTTAATTTTTAAAACACATAAAGCTCGTCGAGTCTCGAAGATCATCCCATAAGAAATAATGGATTCTAAAAGTACAAATAAAAATATTCTTTAAGAGAATTATTTATATTATTTTACGAAATTTATCGAAGATATTTAAGTGGTGCAATAAGAGATACATCTGTAACCGCAAACGAAATACTTCGAAATAGAGATTTACAAAGCCATGCTAATCTATCAGCTTCTTTGTGACTCAGGGAGTAGGGGTGCATCCCTCAATAAATGTCAGTCAAAGAGGGATGCAGTTTCTAAACAATCGACCTGACCCTCCTACCTCAAACACTGGCAGAAATGTACATTACATCCATTTTCGGAATGTTTTTGGAGGTCGAAAATTATATGTGACAACCGCTTTGAAGACATCATCGGTTTGGCGGAATTGTACGTGCGAACCGCTTAGAGAGTTAAAACCCCATAAGGAGCATTTGAATATAATTAAATATAATAATAATAATTTCATTACATGTTTTTTTTTTAAATTTGTTTTAAAAACCTCAAACTTTTATTTCAATTTTTTTCACCTTTGATTATCTGATTATGTATCAAGTACATAGATATATGCCATAAATATTTGCATAGTCATCCCGCATTATGCTCAAGATGTGAAGGAAACTAGTTAGTTTCACACAAGAATTTTCAAGATTTTCATTCTTGTTCTAAATTACGAGGACCCTCTCTTAAAAACTTTTGACTGCCATGGCTATCATATGTGATATCCAGTGATATTTCCGTTGAGACACTGGCTATCCGATATGATAGCCATGGTGTTTTAACACTTCAGGCCATGGCTATCAAAGATGTTATCAGTTACATGAAAATCGTATTGGAGTTTGATTGTTGGGCTCCCTACGATGTGTTAGGTATACGTGGTTTGCGCAAATTGGTATATGTGACGATTTTATGAGCTAAGTTTTATGAAAAATTAAATATTTGGAACATGCAACAAAAAAGGGAATATATATATAAATAGAGAGAGTTTGTTTTAAAATATTGTTTTTATATATAGTTTTATGTTGAAAAAATACAAATTACACAAAAAAAAAGTTTGGCCCCGTTGTGAACATTTGCAATTTTGGCTTGGCAGTCAAAGTATTAAAAGTCCAACCTCTCGAGATATTGGCAAAGAGCTTCCCATGATACATAACAGATTTCCTTAGAACTTTATGATTTTTCCTGTTAAATTTTGATTTGAATGTGGTCTTTAACCCAAACTCTATATTCAATGTGTAAATGTATTTTAAAACTCTATCACGGACATTTAAATAGAATTTAAAAGAAAATTATTTCTTTAATTGTTTTGAAAAAAAAAGCATTGTCTAAAAGCCCCCAAATTTTCCTTTCTTTTTTTTTCTCCAGGTGATTTATATGACTACGTATTGTGTACATAAATATATATATATATATATATATATATATATATATATATATATATATATATATATATATATATATATATATATATATATATATATATATATATATATATATATATATATATATATATATGTATATATATATATATATATATATATATATATATATATATATATATATATATATATATATATATATATATATATATATATATATATATATATATATATATATATATATATATATATATATATATATATATATATATATATATATATATATATATATATATATATATATATATATATATATATATATACATATATATATATATATATATATATATATATATATATATATATATATATATATATATATATACATATATATATACATATATATACATATATATATATATATACATATATATATATATACATATATATATATATATACATATATACATATATATATATATATACATATATATACATATATATACATATATATATATATATATATATATATATATATATATATATATATATATATATACATATACATACACATATATACATATATATATATATATATATATATATATACATACATATATATATACATATATATATATATATATATATATATATACATATATACATATACATATATATATATATATATATATATATATATATATATATATATATATATATATATATATATATATATATATATATATACATATATATATGTAATTTTGAAATCCCTTATTTACGTTTTTAAATATTAATTTAACAACTTTTGTTCATATTGATTCGTAATTTGATTCGTAATCATCCAGTATTATACCCAAAATGAAAAGAAAATTAATTTGTTTCACAAAAGAAAATTGATTAAATTCAGTAACAGATTTCCTTTCTAAAACCTTTAAGCTTTCTTGCTGTTAAATTTTGATTAGAATGTGGTAACTAATCCTAACTCTGTGTTTAACGTGTGAATGTATTATATAAACCCTATCACAAGCATTTGAAAATGATTTACAAGAATGTTATTTCATTAACATTTTCGAAAACAAAGAAATTTCTCTAAAATTCCTCAAAATTTCATTCTTTCTTTTTTTTTGCACTGTGATTTATCTGATTACGTATCGTGTACATAAGTATTTGCTTCATAATTATTCCATAATATTCCCAAGATGAAAAAAATATTAATTAGTTTCACAAAAGATAGTTGATTCAATAAATTCTGATTTGAATGTAGTCGCTAACTGTAACTCTGAACGGAATGTGTAAATGTATTTTAAAACTCCATCATAGCCATTTGAATAGAATCTACAAGAAAATTACTTCATTAACTTTTTCGAAAACAAAATGATTTGTCTAAAAATCATCAAATTTTCATTTCCTTTTTTTACCAGGTGATTTATGTGATTACGTATCGTGTACATAAATATTTGCTTCATAATCATCCCGTATTATGACCAAAATGAAAAGAAAATTAATTAGTTTCACACAAGAAAATTGATTCAATTCACTAACAGTTATTTCCAAGAGCTTTAAGCTTTTTTACTTGTTAAATTAGGATATGAATGACGCCCTAATTTTAACTCTGAATGCAATGCATACATGTATTTTAACACTTTGTCACAGGTGTTTGAATGGAATTTTCAAGAAAATTACTTCGTTAACAGTTTTGGAAACAAAATGATTTGTCTAAAAATCATCAAATTTTCATTTCCTTTTTCTACCAGGTGATTTATGTGATTACGTTTCGTGTACATAAATATCTGCTTCATAATCATCCCGTATTATATCCAAAATGAAAAGAAAATTAATTAGTTTCACAGAAGAAAATTGATTCAATTCAGTAACAGTTATTTCCAAGAGCTTTAAGCTTTATTCCTGTTAAATTCTGATTTAAATGTGGTCGCTAATCATAACTCTGAAAGCAATATGTGTAAATGTATTTTAAAACTATATCATAGCCATTTGAATAGAATTTACAAGAAAATTACTTCATTAACTGTTTTGAAAACAAAAAGATTTGTCTAAAAATCCTCAGATTTTCATTTCTTTCTTTTTTAACCAGGTGATTTATCTGATTACGTATCGTGTACATAAATATTTGCTTCATAATCATCCCGTATTATGCCCAAAATGAAAAGAAAACTAATTAGTTTCACACAAGAAAATTGATTCAATTCAGTAACATTTATTTCCAAGAGCTTTAAGCTTTTTCCTGCTAAATTCTGATTTGAATGTGATCACTAACCCTGTCTTCAATGAGTAAATGCTTTTTAATATGCAATCAGAGGCATTTGAGAAGAATATACAAGACATTTAGTTCGTTAATTGTTTTGAAAACAGTAAATTTTTTCCTAAAAATCCTCATTTTCAACCCCCCCTTTTTTATCGCCCTGTGATTTATCTGATTACGAATCGTGTACATAAATATTTGCTTCATAATCATTCCGTATTATGCCCAAAATGAAAAGAAAGTTAATTAGTTTCACACAAGAAAATTGATTCAATTCAGTAACATTTATTTCCAAGAGCTTTAAGCTTTTTTTTCCCTGTAAATTTATGATTTGAATGTGATGACTAACCCTGTCATCTATTAAACATTCAGCGACTGCCTATCACCGGATATTAAAAAAAACGGTATTTTTTCTTTGATAATTAAAATATTACCTATTGAACAAAGACTTGGAAGTTATGCATAAATTTTGTTTTGCGGTTTTCGAAAAGCAATTAAAGAGCTCTGTGGAATGTAAACAAAATTTCCAATTCAAATGTGTCGGGAGTGTTTTTCTACAAGTCCAGTTTCTTAGCGAGATAATTTTTTCTCCCCATTTATGAGGCCTGAAATTTGCATATCCATTTTCTGGGAAGGAAGAAATTTCTTTTGAAAACGAAATAAGCTGATTACTGCCCAAATTTCAATGAATTTACGGCAGGTCTGGATAAATATAACTTGTTTGCTGACTGGGAAATGAAAGATAAAGAGTGACGGGTAACCCCCATTGTGAAATTTTACATCGCTTAGAGAATATTGTTACAATAAAAGATCTTTCTCTCTTTTTTATATAGATTTTTTTTGGTTGTGTAACTTCGTTTTCCTGCTTTGGCATATTTTAGCGAGTTATACTCTGTCACAGAATTATTAATATTTTTTTCTTTACTTAAGGTATTCAGAAATCCCACGTATATCCGGATAGCTGAAATTTAAGGGAAACACAATAGTTCCTCTAATAAACAAACAAGTTTGGTTGTGTAACTTCGTTTTCTTGTTTTGGTAAATTTCAGTGAGTTATACTCTTCTACAGGATTATTAATATTTTTTTCTTTCTAAGTATTCCGAAATCCCACGTATATCCCAATAACTGAAATTTAAGGGAACACAATAGTTCCCCTAATAAACAAACAAGTTTGGTTGTGTAACTTCGTTTTTCTGCATTGGTATATTTTAGCGAGTTATACTCTGTCACAGAATTATTAATATTTTTTCTTTAAGTAAGGTATTCAGAGATCCCACGTATATCCGAATAACTTAAATTTAAGGGAAACACAATAGTTCCTCTAATAAACAAACAAGTTTGTTTAGGTAAACAAACAAGTTTGGTTGTGTAACTTCGTTTTCTTGTTTTGGTACATTTCAGTGAGTTATACTCTTCCACAGGATTATTAATATTTTTTTCTTTCTAAGTATTCCGAAATCCCACGTATATCCGAATAACTGAAATTTAAGGGAAACACAATAGTTCCTCTAATAAACAAACAAGTTTGTGTAGGTAAACAAGTTTGGTTGTGTAACTTCGTTTTCCTGCTTTGGTATATTTTATCGAGTTATACTCTGTCACAGAATTATTAATATTTTTTTCTTTACTTAAGGTATTCAGAAATCCCACGTATATCCGAATAACTGAAATTTAAGAGAAACACAATAGTTCCTCTAATAAACAAACAAGTTTGTGTAGGTAAACAAACAAGTTTGGTTGTTTAACTTCGTTTACCTGCTTTAAAATATTTTAGCGAGTTATACTCTGTCACAGGATTATTAATATTTTTTCCTTTCTTAAGGTATTCAGAGATCCCACGTATATCCAAATAACTTAAATTTAAGGGAAACACAATAGATCCTTTAATAAACAAACAAGTTTGGTTGTATAACTTCGTTTTCCTGATTTGGCATATTTTAGTGAGTTATACTCTGTCACATAATTATTAATATTTTATCTTTACTTAAGGTATTCAGAAATCCCACATATATCCTAATAACTGAAATTTAAGGGAAACACAATAGATCCTTTAATAAACAAACAAGTTTGGTTGAGTAACTTCGTTTTCCTGTTTTGGTATATTTTAGCAAGTTCTATTGCCAAATAAAGAACTTCACTACGTATCGAATTCATATCCAATATTTGTGTGTTATATTTTTGATAAATTAATTATTAATTTAAAAGTATTGTTTTATGTTCTCGAAAATTCTAGATCTTTCTTTAATATGTAAATTAGTTATTTCTCGAATATTCTGTCTGGGTATAAAAGCTGATACCCACTAGTTGTAGGAACTTGATCGATCTTGTAAATTAGCAAGTTGATACTTAGCTTCAATAAATTGGTCTGTTAAGTTAACCGGTGTGTTCATTCGAATCTTCGTGACAATATTCTGTTATAGAATTATTTATATTTTTTTTCTTTACTGAAGGTATTCAGAGATCCCACATATATCTGCATTAACTGAAATGTAAGGAAAACACAATAGTTCCTCTAATAAACAAACAAGCATTTACCTACATATTTAATTTTTCAATGAATTTTTAAGGTGATTTTAGAAGCATTTTTCATTTTACTGGTGGAATTTATATTAAGCTTCCATCTAATGCATATTTTCTAAGGCACAAACTATTTGTTTACTTGCCTCATAGGGTAATTTACAATTCTGGAAAGTCAAACTAAATCAAAATGACGATAGCATTTTTTCATTTTGTATTTTCAAAACTACAATGATATCTGAAATTTAAAAATTAGAAAAAATTGAAACTGTCAAGAAATTGAAAAATTAGAAAATATCCTTTATCTTGTTATTAAATATAATATGTATTGTTTGTATTAATGTAATTGAGATTTCCAAAATAAAGTACATACTATAAACATATACATACACACACACACACACATATATATATATACATATATATATATACATACATATATATATATGTATGTATGTATATATATACGTATACATATATACGCACACACACATATATGTACACATATATGTATACACATATATACATATATATTGTATCTATATCTATGGCAAGTCGTGATACAGAGTTAAGGCGAATGAAAACAGTCTTATTGATAATAATAAGTTTTCTTAACTCATCGTTCTTAAAGAAAGTGACATGCGCCATTTTCATTGCTCATGGCGGAGCTATGCGTGAAGGTATTGACCGCTCCATGCTCACGCTCTCACTGAAAACTTATCTGTTTGCAAGCTCATCAAATAGCTCAAAAATGCTTCCGCCTGACCGGATTATCCTGAAAGCTTACGCGAGCGTGGGTCTTTTTCATTTATTTTATTATTATAAAAGAGTTATCTTTTTAAAAATCGTTTTTAGCTTACATAATTTTCAACTACCCCTTTTTTAGACCTGACATCTATATATATGTATATGAACACACACACATATATGTATATATATCTTTTTGAATTGTTGGGTTAAATGTATTATGTATTTTGTATTTATTACCAATTTTATTTATGCCCAAAGTATTTATTTTATAAAAATACTGATTTTGGAAATGTTAAAAAAAATTTTGCCTTTTTCTATATTATTATTTAAAGTTATCGGAAGGGGAAATAAGAATACATTTTTAAGTTTAAAATACCGTTGTAACGTATCCGGTCCCTGTTTTAGTTGACACAAGGAAGAATCAGGTGTATCTTGATTAATGAATTTATTTACATTTCTTCTGTATACATCATTTCACAACTACACACAAAATAAATTTCCGATCACAGGTAAGTGATTAGTACACGTAGGCCTGAGTAGAGACGGGTACCTACTAAATTCAGTGTCTGCCGAAATATGGGTGATTACACGGAAGAAACAATTCGTAGCTCTTGCGAAAGTTCTCTGAAGTACTGGTAGGATATCTAAGCACAGTTAGAGTTCCGAAGGAAATGCAAACAATCCTGAAGAGGATTATATTAGAAAAGGAAACCCAATGCACAGGGTATCGTTTCAATCTCAGCAAGAGATATATCCCAAGACGGGATTTCGCTAAATAAAACTCTCCGATGGAGAGACTGGTCGAGGCGACCTCCGAGTTAGCCGATGCGGGCTACTCCTTAAAGAAAAGATCCCAAGGTGGGATTATAGCAAAAAACTCTCCGGTAGAGAGACTGGTCAAGGCGACCTCTGAATTAGTTGGTTGCTAGCTAACTAACTTCTCTAAAAAACAAATCTTCTCTCGTCTCTTTCTAGGGGCCTCTAAGAGAGGGGCCTCACCCACAATTTCATTATTGGATCACTTAGCGATGACCTCACCTTCGAACAACTGGATTGGTCCGGGTTAAACAATCATCGGCCGCAAACCCAGGGGACCCTGGAATTCTTAGCGGCTACATCTGAGTAGCGGCTAATCCCTTGTCGTTCCAGCGATCATATTTTTGTCTGTCAGTGAAGGTACCATGTTGTCTGGCATATTGTTCCTCTACTATAGGGCACAACAGTGTAGACATCGTGGTGCCTTTGAAAACAATCCTTTTGTATCCACACAAGCGAAGTCCATCTCTCAAAGCAAAGTTCTTTGATGTTGATACACCGCTAAATCAAGACGTTACACCGTAAAAATACACGGAGTCATGTGACTCCAACATGGCGGTAATCCAACTCATTTTAAGGTAATATACAGAAGGAAAAAATTAATTACGACAATTGGACCACAACTATTCGAAAGCTTTACTTAATTTCTTTTTGCTCATTTCTTCCTTGCCGGGAAGTATAAAAGATAATCGGATACGCCGTTTTCATATTTTTACGGAATAAGGTGGACACATCAGCGCCATCTGTCGGGGGTAAAGTCCCACCCTTCACCTCCCTTATCGAGAGGGCCTTCGGCCTAATTCAATTTTCGCAAAAAGAATCCGATCCGCGTCAAAAACTTGCGATTAACGTCTTTCCTTCACCGATGCCACCCGCTTGATTAAAATTGTATTAAGTTAACCGTATTAGTTCTTTATTTAAAACAAATAAGGAAGGCTGCCGGTACGCGAGCACACTTACCCGGGGTTCTAAAAGGTTATAAAATTACCCCTTCTCTAAACGAGCGTTGCGGAAACCTAACCACACCCTCCTTTTCCCAGTCGTTTCGGATCGAAATAAAGCCCCGGAAAAGTTCCCGTCTCCTTTTCCAACATCTCATTATAACTTGTTGAGGGGGGTGGTGGGGGTGGGGTGGTGCGAGTGGGCAAACTGTTTTTCTCGGTGCGAAAATTTTATCGGGGCCAATCCCGAAAACTGTCAGCCTGGAATTTAATCAAGTGTTAATGAACGGCGGGTTAATTAGTCCGCAGTTAAAAGTCTGCCTCGCTCTCTTCCAGAAGGTAATGCATTTAGCTCCTTCATTAACCCGCGGGAGAGAGTGAGAGAGAACTGGCGAAAAGAAAGAAAATGGCGAAAGGGGCCGGCTCGCAGCGCCATCTGGCGGTTCCGGTCGCACGCGGGAAAAGCGGATAGGGATACAGCAGGGGTGGGTGTGCGGGGGAGAGAGTTATGCTTACTACTACTTGTTAGCAGGCGCCCGCGGGCTGGCAGACGAGACTTTTCGAACAAATTGCTGGCGCGCACCCCCCGGTCACAAGATCACCGCGGCTATTAGAATTTGAAGATGCACCCGGCTTTTAACCCCCTAGTCTTAGGAAATATCCGCGGAATAAAGTTTCACACACACACGCTCTCTCTCTTCACCCAGAAATCACGTAGGGATTCGGTTTTAATAGCGAGGGGTGAACCCGTGTGTTATAACGAGGGTTCGGTGATTATGGAAGCATTTTCGTGTCTTCCGGGGCTGTGAAAATGAACTTAATAAATGAAGCCGCCTCAGAAGAGAGAGAGCTGGAAGTGGAGGGGGAGAGGAACCCCCAGAAATAAAATTTTCGAAAAGGGTGCGTGGACTTTTGTGTCGTTCGGGACCGAGATAAATTGAGGCCCTGAATGATGTAGGAATTAAAAAGATTCTTTCTTTTGTTAGTAGAGAAAAGTATTTGAGAGGAAATGAAATCGTATTATCGTCTGCTCGATTTCAATTCAAAATAATCGAGTGGAAGTTAAAAAAAAAAAAATCGACGATTATATTTTTAAATCGTTGATTTATTTCTTCATAAGAAAACGACAGTAGTGGTTATATTGCTTTTATTCTTCGTAGCATCTGATGATAAAGGTTGCAATTTTTGAGATTTAATTAAGCAGTACATATTAAAATTACCAAATTTTAGATGTACTTAAATGCTACCTTTTATACATCAATGACATTTTTATAGACGAAATTTCCAAAAATTAAATTCTACAAACGTTCCATTTCTTGGAATTGAAAAATTTGCTCATTAGTATAATCTTTGGACTTAAACACATCATGGTCGAATACGTTTTCGAATTTCCCAACTAATAAAATTGGGAGTAGCGTCTGTTGGACTTTCGCATCTACTCACAGAAAAGATAATTAACTATTTTCTAAGGTAATGTTTTTGTTCTTATTTTACAAACCATACCAACATTACCCATAACCAACCATATACCAACCATACCCATAAATAATATCTGCCTTCAGCTACGTCAACACATTGTTTTATTCACTTATATTTATTCTTTTATTCATGTATCAGCATCAAAAACTAGAGTAACCGGAAATAACTACAATTGTATGTACTCAAAATTTGGGTTTTCTAAGTTATATATAAATACATACATATGTATGCATGTATATATGTATATATATATATATATATATATATATATATATATATATATATATATATATATATGTGTATGTGTATAATATATATATACATATACATATATACATATACATATATATATACATATATATATATATACACATATATATATATATACACACATATATACATATATACACACATATATACATATATATATATACATATATACATATATACACATATACACATATACACATATACATATACACACACATATATATATATATATA
>CM063507.1:71062495-71064995 GCA_032207245.1 Pardosa pseudoannulata | reverse complement strand
TTCGACTGTGGCCCCTTTTGTAGAGAGAAAATTTTTGGTGACTCCTAGAGATAAATGTTCACAAATACGATGTATATTTCGCGCATTTCTTTCGTTTCATCGAATAAAAACGTCATCATATTAGACTCATATTGATTTTATTTATAATTTTAAGAAAATACTTTTTGTATAACACAAAAATCAGTAAATTGCCCTTTAATGAGATGTATGTGGCTGCAAGTTTCTAATTATCTCATCGATGTTTGGATGTATGTTGCTAATTGCAATTCGCATATCATCTTCAGGGTTTAAACGCGAGCGGTATTTAGTTTTTATTGAAACTAGTTTGCTAAATCCAGTTTCACATAAATACGTTGATGCAAATTGTATTAACACTCTGATGGCATTCTTGCATAAAACGGGATATTGTTTTACCACGGATAGCCAAAATTTTTGGCAAGGCTGAGTCTTAAATTGATTTCGAAGAGTATAATCACTGATTAGATCTATCAATTGCTCTTTCTCACTAATTTGAAGAGTTGAACTGCATATGTCAAAGGAAAATGGATCACGAATCCAACCAAGATCGTTTTCAGGAAAATCCTCGAATCTTCTCAAAAAAATTTTCTTTAACTTTTCAGTGACGGCGCTTCACTCTTTATATGTACACTGTATGGTATACAGCATACAGGGATAATGCATTTCATAAAAATTTGGCGACATCAAAAAAACTTCTGGCGACCCCCACAGGGGTCGTGACCCCTAGTTTGCTGACCACTGTTCTAAATCACTGGAACAGTTCGCTAATTAGTGCCGGTACGAAACGCTGACACTATCACCTCCGGGCTGACGATTAGTACAGTCGGCTTTCACACCAAGGTTCAAACGCTCAGAGTGCGTATCACGCTGGAGTTCGTTGAGGAAACTCGGGATGCAAGACGATCCAAAATGAGAGCAAGGGTCACTCTCAGCGACCTACTTCTATGCACGAAGTAGAAAAAAAATAGTAAGATAACGGGAATGGGATCCCAAAGTCGAAAGTCGACTTCTTAGCAAACAGAGACGCTGGCGGTCTCTAAAACAAGCAAACTCCGGAAATCGGAGAGACGAGTGGACTCCTCTCGAGCTCCACACAACAGCTCCAAAAGCAACTCTCAAGACGAAGCTCTCAAGAAGAAAAGCCTCAAGAAGAAAAGCCTGGTCTTGGCTCCGCCACTCTTCTTTTATAGCGGTCCCGGTTCCCTTCACGCGATTCTTCTGGAACCTTCCAGAACCAGGATGATGCAATCTTGCGGTCACTTCCCGCCTGAATCAGCTGTTTCGTTTCCAGATGTGGCCGAAAAGCCGTCTTTAAATCAGCCGACCCAAATAACTTAATTTCCTTTTTCGCTACCGCTAATGGGCGCACATGTGGCACTATAATGTAGCTCAATTTATAATCATTTCCCCGAGTCTTTTCACTCAAATAGTCTCACAAAGTCTCAGACGCGCTGGCTCCAGCACACGGACAGTTTTCAATTAAGTCCGGGACCTAGTACACAAACGTGTATTGTTAGGACCAACCGTTTCTACCTGCCGCTAACCGTAATTGTCCGCTGCGAAAGGTCACCTTCCGCTCCTCTTTCGCTAGGGTCATGTAACGGATTATTACAGTGCACGTGCTTCACTACGGTAAACTTAATATATTACTTTTAAACAAAGATTTTTTTTTTCGTGCATAACTCTCTAAATTCGTCACAGTACAGTTCGAGTCATTGGCATATTTATATATTTCTATTATAAGCGTATTATAACAATATTCAGTTTTTATACTACTGTATTACTACTGTACGTTGATTAGCAACGTTAATATACCTTGCCATATTACGTGGTAGAATAGGAAGCAGAGGTTTTGACAGCAACAGTGCTAATTTTGTTGGTAGTAATAAATGTTTTCCAAAATTAAGGAAATTTATGACAAACCACATAGTTTTGTATGAAACAGAAACACACATTCATATCGACAACCATATGAATATGAAGATAACTATATAAAATGATAGGTTTTATTTGCCCATGAGAGTCACTGAAATTTGTACTTTTTGTTGTTAGAATATTGTTGATAAACATTTCATTGTAACGTAAAAATGAACCAAGAATTAAATTCAAAATTAGTTCTTATATAAAAATGCAATAATTTGCATCACTTAGAAATGAAAGTTAATTCACTTTATATCTAAACGAGCTCCACACAAAAGCTCCAAAAACAACTCTCAAGACGAAGCTCTCAAGAAGAAAAGCCTCAAGAAAAAAAGGCTTCGTCTTGGCTCCACACTCTTCTTTTATAGCGGTCCCGGTTTCCTTCACGCGATTCTTCCGGAACCTTCCAGAACCAGGATGATGCAATCTAGCGCTTACGTCCCGCCTGAATCAGCTGTTTCGTTTCCAGATGTGGCCGAAAAACCGTCTTTAAATCAGCCGACCCAAACAATAATTCCTTTTTCGCTACCGTAATGGCGCACATGGGGCACTATAATGTAGC
>CM063507.1:71052495-71057495 GCA_032207245.1 Pardosa pseudoannulata | reverse complement strand
GGTTAAATAATCGTCTCAGCGAGCCAATATATTATTTTATATCCTCTCTAATGATATTTTAGATTATAATACAAAATTTATATTCTATAATGCAAGAGCAGCTATTGCAGAAGAATTAGAAAGAGCCTTTTATATAATTCTGTATCCTCTCTGATTGGTACTTTAGATATAAAAATTAACATTCGAGAATATAAGAATAAGTGTTGAAGATTAGTCACAGCGACACATTTATATTGTTCTGTAACTGATTAGTAATTTAGATAGAAAATTAACATTCTAGAATGTATGAGTAACTGTTAAAGAATCATCTCAGATACCCATTTATGTTATTTTTTTATACTCTTTAATTGGTATTTTAGATACAAAACCAATAT
The DNA here is from genome assembly GCA_032207245.1 of Pardosa pseudoannulata. Lineage (NCBI taxonomy): Eukaryota > Metazoa > Arthropoda > Arachnida > Araneae > Lycosidae > Pardosa > Pardosa pseudoannulata. Next base: position 71,057,121 of record CM063507.1, on the reverse strand, counting down.
TTTAAGTGTAAGAGAAGCTATTGAAGAAAAGCCACTGCAAGCTATTTATTTTAATCTGTATCCTCTCTAATTTGTACTTTATATTCAAAATTTGTTTTCTAGAAAGTAAGAGTAGTTATTATAGATAAATTACAGCGAGATATTCTTATTATTCTGTAATAGCTCTAGTTGGTATTTTAGATACAATGTTAACAATCTAGAATTTAAGATTGACTACTGAAGAAAAGTCACAGCTAATCATCTATATTATCCTGTATCTTCTCTAATTGATATTTTAGATACAAAATTAATATTCTAGAATATATGAGTAACTTTTGAAGAATTGATCAGCGAGCTATTTATATTGTTTTATATACTCTTTAATTGGTGTTTTAGATATACAATTTATTTTCTAGAATGTAAGAGTAGTTATTATATAAAAATTACAGCGATTCTTATTATTTGTATCTTCTTTAATTATTAATTTAGATAAACTATTAACAATCTAGAATGTAAGAGTAATTACTGAAGAAAAGTCACAGCTAACCATCTATATTATTTTATATCCTCTAATTGGTATTTTAGATTAAAATTCATATTTAGGATGTTAAAGTAACTATTGAAGGAAAGTCACATGTGGACCATTTATATTACACTCTATCTTGTCTAACTGGTATTTTAGATGCAAAATTGACATTTTAGTATGCATAATTATCGATTAAAGAATCATCTCAGAGAGCCATATATATTAGTTTATATCCTCTCTAATTGGTATTTTAGATACAAAATTTATATTCTATAATGTAAGAGCAGCTATTGCAGGAAAATTACTAAAAGCCATTTATATAATTCTGTGTCCTCTCTGATTGGTATTTTAGATACAAAGTTAACATTCGAGAATGCAAAAGTAGTTTTGAAAAAAATCACAGTAGACCATTTATATTGTTCTGTAACCTTCCTGATTGATAATTTAGATACAAAATTAACGTTCTAAAATGTATGAGTAACTGTTAAAGAATCATCTCAGCTATTCATTTATGTTATTTTAATCCTCTTTTAAGTGGTATTTTAGATACAAAAGCAATATTTTAAAGTGTAAGAGAAACTATTGAAGAAAAGCCAATGCAAGCTATTTATATTAATCTGTATCCTCTCTAATTAGTACTTATATTCAAAATTATTTTCTAGAAAGTAAGAGTAGTTATTATAGAAAAATTACAGCGAGATCTTATTATTATTCTGTAATATCTCTAATTGGTATTTTAGATACAATGTTAACAATCTAGAATGTAAGAGTAACTACCGAAGAAAAGTTACTACGAGCCATTTATATTATTCTTATCTTCTCTAATTGATATTTTAAATACGAAATTAACATTCTAGAATATATATGCAATTGTTGAAGAATCGATCAGCGAGATATTTATATTGTTTTACATCCTCTTTTATTTTCTAGAATGTAAGAGTAGTTATTGTAGCAAAATTACCTCGAGTCATTCTTATTACTTTGTATTTTCTCTAATTAGTATTTTAGATAAACTATTAACAATCTAGAATGTGAGAGTAATTACTGAAGGAAATTTACAGTGAACCATCTATATTATTTTGTATCTTCTTTAATTGGTATTTTAAATTAAAATTTATATTCTAGGATGTTAAAGTAACTATTGGAGAAAAGTCACAGTGGAACATTTATATTATTCTCAATCTTGTCTAACTGGAATTTTAGATGCAAAATTAACATTTTAGTATGCATAAATATCGATTAAAAAGTCTCCAAAAATACGCTAAGGTTTTATTGTATCAATGGTAAAAGCGTTCTATGATTTTTTACTTCACCCTTTGTCGACTAGAATTGGATACGGGAAACCCACCCTCGTTATTGTCCCTTTACTTCTGGTTATATATAAAAAATAAAGATATATAAATAGATATTATAGATTGTTAATTTTTAATACACATAAAGCTCGTCAAGTCTCGAAGATCATCCCATAAGAAATAATGGATTCTAAAAGTTCAAATAAAAATATTTTTTAAGAGCATTATTTATATTTTTACGAAAGTTATCCAAGATATTTAAGTGGTACAAGTTGAAATACGTCTGTTACCGCAAACGAAATACTTCGAAATAGAGATTTACAAAGCCATGAAAAGCTATCAGCGTCATAGTTCCTCAGGGAGTGCATCCCTCAATAAATGTCAGTCAAAGAGGGATGCAGTTTCTAAACAATCGACCTGACCCTCCTACCTCAAACACTGGCAGAAATGTACATTACATCCATTTTCAGAACGCTTTTGGAGGTCGAAAAGTGTACGTGACAACCGCTTTGGAGACACCATCGATTTGAAGGAATTGTGAGTGCTAACCGCTTAGAGGGTTAAAGAATCATCTCAGAGAGCCATTTATATATTAGTTTATATCCTCTCTAATTGGTATTTTTAAATTAGAGAAAATTTATATTCTATAATGCAAGAGCAGCTATTGCAGAAAAATTACAAAAAGTATTTTATATAATTCTGTATCATCTCTGATTAGTGTTTTAGATACAAAACTAACATTAGGAATATAAGAATAACTGTTGAAGATTAGTCACATCGAGCTATTTATATTGTTCTGTAACCTAACTGATTGGTAATTTAGATACAAAATCAACATTCTAGAATATATGGGTATTTTATATAACCTCTTTGATTTTTATTTTAGATACAAAACTTATATTCTAGCAAGTAGAAGTAGGTATTGCAGAAAAATTATAACAAGCTATATCAATTATTCTAAATTCTAAATACTTACATTTTAGATTAAAAAAAAATAACATTTTAGAATGCAAGAGTAACTATTGAACAAAAATTAACTCAACAAATTTATATTATTCTTTATAATCTCTAGATAGTATTTTAAATACAAAATTTATATTATAGAATGTAAGAGTAGCTATTGTAAGTAAATTAGAACAATTCACTTATATTATCTTATAGCCTTTCTAATTAGTATTTTACATACAAAATTACTATTCTAAATTACAGAATAGATACTATAAAAAGATTTAGTGAGTCAGTTATATCATTAAGTTTCCCCCCTAAGCCGTATTTTTAGATATAAAACAGATGGTCTGGAATCAAGCGGTTTATAATCTTTAGTATCCTTTCTAATTGCCGTTTTAGACATCGAATAAATATCTAAAAATATACAAAGGACTATTGCAGTTATGGCTTAACGAACCCTTTACACTTTTTAATATCCTCTTGTAATAAGTATTTTAAACATCCAAATAAACATTTTGAAATATGCCAAAAGCTATCGCAAAAGTGATGAGAAGTGTTTTTTTTTTATTTTACAAAAATTATTTTTGCCGTATTAAAGCAATAGTAAATATTTTATTCAGGAGCTAATTGAAATTATCTAATTTAAATTAGTTTCCTTTCTCAGCAGTATTTTGAGATATAAAACAGACGGTTTGGAATCAAACCGTTTATAATCTTCAGTATCCTTTCTAATTGACGTTTTAGACATCGAATAAATATCTAAAAATATACAAAGAAAGAACCATTGCAGTTATGGCTTAACGAACCCTTTACACTTTTCAACATCCTCTTGTAATAAGTATTTTAAACATCCAAATAAACGTTTTGAAATATGCCAAAAGCTATCGCAAAAGTGATGAGCAGGGTGTTTTTTATTTTACAAAACTTTTTTTCCTCGTATTAAAGCAATAGTAAATATTTTATTCAGAAACTAATTGAAATTACCTAATTGAAATTAGTTTCCTTCCTCAGCAGTATTTTTAGATATAAAACAGATGGTCTGGAACGGTTTATAATTTTCAGTATCCTTTCCAATTGACGTTTTAGACATCGAATAAATATCTAAAAATATACAAAGAAAGAACCATTGCAGTTATGGCTTAACGAACCCTTTACACTTTTCAACATCCTCTTGTAATAAGTATTTTAAACATCCAAATAAACGTTTTGAAATATGCCAAAAGCTATCGCAAAAGTGATGAGCAGGGTCTTTTTTATTTTACAAAACTTTTTTTCGTCGTATTAAAGCAATAGTAAATATTTTATTCAGAAGCTAATTGAAATTAGCGCTAAAATTTTTCGAGAAGACCCAAAAAAAAGTTGATAATACATACTGTACTCTCTAATATTCAAAACAGGTTGTTTTCCTTCTCGAGGTTTCTCGTATAATGCGTAAATTAAAACAACAAACGCCATTAACATGAGCTGGTTTTTTCTTTCGCTCTTTCTCTCCAGCAAAGCCCCTCCAAGCAATAGAGTGATAGAGAGAACGGAAAGAGTTCTGAAAATATCCTCGACTCCCCATCGTTTAAAGCTATCATTTTTTTTTTATTTGTTGCCGTTGTTTGTTTTCTAATATACGGCACGCGAAATTTCGCAAACCAGAGTAGCAGCGATTGTGTTAAATGCAAATCACTGGCAGGCACAAAATAACATCGACCTTTCTCGGGGAATTTAAAGCGGATCACCATCACTTAGCATCAACAGAATGGAGAAATTCGATCCCAGAAGCATCCAGCACGTACCCCCTTCCACCCCTCTCGCCAATCTTCGGGGCAATTTCCTCTCGAACATCTGCCCTTTATTTGCTTTAAAGAGAAACCTTTAGACAAAAGCTCGGAT
>CM063507.1:71039995-71044995 GCA_032207245.1 Pardosa pseudoannulata | reverse complement strand
TAATCGCTTTCCCATGGATTCCATGGATTGCATTGAATTAAAACGGACATTTTCAAGGATTTTGTTATTTACCTTTAGAATTCAAATTTTAGATAGTCATTGCTAACCCAAATGCGGTAAATAAAACGTATTTGCTATTTTTTAATTCAAAGAATCTTTAAGATAGGGTTGCTCAAGCCCCGTTTACATGTTCCATAAAGCAGCTTAATATAGGGTAAATCCGTGAATCGTACTCCTGTTTTAAGACTTATCTGTAGCTAGGGAAAACTCGTGGTTTCAAAAAATTCCACTTTTCTACCAGGGTAAATTTAATCTCCTTTCACATGAAATCCATGGATTGCACTGAATTCAAATGGACGTTTTCAAGATGTTTGTTATTTACCTTTACAATTCAAATTTTAGATAGTTATTGCTAACAACATTACGGTAAATAAAATGTATTTTCTATTTTTTAATTCAAAGAATCTTTAAGATAGGATTGCTCAAGCCCCGTTTACATGTTCCATGCAGCAGCTTAATGTAGGGTAAATCCATGAATCGTACTCCCCTTTTAAGATTTATTCGTAGCTAGGGAAAACTCGTGGCTTCAAACAATTCCACTTTCTTACCAGGGCAAATTTAATCTCCTTTCACATGAAATCCATGGATTGCACTGAATTCAAATGGACGTTTTCAAGATGTTTGTTATTTACCTTTAGAATTTAAATTTTAGATAGTCATTGCTAACCCAAATACGGTAAATAAAATGCATTTACGCAAAACGGAAAATAAATCAAATGACATAATTTTCCGGATAAATATTACAAACTAATACAACAATATTATTATCTGTCTCTACCATGAATTCCATGTCCCTCAGATTCCTTTGAATTTCACAAAACCTTTACAGCATCTGAGAAACAGTGATAAATGTCTGAAAATTGCTGAAGTTTTCGTGGATAAGTATCAATATCTATTGGGAAAATGGCAAATTAAATATTAGGCTTTGGACGAACCGATTTTGCGCTTCACCCAAATCACAGGCAAGGGGTTCAAGTTTGTACTGTGGAAGAAGTCTACAAAATTTATCTATTGGGAAAATGGCAAATTAAATATTAAGCTTTGGACGAACCGATTTTGAGCTTCACCCAAATCACAGGCAAAGGGGTTCAAGTTTGTACTGTGGAAGAAGTCCACAAAAATTTCTACTTCGAGTTTTAATCACTTTAATATAAAAAAAAAGAACTTCTTAAGTGCAGGATTGGTTAAAACCATATAAATCGGATTTTTAAAATTAAATCAGTGCTTTAAGGTTTAAATCACAGTTTCTTTTATTTTTAACTTTTTTTTTATAAACTGAACATTACAAGTGGAATTATTTAAGTTAGGATTAAAATTAATATGATCAATGATATAGTTATCATTTTTTCTGACTAAACCTCTAATATTTAAATCCGAAAATAATTTTTAAAAATGTTTCATTTCTTAGCTTTGTTCATTTATCATTAAAATTTTGTTTCTGTGTATGAGAAGAAACAATATTAACATAATTAATTTTTTATTAAAAAAATAATATAGAATGATATAGAATGATATAGAATATACAACAAATATTTTACAAATTACTGCAAATATACATAAATTGTTCTGATGATCAACTTGCATTTCATACAAATAGCTATCTGGAACCCAAAGATGATGATTATACATAGAAAATATAAATAAACCTTACATACTGTCTAGTTATTAAACTTAAAAACATGAGATAAGAATATTACATGTTCGTTGTCCCTTTAATGCATAAAATAAACTCCAATGCATAAAATAAACTGCATTAAATAATTTTTGCATAAATGTTTCTTTTATCACTGGAATTTTAGCGTTTCGCGTATGACTGAAATTACGGTTAAGGTTGAAATTATGTTAGAAAACATATCATTTTAGTGTTTTAGTAGCTTATGCTTATAAAAATGAAACCTACAGAAAATAAATTTAATTGTTTAGAATCTTGTAATTACTGTATGACGAAAAATGTTTGTTATAACTTGAAAGGCATAAACATATACATATACACGAGTAATTATATTTTAATATAAAACTAACTACCATACATATGATTGTATTTAAAAATAATTTTTAGCGATTTTATTCCTAAAATTACAACCTTCGGCGAAAAACCTTTGTTTACCTTTTGACTGTGGCAACCTCGTCGACTTTGCATACACCAAAATTAATATATGCTTAGCTCAACAATTCTTATATAACTCCTTTACGTAACTTAGTTTCGCTTCTTAAGTATTCTCATGTTAATAATTATTAATAATTTGATTGGCTGGCTCACTCCACTATATAACTGCATGTACACATTTTAGAAAAGTAATTTACAATTTCTCCTACACCAAAAACAGTTCTGCTTTGAGAATTACAAAATATATTGTTTGATTACAACAAAGTAGTTTACTCTTGTATGGGGAGTTATAGAAATATTTTTGTTTAGGTTAATGTTTTGTTTTTCTTTTGGGTTAGAAAAGATATTTACACGATCTTTTTTATATACTAAAATCATTTCTACTTTTTAAAATTCTGTTTTGTATACATAATAGGTATTTTGATTATAACAAAGTAATTTACTTTTGAATGAGGAGTTATAGGGATACTTTTGTTTAGGGTTTTGTTTCGTTTTTCTTTTGGTTTAAAGATATTTACAGGCTCTTTCGCATAGAATAAAATCAATTATACTTTTTAAATTTTTTTGCTTCTAGTACAAAATAGATTTCTTGATTATGACACACTAATTTATTTCTGTATGTAGAGTGATAGGGATACTTTTGTAAAGGGTTTTTTCGTTTTTTTTTGGTTTAGAAAAGTAATTTACACTTTCTCATACATCAAAACCAATTCTACTTTTTTAAAAATTCTGCTTTGAGTACAAAATAGACTTTTTGATTATAACAAAGTAATTTACTTTTGTATGGGGAGTTATAGGGCTACTTTTGTTTAGGGTTTGTTTCTTTTTTCTTTTGGTTTAGAAAAGTTATTTACACGCTCTTTCTCATACACTAAAACAAATTCTACTTTTTAAAATTTTGCTTCGAGTACAAAATAGATTTTTTGATTATAACACACTAATTTATTTCTGTATATGAAACTGTTAAGCTTTTTATGGATTAAAAAAAGTAATTTACACTTTCTCATGGATCAAAGCCAATTCTACTTTTTTAGATTCTGCTTTGAGTACAAAATACAATTTTTGATTAAAGTACAGTACTATATTTACACGTTCTTTCTCATGCGCCATAAACATTTCTACTTTTAAAATTCTACTTTTAATACAAAATAAGTTTATTGTTTATATCAAAGTATTTAATTTCTATATATGAAGTCACAGAATTATTTTTGGACTTAAAAAAGACACGTTCTTTCTCATACATCAGAAACAATTCTACTTTTTTTTACCAGGCATGCAGATTATTTTAAGTTAAGTAAAAGGAGTTTATTTTTGTACTGAATTTTTACTATATATTTGGAAATATATTTATACGTTCTTTCTCATACGCCATAAACAATTCTACATTTAGATTTTCTACTTTTAATTTAAAATATATCTTTTTTTAAAAGCAAAGTATTTAATTTCTATATATGAAGACACAGAATTATTTTTGGTTTGAAAAAGACAAGTTCTTGCTCATACATCAGAAATAATTCTACTTTTTTACTGAGCATACAAATTGTGTTTAGTTGTTTTAACGGAATTTAGTTTTATTGTGAATTTTTACTTTATATTTGTTATTGAATCATTTTTGGTTTATGAAAAAGATATTTACTGTATTATGTTTTTGCTGTATATTTGGAAATATATTTACACGTTCTTTCTCATACTCCATAAACAATTCTACTTCTTAAAATTCTACTTTTATTGTATAATAGATCTTTTGTTTAAAACAAAGAATTTAATATTTATATATCGAGTTACAGAATTACTTTTGGTTTACAAAATGCAAGTTCTCTCTCATACATCAGAAACAATTCTACTTTTTTACTGAGCATAAACGGAGTTTATTATTTTCTGAATTTTTTACTGTATGATTGGAAATATGTTTACACGTTCTTTCTCATACTCCAATTTACAATTAAGCAATTCTACTTTTTAAAATTCTACTTTTAACACAAAATAGATCTATTGTTTACAGTAAAGTATTTAATTTCTATATATGAAGTCACAAAATTATTTTTGGTTTAGAAAAGACATGTTCTCTCTCATACATCAGAAACAATTCTACTTTTTTACTGAGCATACAAATTATTTTAAGTTAAGTAAAATGAGCTTATTTTTGTTCTGAATTTTTTATTATTCATTTGGAAATATATTTACACGTTCTTTCTCATACGCCATAAACAATTCTACTTCTTAACATTCTACTTTTAGTACAAAATAGATCTTTTGTTTATAACAAAATGTTTAATTTCTATAGATGGAGTTATAGAATTATTTGGGGTTTACAAAACACACGTTCTTTCTCATACATCAGAAACAATTCTACTTTTTTACTGAGCATACAAATTATTTTAAGTTCAATGAAAGGAATTTATTTTTGTGCTGAAGTTTTTACTGTATATTTGGAAATATATTTACACGTTCTATCTCATGCGCCATAAACAATTCTACTTTTTAAAATTCTACTTTTAACACAAAATGTTTCGTTTTTCTTTTGGTTTAGAAAAGATATTTACAGGCTCTTTCTGATACACTAAAAACAATTCTACTTTTTGAAATTTTTCTTAGTTAGTATTCTTCTTAGTTTAATTTTTCTTATTAGTACAAAATAGATTTTTGATAATAACACACTAATTTATTTCTGTATATGAAACTCTAAATCTTTTTTTGGTTTAGAAAAGTAATTTACACTTTCTCATGGATCAAAAGAAATTCTTCTGTTTTAAATTCTGCTTTGAGTACAAAATACAATTTTTGATTAAAGTACAGTACTGCTGTATATGGAGTTATATAGCTATATTTTTGG
>CM063507.1:71022495-71034995 GCA_032207245.1 Pardosa pseudoannulata | reverse complement strand
CGGGAGATAACGATGTTAGAAAGAGCTGCCTGTACGAAGAAAAAAAAAAGAAAGAAAAGAAAAAAAATCTAATTCAGCAATGTTCATCAGTAATTTGGATTAAACTTGGCGCTCAGTAAAGAACGCATAATCATTTTAGCGCTTCTCCTGCCTTGCGATACCATCGAATCCGCCATATATTTTTCTTTTTTTTTTCTTTTTTTCACTACTGCTACCAGCCGTTGGAAAAAAAATTTTTTTAATTCTTCTTTGGCCGCCATAAGAAACTAAGTGCGTCGCAACTTACTGCATAATTATGTAGACGTTGTAAAAAAAAAAAAGTTTTAATTTCGTTAGGCGCAGTCTCTAATCCATATGAACTATTCATGAACGTAGCCGTTTGCGCTATGAAGTGGCACTTCCTTCTTTATTATACTGGATCGCCCGTTTTTCCCCTCACCCCCTGTACTTTCAGTTCTGCTTTCTTTTTTCCCCCTTTTCCTTGACAGAGAAAATCTTATAAAAATATTACCGCCTTTCGCGGCCCAAGAAATCAATTATACATTCTGGAGCCTTTTGCCTTTATTTTTTTTTATATATCTCCCTTCCATTTCTTCTTTTCCCTAAAAATTTTTTTTTGCCCATCATTTGCTTTTATCTTTTTCGAGATTTTTAGTAATACTAATTTGTAATTTTAATAAAACATGACATTGTCGCGAGGCACCCTTCTTCTTTTTAAAAGCCCGCGCGCGTTCTTTTAACGCCGACACACCAAAAAATGCAAATATCCTCGAGAGAGAGTCACTGAAACCCCCTTTTGCCATGTTTATTTATTTTCTCGCGACATCATTGCCCATGTTTTTGAGCGCGGTTTTACCAATTTTTTTTTCTCAGTCTCATGATGCCGAGACATTATCATGCATGCGGGTGTTTTTTTTTTTCTGGTGTATTTTTTTCCCTTAAAAGCATTGTGCTAAGATATATATTTGCCCCAATTCTCTACCGCTAATTCGATTTGGGAGCATAGGAGAACATGTGTTTGCGGATATGAGGGCCCCCTCCCAGCTTTTCTCTCTTGTTCTTCAATTTTTGCTCAAATTTCTTCAGCTCTCTCTTTCGTTTTAACTTCAAATTTAAGGCACCCACTTTAGCGTCTTCATTTCATTTGCCTATTCCTCGTGTCGGGGGTTTGGCTTCACACAAATTTTCAACTCTCAGTCGTGGTACGTGAGGTTTTGCATCAAGTGATTTGACGCGTGCTTGCTGATTCCACTCCTTTGCCGAATTTACATTCTGAGCTCTTCGTTATTTTTCTAGTAGAGGGGGGAAGGAATTACTGAGATAACCATTGTTTATTTCTGCTTAGGAATGCTATGGTAGAGGGTGGAGAGATGTTGTACAAGGACTTAGGCGAATTCTCTCTACTTTAGGCATGAGAGCGCATTTACCACTTCCTTTTTGTGAACGGTTTTTATCTCCGAACTTTAATTTGCGAAATAACATTACCATCTATGCATAATTCGGGGGGTGGTAACACATAAGCGTGTATTTTGGAATCCTCTCTTATGTATTTTGCGATTCAGGGTATATGCTTATGGATTTAGAGTTTTTCTTCCCAATTTTGTCCATTTTACATAAAATCAAGAAGTTTCTGACTTGCGCCTGTCTTAACAGCACTCCACGACGCCTTGAAAATACTGGCAAAGCTCTCGATTTGCAACTTTTCTTCGCAATTTTACATGATTCCCAATAAAACATCTTTTTTGTCCGCTTATTTTCGATTTCGTGGATACAAAATATTTATCATGCATGCTCAGAAATTGTTTTTTGATATTTTTAAGGCATAAATTACTTGATGATTCCGTGATTTGTATTGAAGAGTATTTGACTTGTTTACACTTAAGGGCGGTATCTTTGCTTTTTATTCGTTGATTTATTTCTAAGGAGCTAGTTTTCTTAAAACAGATTAAAAAATCGAATCTTTAATTTCTAATGAAAACCTCTCTTTTGAAAGATGCAGTAATAAAAGCTAATTCATTTTCCAATCTTGATATTTAAATTTTAACCTAATTTATTATAAGCGATCTGGCAAAAGAATAAAATACTTATAGATCTTTCTGCAAGGTACTAAGCAGTTTTAGAGATTTATTTTGAAATTTAAATTTAAATTTCAAATATTTAACTATTGCATTTTGATAATCATTATAGATTGGAAAACTCTGAATGAAATACTATGGAATCTTTAGGTATTATAAACAGTACTTTTTCAAAGGAGACAAAAGTTGTTAAAAAATACCTCCAAAATAAAATTTCGTACATAACCTGTTCAGCACATTTAAGAATAAATTTTGAAAAGTCTCTAATTCTTTTAATGATGCATAGAACTACAGTTGTTTCTATACTTGGTATTTTAATTGATATCAAAATGTTATACAAATACAGCCAATTTCGAAAATATAATTTATATAAGTCTTTTAAAAAGATTCTGACATAAAATTTATTCACTTAATCGTTTTTATATTTCAAAAAAATAATTATTTTTCTGACTTTGGATAGACGCATTTAAGAGATTATCAAAACTTTACACAGTTCTAAAAGTAACGACGTTTTGTAATAACTACAGCTGAAGATTATAAATTGTTTTTGTTGTTGTCGCTCATCCCCCTGGTGTAGTAAAGATCTATACTAGGCCCAATAGACCCCGTAGAAATTTGCAGCTGATCCATGGCTAAGGGTTATATGCAGTTTCAATTTGAGTGAATCATCAGGGTTGAAGACAACAGACAGTATATGATAGTAGGCAGCAATAAAGGTTATAGATGATAATAGGAAACAATAGAGACAATAGATGATACTAGGCAACAATAGAGGTAATAGACAATATATGATAGTAGGCAGCAATAAAGGCTATAGATGATAACAGGAAACAATAGAGACAACTGATGATACTAGACAGCAATAGAGGTAATAGACAATATATGATAGTAGGCAGCAATAAAGGCTATAGATGATAATAGGAAACAATAGAGACAATAGATGATACAAGGAAGCAATAGAGGTAATAGACAATATATGATAGTAGGCAGCAATAAAGGCTATAGATGATAATAGGAAACAATAGGGACAATATATGATACTAGGCAGCAATAGAAGTAATACACAATTTATGATAGTAGGCAGTGATAGAGAAAATGTGAAATATATGATAGTAGGCAGCAATAGAAACAATATAGGATAGCAATAGAGATAGTATAGGATAGCAATATAGATAGGATATAGGATAGCAATAGAGATAATATTGGATAACAATAGCGATATTATAGGATAACAATATGATATGATATATGATAGCAATAGAGATAGTAAAGGATAGCAAGATAAATAGGATATAGGATAGTAATATAGATAGTATAGGATAGCAATAGAGATAGTGTAGGATAGCAATATAGTTAGAATATAGGATAGTAAGCAGCCATAAAGCAATAAATATATGATGGTAGGTAGAAATAGATACAATATATGAAAGTAGGCAGCAATAGAGGCAATAGACAATATATGATAGTAGGCAGCAATAAAGGCTATAGAAGATAATAGGAAGTAATAGTGTCAATAGATGATACTAAGCAACAATAGAGATAATAGACAATATATGATAGTAAACAGCAATAGAGGCAATACATAATAGTAGTATTCAGCACTAGAGACAATACAGGATAGCAGGCAGCCATAAAGGCAATGCACAATATAGGATAGCAGGCAGCAATAGAGGCAATAGACAATATATGATAGCAAACAGCAATAGAGGCAATAGATGATAGTAGTATATCTCAATAGCGTTCATGTTAGTAGGCAGCAAAAGCGGCAATGGACAATATATTGTAGTAGATATAGATATACATTCTTAACCTCAAAAATGAGTCCTCGTAATTTAAAAAGCAGGGACCAGGCAGAAGACCTCCCCCCAGGCTTGGCCTGTCATCTATCAACAAAGTATCTTTTGAGAACTTGTAGGACACTGCGACCATGGACCTAATTTACGTGCGCCAGCCGCCATTAGTGTACATGAAACAGAACATGGAAAATATATAAGGACCTATAAATCATTAAGTTTATGCAATTCAAAGATTAAACAGGGTTAAATATATAACCAGATGAGACAACTAATAAACCAGTGAGTAACTTCTAACGGAAGAAGACTTAAAATAAGGATGATGGACTGTTTGAAAAAGAGCTTGAAGATTTATGGGTTACACTAATTGGAAATCCGTGGCAATACCAAAGACTGTTTGGGAGGGAATTCTTAGGAAGGGATCACCAAGAGCTGTCCTACCACTGAAGGGGAAATTTTCAGACCGTACTCTCCTATCTGACTCTATCACGTTTGAATTGAGTGGAACTTCGGCAAAATTCTTCCCACTAACTGCAACCGGCAGAGCGTCTTCTTTCTATGAAGCACACACAAAACCACCCCTCGAAACTTTTCTTTAACGCATTTAAAAAAAAAATCGCATTCCTGACCGCGAGTCTTCTCCCCTTTTTCACCCGGTAAAGCCCTTCATACGTGGTGGAGTGGTGGTGGTGGGGCGCTGGCTTGGAGAGGAGGGGAGTGCAGTTGCGGTGGTGGCAAAGGGGGAGGGTGCGTGCATGGGCGGAGAGATTAGCGAGGCGTAGTTGCCTAATTCCGACGAAAATCTCGTTTCAGGCGGATCGCATCCCAGAGGACCCATTCGGGCTGGGGCCAGTGATGGAAGGCTCCGGGCTGCCGGACTGACACTAACGATGCCCTAGGCAGATTAGGAGGGGGGCCGGATCCCTCGAGGGCCCCTGTTCATTAGAGGGGGGGCACCTCGCCGGTTGCATACCGAGGATTTTTATTCAAAGGATCATTAGATTGGCGATCGTAAAGACGAAATAGAATGAAAAAAAAGGGGGCAGAAGTGAAAAAGAATTCGGTAAAGCAAAGGCGATTGTTATTGGGTAATTGATTGAAGGTGAAAAGGAATGAAATATGGAATGAGGTGAGGTAGTATGTTGTGTGTGTGGCCGCTGTTAACAGACTAGGAGGCTTGTCTAGATATAGGAACATTGTACGCTTCACATTACCTCGTTACACAAGTTAATGTGTATGGAGAATTACGGAATTAAATCGAAGGGAGATGGCCGGATATTGAATAAATAAGGGTATTAAAAGGTGAAGAATCCCTAAGACTATACGTCGAAGAGGAATGGAGGGTAAGAAAGTTTTAGGAAAAATCTTGAGGCTTCGAATCTAGACAATGGTCTGTATTATTAGACAGGGTCTTTGTGCGAGAGTATAGCAAAAATATATAAGCATAACTAACACAAGAGAGTGCAAATTAAGGCTTAAATTGTATCGTTATTTCCATTGTATTTGCTTTTATATGTCTATTTTACAGTTAAGAATTAGAACTATGTTATATTAATATTTTCTTCCGCCTTGAGACCGGACATGATTTTCTTCAGGCCCATCTGTACAAAGTTGGTCTTGCTGATTCACCGAACTGTGTTCTTTGTGCTTCAGCCCCAATGCATGGAGATCCCCTTTTTTCCTGTCCTTCCCTACAGGATGTTATTTCTTCGGGTTCCTTTTCGACTCTCCCATCTAATAAGACAATTTCTTGTCCGTATTGGACTGCAAGGCTTCGTATGCTCGTAAGAGTTCAGACGGGCGTAATATATAAAAAAATATATTAATATTTTCAAGCATACTCGTAGTTTCCTCTCCCAGAACTTTATTCCACCGCGCATTTCCCTTCTTTCATTTGTATATGATTATTGCATGTTTGGAGCTGTTTTCTTTTTACTTACGAGAGAAATTATCTGTTGCCATGATATTGGGCTAAAATTCTATTTGATTACCTAGTTTAGGCATTATCAAATTATTTTAATTCTCCAAGAATTGTAGATATAACATGCGTAGTGATCTTGCTGAGTTTTCTTTTTGAAAATATTCAATGTCTTTCAATGTAAAATATTTTTTAAAATGAAAAGTTATAAATGTGAATATAATTTTGTTGCCTTCATACGTTCAACTTTTATCGTACAAAAATATCGTACAAAAATAGCTACTTTTATTATGACCATTTTCCTCAAAATTAACCCTCTAGCGGTCCGCACGTACAATTCCACCAAACCGATGATGTCTTCAAAACGTACAATTTTCGACCTCCAAAAACGCTCCGGAAATGGATGTAGTGTACTTTTTTGTCACTGCTTTCCTCCATAGAGTTCTGCAGTAGGAAGATCAGGTCGATTGTTTAGGAACTGCACCCCTCTTTGACTAACATTTATTGAGAGATGCACCTCTATCCTCTTAGGGAGAAAGAACTGATAGCTTTTCATAGCTTTGTAAATCTCTATTTCGAAGTATTTCGTTTGTGGTATTTGATGTATCTCTAATTGCACCACTTAAATATCTTGGACGACTTCTGTAAAAAATATAAATAAGTCTCTCAAAGAATATTTTTCTTTGTACTTTTAGAATCCATAATATCTTATCGGATGATCTTCGAGACTTGACGAGCTTTATGTGTATTAAAAATTAACAATCTATAATATCTATTTATATATATATATATAACTGATGTAAAGGGACAATAACGAGGATGGGTTTCCCGTACTAGTCGACTAAGGGTGAAGGAAAAAATCATAGAACGTTTTGGCCACTGACACAGTAAACTTTTAGCGTAATATTTGGAGACTTTTTTCCTCGATGTGTTCCACTCGGAGGGTTAATCAAAATGTTAAGAGTTTAAGTTGTTGAATAAGTCTGTGACGATTAATTTTTATTTATTTTATACTCAAAACAAACCCACAATTTAAAAATGAATGCATGTATTATATTTACACATAAGTTTATGTAGCTTTCTTGAATAAAAAAGATAGGCACTTTAATGAGCGTTTACCTCAAAATTAAGTGATCGTTAAGGGTTTAAATTGATGAATAAGTTGGGAATGATTAGTTATATTTATTTTAAGCTCAAAACAAACCTAAAAGTTATAAATGAATGCATGTATTATACATACACATAAGTTTATGTAGTATTCTTGAATAAAAAGAATGGCACTTTTATAAGCGTTTACTTCAAAATTAAGCTATTGTTAAGGGTTTAAGTTGATGAATAAGTTGGTGATGATTAAATCTTATTTAAGCTCAAAACGAACCCAAAAGTTACAAAGGTATACGTGTATTATACATAAACATAAGTTTATGCAATTTTCTTGAATAAAACAATAGGCACTTTTATAAGCGTTTACTTCAAAATTAAGCTATTGTTAAGGGTTTAAGTTGATGAATAAGTTGGTGATGATTAATTTACTGTATTTTAAGTTCAAAATGAACTCAAAAGTTAAAAATGAATGCATGTATTATACATACACATAAGTTTATGCAATTTTCTGGAATTAAAATAATAGCACTTTTATGGACATTTTTCTCAAAATTAAGTGATAGTTAAGGGTTTAAGTTGATGAATAAGTTGGGAATGATTAGTTATATTTATTTTAAGCTCAAAGTGAACCCATAAGTTAAAAATCTGTGTATGTAGCATGTATTATACATAAAGTTTATGTAATTTTCTTGAATTAAAAAAAGACACTTTTATTATGATCATTTTTCTCAAAATTAAGCGGTCGTTAGGGGTTTAAGTTAATGAATAAGTTGATGATGATTAAATTTATTTATTTTAAGCTCAAAACAAACCCCAAAGTTAAAAATAAATGCATATATTATACATACATATAAGTTTATGTAACTTTCTTGAATAAAAAGAATGGCACTTTTATGACCGAATTTCTTCAAAATTAAGCTATCATTACGGGTTTAAATTGATGAATAAGTTAGTGATGATTAATTTTATTTATTTTAAGCTCAAAACAAACCTAAAAGTTATAAATGAATGCATGTATTATACATACACATAAGTTTATGTAGTATTCTTGAATAAAAAGAAGCACAGCAAAAGTTAAAAATGAATCGTAAAGTTAAAAATCAATCGTTTTATTGCATTTACACATAAGTTTATGTAATTTTCTTGAATAAAATAAGCACTTTTATGGCCGTTTTCCTAAAAATTAATCAGTCGTTAAGGGATTAAGTTGATGAATAAGTTGATGATGATTACTTTTATTTATTTTAAACTCAAAATGATCCTAAAAGTTAAAAATGAATGTATGTATTATACATACACATAAGTTTATGTAATTTTCTTGAATAAAATAATTGGATCTTTCTTATGACCATTTTCCTCAAAATTAAGCGATTTTTAAGGGTTTATGTTGTTGAGTAAGTTGGTGATGATTAATTTACTGTATTTTAAGTTCAAAATGAACTCAAAAGTTAAAAATGAATGCATGTATTATACATACACATAAGTTTATGTAGCTTTCTTGAATAAAAAGATATGCACTTTTATGAGCGTTTACCTCAAAATTAAGTGATCGTTAAGGGTTAAAGTTGATGAATAAGTTGATGATTAAATTTATTTAAGATCAAAATGAACTCAAAAGTTAAAGACGAATTCATGTATTATATTTACACATAAATGAATGCATGCATTATACATACATATAAGTTTATGTAACTTTCTTGATTTAAAAGATAAGCACTTTAATGAGGTTTACCTTAAAAGTTAAGGTTTTAAGTTGATGAATAAGTTGGTGATGATTAATTTTTATTTATTTTAAGCTCAAAATGAACCCAAAAGTTAAAAATGAATGCATGAACTACGAATACGTGTAAGTTTATGTAACTTTCTTAGATAAAATAATAGGCACTTTTATGATCGTTTACCTTAAAATTAAGTGATAGTTAAGGGTTTAAGTTGATGAATAAGTTGATGATGATTAATTTTTATTTATTTTACACTTAAAATGAACCCAAAAGTTAAAAATGAATGCATGTATTATGAATAAATATAAGTTTACGCAATTTTCTTGAATTAAAAAGTAGGCATTATGGCCGTTTTCCTCAAAATTAATCGGTCGTTAATGGGTTAAGTTCATGACATTCGAGAAATTTCTCTATAATTCATAAACTTGAGAGAAAAATTCAATAGAGTATACAATCAGTTGTTGAAAGTTGTTTGTTTCAGCTGAAACTTTATTTTATTCGTGTGTGAATAACTTTTTAATATGTCCATACATTTAAAGTTATATTTAGATAGCGGTTTGCCTTAGATATGGATTTCGGCGCAAACAACCTACGTGTAAAATTTATAGATTTACTGAGCTGAAAAGAAGGGTTATTTAATTTAAAGCGTCGTAACCGGGCAGAGGGATGAATGCCATTTCTAGGACGGCAGTAAATGTTGGACAACTCCGGTGTCACTTTGCGGCTGGCAACTAATCAGAGAGTTCGCCCATTTCCGGGCTCATAGAATATTCGACATCGTTTGTTTACGAGGTGTCTGCCAGAGTGCAGCCGGGTTTTCGGCGGAAAAGCTTTCGCGCTTCATAAATAAAGGCGTGAGAAGCAGGTCGATGAAGTTATTTCGTAGTGGTCACCATGGATACACAAGTTCATGGGAGGGATATTGCCGAACAAGTTTAAAGGAGAGCGCTCGGCCAGGGAACGATTTGTTTCTTATATTGAAAATGATCGCAGTTTAGGTGGCAAGGAAGCGGCCGATATGTGATTCTGTGATGACGGAACGGAAGAAAAATGTCTGCTTGAACGGCTGTTCCGATGAGTATAAACCATGAGGATGTTAAGAAATAATCCTCTGGCTCATTTGAACGCTAGACTTCTAATCTGAGTAATATTAAATAGTTTAAAATAAATTTTTGATAAAGTTTTATTTTCAGTGACACCTTTCATGTATCTAAGTGTGTATATGGTAGTGTTCATATGTTTTGTGAACCATAGATACACAAGTTGATGGGAGGGATATTGTTGAACAAGTTTAAAGGAGCGCGCCCGGCCAGGGAACAATTTGTTTCTTATATTGAAAATGATCGCAGTTTTAGGTGGCTAGGCAGCGGCCGATATGTGATTCTCTGATCACGGAACGGAAGAAAAATGTCTGCTTGAACGGCTTTTCCGATCAACATAAACCATGAGGATGTTCAGAAATAGTCCTCTGGCTTGTTTCAATGCTAGGCTTCTAATTTGAATAATAATAAATAATTTAAAATAATTTTTGACAAATTTTCATTTTCACTGACATTTTACATATATCAATGTGTGTTTATAGAAGTGTTCATATGATTTCGGAACCGTTGATATATAAGTTCATGGGAGGGATATTGCCGCTTAAAGAATCTTTGCCAGCAAGCTTAGTGGCCGAATGGTCAAAGCTCGAAATCCAGACCCGAAGGTTGTGGATTCGATGCAAGCCATGGCGGTTGATACAAAATGTGGATTTTTAATTTAAAAATGTTATTTATTGTCGCCTTATGTTCTCGAACATTCTAGATCTCTCTTTAATATGTAAATTAGTTATTTCTCAAATAAAATCTGATACCCACTAGTTGTTGGCAACTTCTCAGTCTTGTAAAGTTCCGAGTTGCAACTTTGCTTCAATAAATTTATCTGTTAGGCTAAACGGTGTGTTCATTCGAATCTTTGTGACAATATTGCAGAACACTTTTAAAGGAGCACGCCAGGCCAGGGAACAATTTGTTTCTTATATTGAAAATGATCGCATTTTAGGTACCTAGGCAGCTACCCCTGTTAGATTCTCTGATGAAGGAACGGAAGAAAAATGTCTGCTTGAACGGCTTTTCCGATCCGTATAAACCATGAGGATGTTACGAAATAATCCTCTGGCTGATTTCAATGCTATGCTTCTAATTTAAATAATAATAAATAGTTTAAAATAATTGTTTTGCAAATTTTTATTTTCACTGACATCTATCATGTACCTATGTCTGTCTATGGTAGTGTTCATATGTTTTCTGAACCATAGATACACAAGTTGATGGGAGGGATATTGTTGAACAAGTTTAAAGGAGCGCGCCCGGCCAGGGAACAATTTGTTTCTTATATTGAAAATGATCGCAGTTTAGGTGGCTAGGCAGCGGCCGATATGTGATTTTCTGATGACGGAACGGAAGAAAAATGTCTGCTTGAACGGCTGTTCCGATGAGTATAAACCATGAGGATGTTAAGGAATAATCTTCTGGCTGATTTCAACGCTAAGTTTCTAATTTGAGTAATAATAAATAGTTTAGAATAAATTTTTGATAATGTTTTATTTTCAGTGACACCTTTCATGTATCTAAGTGTGTATACGACAGTGTTCATATATTTTTTGAACCATGGATACACAAGTTCATGGGAGGGATATTGCCGAACATGTTTAAAGGAGCGCGCTCGGCCAGGGAACCATTTTTTTCTTATATTGAAAATGATCGCAGTTTAGGTGGCTAGGCAGCGGCCGCTGTATGATTCTCTGATGACGGAACGAAAGAAAAATGTCTGCTTGAACGACTTTTCCGATCAACATAAACCATGAGGATGTTCAGAAATAGTCCTCTGGCTTGTTTCAATGCTAGGCTTCTAATTTGAATAATAATAAATAATTTAAAATAAATTTTTGATAAAGTTTTATTTTCAATGACTCCTTTCATGTATCTTTGTGTATATATGTTAGTGTTCATATGTTTTATGAACCATGGATACACAAGTTCATAGGAGGGATATTGTCCAGCAAGTTTAAAAGAGCGCGCTCCTGTTGGATTCTCTGATGACGGTACGGAATTAAAATGTCTGCTTGAACGGCTTTTCCGATGAGTATAAACCATGAGGATGTTACGAAATAATCCTCTGACTGATTTCAACGGTAGGCTTCTAATTTGAGTAATAATAAATAGTTTAAAATAATTGTTTGACAAATTTTTATATTCACTGACACCTATCATGTACCTATGTCTGTCTATGGTAGTGTTCATATGTTTTCTGAACTGTAGATACATAAGTTCATGGGAGGGATATTGCGGCATAAATGAACTTTGCCAACGAGCTGTGTAGCTGACTGGTCAAAGCACGAGATCCAGACCCGAAGTTTGTAGGTTCGATGCATGCCATGGTGGTTGATCCAAAGTATGGATTTTTAATTTAAAAATGTTATTTATTGTTGCCTTTTGTTCTCGAACGTTCTAGATTTTTCTTTAATATGTAAAATAGTTATTTCTCGAATATTCTATTCTGGTATAAAAGCTGATTTCCACTAGTTGTAGGCAACTTCTCGATCTTGTAAAGTTCCGAGTTGCTATTTTCCTTCGATAAATTCGTCTGTTAGGCTGTTCATTCGAATCTTCGTGACAATATTGCCGTACAAGTTTAATAGAGAGCGCTCGGCCAGGGAACGATTTGTTTCTGATATTGAAAATGATCGCATTTTATTTGGCTAGGCAGTGACCCCTGTTAGATTCTCTGATGACGGAATGAAGAAAAATGTCTGCTTGAACGGCTTTTCCGATCCGTATAAACCATGAGGATGTTACGAAATAATTCTCTGGCTGATCAACGCTAGGCTTCTAATTTGAGTAATAATAAA
>CM063507.1:71014995-71017495 GCA_032207245.1 Pardosa pseudoannulata | reverse complement strand
TTTTCCCGTTTTTGATGTCCTTTAATCAAAAAATACTATATTTGGTATTACGTCTGTGTTTGTGAACATGGTACCTTGTGAATGTTTTAAAGAACGTTTGGTAGCTTGTGAACGGAGAAAACAAAATCGGAATGCGTACATTATAGAAAATTTGCAGTTGCGATTTGTAGTTAAACATAAAAAAAACATATATCTGAAGAAAAAATATTCTATAGAAAAAACATATCTCTAAAGGAAAAACATACAGAAACATACTCAATAGAATGTTTTTCTTTAGAGTAATGCTTTTTCTTTAGAATGATTTCTTTACAGATGTGTTTATTTTGTAGTGCGTTTTTCTTTAAGAAGTATGTATTTTTAGAACTTTTTTCTTTAGAGGTATTTTTCTTCTAAAATGTTATTTTAGAAATATATATTTCGAGGTATGTTTTTTCTTAGAATGTTTTTCTTTAGAGATATTTTTCCTTCCAAAATGTTTTATATAAATGTTAGTGATATATATTTCGAGGTATGTGTTTTCTTAGGATGTTTTACTTTAGAGGTAATTTTTCTCTAAAATGTGTTTGTAGATATCTATATTTAGAGGTATGTTTTTCGTTTAGAATGTTTTTCTTTAGAGTTATCTTTTCCTCTAAAATGTCTTTTAGAGATATATTTTTTTAGAATATTTCGAGGTATGTTTTTTAGAGGTATTTTTTCTTCTAAAAGGTTTTTTAGAGATATATATTTCGAGGTATGTTTTTTCTTAGAATGTTTTTCTCTAGAGGAATTTTTTCTACTAAAAAGTTTTTTAGAGATATATATTTCGAGGTATTTTTTTTCTTAGAATATATATATATATATATATATATATATATTTTATCTCTAAAATGTTATATATATATATATATATATATATATATATATATATATATATATATATATATATATATATATATATATATATATATATATATATATATATATATATATATATATATATATATATATATATATATATATATATATATATAGAGAGAGAGAGAGAGAGAGAAGGAGAGAGAGAGAGAGAGAGGGGGAGAGAGGTTTGCTTTTCCTTTAGAATGTTTTTCTTTAGAGGTATCTTACCCTATAAAATGTTTTATAGAGATATATTTTTTAGAAATATACATTTAAAAGTATTTTTCTTTAGAATGCTTTTCTTTAGAGGAAACTTTTCCTCTAAAAGGTTTTTCTTTAGAGATGTATTTTTAATTTAGAATGTTTTTCGTGACAAATATGTTTTTAATTTAGAATGTTTTTAATTTTACGTAATCTACAAATTTATTCAATTTAAAAATACATAAATATGTCAAATATAGAATATAACAATCATAAAAATATTTGATATTGATAAAAATCGATAAATTTCTCTCTTTTATTTTTCAAAATCTTAGAGGTTTTAACATTAAACGTACCATAGCCGGTCAAATAACCGGTAATGTATATGTAAAAAATGCGATGGTTAATAAATTAAAATCGAAATGAAAGAAATAGGTGTGGATTAAGTGAATAAAATAAATAAATAAATAAAAGAAAAGAAAAGTAAAGAAATAGGCATGTATTAAGTGAATAAAATAAATAAATAAAACAAATGAAATAAAAGAAAAGAAATAAAAGTAATAGGTATGTACTAAGTGTACAAAATAAATAAATAAAAGAAATGAAATAGAAGAAAAGAAAAAGAAAGAGATAGATATGTATTAAGTGAATAAAATAAATATATAAAATAAATGTAATAAAAGAAAGAAATAAAAGTAATAGGTATGTATTAAGTGTACAAAATAAATAAATAAAAGAAATGAAATAGAAGAAAAAAAAGGAAAGAAATAGGTATGTATTAAGTGAATAAAATAAATAAATAAAAGAAAAGAATAGGAAAGAAATAGATATGTATTAAATTAAGAAAATAAATGAAACAAAAGAAAAGGAAAGGAAAGAATTAGGTATGTATTAAGAGAATAAAATAAATAAATAAAAGAAAAGAATAGGAAAGAAATAGATATGTTTTAAATGAAGAAAATAAATGAAATAAAAGAAAAGGAAAGGAAAGGAATAGGTCTGTATTAAGTGCATAAAATAAGTAAATAAAATAAATTAAAGAAAAGAAAAGGAAAAGAAAGAAAGAAATATGTATTAAGTTAATAAAATAAATAAAATAAATGAAATGAAATAAAAGTGATAGACATGTATTAAGTGTACAAAATAAATAAATAAAAGAAATAAAATAAAAGAAAAGAAAAGGAAAGAAATAGGTATGCATTAAGTGAATAAAATAAATAAATAAAACAAATGATAAAAAAGAAAAGAAAAAGAAAGAAATGGGTATATATTAATTAAATAAATAAGTAAAATGAATAAAAGAAAAGAAGAGAAAACAAAAGAAATAGGTATGTATTAAGCGAATAAAGTAAATAAATAAAATAAAATAAATAGGTATGTATTAAGTGAATAAAATAAATAAATAAAATAAATTAAATAA
>CM063507.1:70987495-71009995 GCA_032207245.1 Pardosa pseudoannulata | reverse complement strand
TATTTGCACTCTAAAAAGCTATCGCAGACGATTTAGTATGCGATATTATGCATATTCTTTAAAATTTTAAATTTAAATAATTTTTTAATATTTAAATGGTGAGTATAATTTTTAAATATCTAAAGTAATCTTAATTTCCTATACTGAAGATATTTCCTTTTATTAAAGAATTTCTATGAATTTCCGAAGATTTCTGCTTCTAATTAATTGAACTATTTTCATTCTAAAAAGTTATCGCAGACGATTTAGTATGCAATATTATGCGTATTCTTTAAAATTTAAAATTTAAAGAATTTTTTAATATTTAAATGTTGAGTATAATTTTTAAATATGTAAAGTAATCTTAATTTTCTATACTGAAAATATTTAATTTTATTAAAGAATTTCTATGAATTTTCGAAGATTTCTGCCGATAATTAATTGAATTATTTATATTCTAAAAAATTATAGAAGACGATTTAGTATGCGATATTATGCGTATTCTTTAAAATTTTAAATTTAAAGAATTTTTTAATATTTAAATGGTGAGTATAATGTTTTAATATGTAAAGTAATCTTAATTTCCTATACTGAAAATATTTAATTTTATTAAAGAATTTCTATGAATTTTCGAAGATTTCTGCCGATAATTAATTAAATTATTTATATTTTAAAATATATGGCAGACGATTTAGTATGTGATTTTATGCGTATTCTTTAAAATTTAAAATTTAAAGAATTTTTTAATGTTTAAATGGTGAGTATAATTTTTAAATATAGAAAGTAATCTTAATTTCCTATACTGAAAATATTTCCTTTTATTAAAGAATTTCTATGAATTTCCGAAGATTTCTGCCGAAAATTAATTGAATTATTTATATTCTAAACAGTTATCGCAGATGATTTAGTATGGGATATTATGCGTATTCTTTAAAATTTTAAATTTAAAGAATTTTTTAATATTTAAATACTGAATATATTTTTTTAAAGTAATCTTAATTTCCTATACTGAAAATGTTTCCTTTTGTTAAAGAATTTCTATGAATTTCCGAAGATTTCTGTCGATAATTAATTGAATTATTTATATTCTAAAAAAATATAGAATACGATTTATTATGCGATATTATGCGTATTCTTTAAAATTTTAAATTTAAAGAAATTTTAATATTTAAATGGTGAGTATAATTTTTAAATATCTAAAATAATCTTAATTTCCTATACTGAAGATATTTCCTTTTATTAAAGAATTTCTATGAATTTCCGAAGATTTCTGCTTCTAATTAATTGAATTATTTTCATTCTAAAAAGTTATCGCAGACGATTTAGTATAAAAAAGATTTCCTTCTCTAAAGGAACTACAATGGTACGAAAGTAGCAAATTTTTCTTTTTATCAGAAGCAAAATTCATTTAAATCAATCTTTTTTTCACTGTTTAAGATGACAATGAATTTCGTAGCGAAACATCCTGTCAAGATGTGAATATAGAATGAATTTTTAAGAATGATGAATAAAAATGATTTTCAAATTTCTACCATTATGTCATGAATAGAATCACTGACAGTAATACAATATGAATATTACTAAAACTAAATCTCAAATTTTTTTCTAAGCGTTTTACCTTTTTGAATATTTATGACTCATTCGTCTTTCAAACTGTAATTTATGAACTATTTATATTTTAATATATTTATCAAAAACTAGTTTGACGATTCTTCGAAATTCATAATCTGCAAATTGTGTACTCATATAAACAGTTGTAAAAATTTTATTTGGAAAAAAAAATTGATATTTTCAACATTATTACTTCTGACTTGGTAAATCATTATGAAAACAGCTAATTTTTTTAAAGTCTAAAACGTATTCCGTAAAAAGATGTACAATGTTGTATTTTCATTATAGATAATTGAAAAGAAAAATTCATAACTCCAAAATTATGTTTTAAATTTAAGGTATGCATAATCTGCAAATTCTGTGAACAATTGAACAAATGAACAATCGTAATCAGTTTGAGAAAAATTAGTATTTTCAACATTATTACTCAGCATGTGATTATGAGAACAACTACTTTTGATCTAAAGTCTAAAATATATTCCACATAAAAATGGGCTGTATCATATAGAAAAAGAATACTCAACAGGATGTATTTTCAATACAGTTATTTTGAAACATAGATTCATAACTCCAGAATTATACTTTAAATGTAAGGTATCATAATCTGAAAATTCTGTGTTCAAACGAACAATCGTAATCAGTTTGAGAAAAATTAGTATTTTCAACATTATTACTCAGCATGTGATTATGAGAACAACTACTTTTGATCTAAAGTCTAAAATATATTCCACATAAAAATGGGCTGTATCATATAGAAAAAGAATACTCAACAGGATGTATTTTCAATACAGTTATTTTGAAACATAGATTCATAACTCCAGAATTATACTTTAAATGTAAGTTATTCATAATCTGCAAACTCTGTGTTCAAACGAACAATCGTAATCAGTTTGAGAAAAGTTAGTATTTTCAATATTATTACTTATGTCTCAGCAAATGATTTTGAGAATAGCTAGCTTTGATCTAAAATCTGAAATATATTCCACATAAAAATGGCTGTATGGTATTGAAAAAGAATACTCAACAAGATGTATTTTTAATGTAGCTAATTGGAAACACAGATTCATATCTCCAGAATTATACTTTAAATGAAAGGTATTCATAATCTGCAAATTCTGTGTTCAAACGAACAATCGTAATCAGTTTGTTTGAGAAAAATTAGTATTTTCAACATTATTACTTATGTCTCAGCACACGATTATGAGAACAACTAGTTTTGATCTAATGTCTGCAATATATTCGACATAAAAATGGCTGTATCATATTGAAAAAGAATACCCAACTAGATGTATTTTCAATGTAGCTAACTATAAACGCAGATTCACAAATCCAGAATTATACTTTAAATGTAAGGTATTCATAATCTGCAAATTCTGTGATTAAACAAACAATCGTAATCAGTTTGAAAAAAATTAGTATTTTCAACATTATTACTTAGCATCTGATTATGAGAACAACTAGTTTTGATGTAAAGTCTGAAATATGTTCCACATAAAAATGGCTCAATCGTATTGAAAAAGAATACTCGGCAAGATGTATTTTCAATGTAGCTATTTGGAAACACAGATTCATAACTCCAGTATTATACTTTAAATGTAAGGTATTCATAATCCGCAAATTCTGCGTTCAAACGAACAATCGTAATCAGTTTGAGAAAAATTAGTATTTTCAACATTATTATGCTGCATATGATTGTGAAAACAACTAGTTTTGATCTAAAGTCTAAAATATATTCCACATAAAAATGGATGTATCGTTTTGAAAAAGAATACTCAACAAGATGTATTTTCAATGTAGCTAATTGGAAACACAGATTCATTACTCCAGAATTATACATTAAAAGTAAAGTATTCACAATCTGCAAATTCTGTGTTCAAACGAACAATCATAATCAGTTTGAAAAAGATTAATATTTTCAACCTTATTACTTAGCAAATGATTATGAGAACTACTAGTTTTGATCTAAAGTCTAAAATATATTCCATACAAAAATGGCTGTATCATATGGAAAAAGGAATACTCAACAGGACTATTTTCAATGTAGCTAATTGGAAACACAGATTCATTACTCCAGAATTATACTTTAAATGTAAGGTATTCATAATCTGCAAATTCTGTGTTCAAACGAACAATCGTAATCAGTTTGAGAAAAAAATTAGTATTTTCAACAATGTTACTCAGCATATAATTATGAGAACAACTAGTTTTGTTCTAAAGTCTAAAATATATTCCACATAAAAATGGCTGTATCATATTAAAAAAGAATACTCAACAAGATGTATTTTCAATGTAGCTATTTGGAAACAAAGATTCATAACTCCATAATTATACTTTAAATGTAAGGTATTCATAATCTGCAAATTCTGTGTTTCAACGAACAATCGTAATCAGTTTGTTTGAGAAAAATTAGTATTTTCAACATTATTACTTATGTCTCAGCACATGATTTTGAGAACAGCTAGTTTTGATCTAAAGTCTAAAATGTATTCCACATAAAAATGGCGGTCTCGTATTGAAAAAGAATACCCAACTAGATGTATTTTCAATGTATCTAATTTGAAACATATTTAATAACTTCAGAATTATACTTTAAATGTAAGGTAATCATAATCTGCAAATTCTGTGATCAAACGAACAATCGTAATCAGATTGAGAAAAATTAGTATTTTCAACATTATTACTCAGCATATGATTCTGAGATATTTCGATGTAGCTAATTGGAAACACAGATTCATAACTCCAGAATTATACTTTAAATTTTAGGTATTCATAATCTGCAAATTATGTATTCAAACGAACAATCATAATCAGTTTGAGAAAAATTAGTATTTTCAACATTATTACTCAGCACATGATTTTGAGAACAACTAGTTTTGATCTAAAGTCTAAAATATATTCCTCATAATAATGGATGTGCCGTAATGAAAAAGAATACTCAACAAGATGTATTTTCAATGCAGCTATTTGGAAACACAGATTCATAACGCTAGAATTATACTTTAAGGTATTCATAATCTGCAAATTCTGTGTTCAAACGAACAATCGTAATCAGTTTGAGAAAAATTAGTATTTTCAACATTATTACTTAGCATATAATTATGAGAGCAACTAGTTTTGATCTAAAGTCTAAAATATATTTCACATAAAAATGGCTGTATCATATTGGAAAAGAATACCCAACAAGATGTATTTTCAATATAGCTATTTGGAAACACAGATTCATAACTCCAGAATTATACTTTAAGGTATTCATAATCTGCAAATTCTGTGTTCAAATGAACAATCGTAATCAGATTGTTTGAGAAAAATTAGTATTTTCAACATTATTACTTATGTCTCAGCACATGATTTTGAGAACAGCTAGTTTTGATCTAAAGTCTGAAATATATTCAACATAAAAATGGCGGTATCATATTGAAAAAGAATACTCAACAAGATGTAGTTTCAATGTATCTAAGTGGAAACACAGACTCATAACTCCAGAATTATACTTTAAATGTAAGGTATTCATAAACTGCTAATTCTGTTTTCAAACGAAAAATCGTAATCAGTTTGAGAAAAACTAGTATTCTCAAATTTGTTACTCAACATAAGATTATGAGAACAGCTAGTTTTAATCTAAAGTCTGAAATATATTCAACATAAAAATGGCGGTATCATATTGAAAAAGAATACTCAACAAGATGTAGTTTCAATATAGCTAAGTGGAAACACAGACTCATAACTCCAGAATTATACTTTAAATGTAAGGTATCATAATCTGAAAATTCTGTGTTCAAACGAACAATCGTAATCAGTTTGAGAAAAATTAGTATTTTCAACATTATTACTCAGCACATGATTTTGAGAACAACTAGTTTTGATCTAAAGTCTAAAATATATTCCTCATAATAATGGATGTGCCGTAATGAAAAAGAATACTCAACAAGATGTATTTTGATGTAGCTAATTTGAAACACATTTAATAACTCCAGAATTATACTTTAAATGTAAGGTACTCATAATCTGCAAATTCTGTACTCAAAAGAATGATTATAGTCATTTTTTTAGATAAATTGGTATTTTCCACATTTTTACTTATGTATCAACGATAGACTATAAGAATAAAGTAAAGTAAAATTTTTGTTTTCCTTTTTGTTAATTTTTATTTTATGTATTTTTGTAGACCATAAAAACATATGTATAACTTTCTTGTGGATCTCTGTCGTAACATCATTTTTGTTGTTTACCTGAGATCCTAAAGTCAATACCCTCTATCCTTCATATTAAATGTTCATTTTAAACCACTGTTCAAATAATCCACCAACGATAACTCTTTAACATGTTCATATAGGTGTTCCTTCAAACATATAGGTGTATGTTCATATAGGTGTTCGTTCATATAGGTCTTCCTTCCAGATCTAAAGTCTAAAATGTATTCCACATAAAAATGGCGGTATCGTATTGAAAAAGAATACCCAACTAGATGTATTTTCAATGTATCTAATTTGAAACATATTTAATAACTTCAGAATTATACTTTAAATGTAAGGTACTCATAATCTGCAAATTCTGTACTCAAAAGAATGATTATAGTCATTTTTTTAGATAAATTGGTATTTTCCACATTTTTACTTATGTATCAACGATAGACTATAAGAATAAAGTAAAGTAAAATTTTTGTTTTCCTTTTTGTTAATTTTTATTTTATGTATTTTTGTAGACCATAAAAACATATGTATAACTTTCTTGTGGATCTCTGTCGTAACATCATTTTTGTTGTTTACCTGAGATCCTAAAGTCAATACCCTCTATCCTTCATATTAAATGTTCATTTTAAACCACTGTTCAAATAATCCACCAACGATAACTCTTTAAGGTAAATCTTAATGTACTCTTATAGGTGTTCCTTCAAACTTACCATCTTTGTAGAGTCTGACTTAAATTAATAAGTCTGTTTATTAACTTGGGGAATTAGACCCTCTTTTACTGACTTGGGAGATTCCTGGCAACTAATTTATACCCACTAAGTGTTAAGTCCACCGGGGATAAGTGTTTGAGAATACTTACGTAACTGATTTAAGATTGGACCGTTACCGTAAGATGTTATCCTATTGTTATCTGCTTTCCCCTATGGGTGACCAGTTTACTTTCTTAAGTTATTAAAAGGGTAATTGAGATATGAAGTTTCCTGTTCTATCATTTATTTCCCCCTGTATCTCCGTTTTGGAGCCTTTTGGCTTATTTATTTATTTATTTTTTTTAATCAGAGGTTACGTATTCCCATCTTTAATTAAAGTGACATAAATAACCTACTCACTTTTTTATTATACGTACATGGTTTCCGCGCACCTGGAAAGTCAGGGAAAGTCATGGAAGATCATGGATTTAAACAATGGATTAATTTTGTCATGGAAAGCCTTGATTTTTCAACTAAAATGAGTAAAAGTCATGGAAAGTCATGGATCCGCTAAACTACCGATTAAAAAAAACGCATTGATTTGTTTAATTCTATTTTTACTTGTCATTTGGCTGAAGATACTGAGTTTGGTATTTATGTATTATCCTATTGACCCTATTGCCAAGTAAAATTTGTTCGCCAAGGAAACTCAAAACAAGAAAGCTTAATGGGTGGGTAAATGTATATTATTCTGGTTTTTTCTTAAATTGTAGATTAAAATTTTATTAATATAATAATTATTTTTTAATAAAAATTAGTTAAGATTTTTGCACAAAATATAAGTTTATCTCTAGGGATATTGTATATAAACATTATAGGGTTATATTTGGCTATTATTCACGGTCACCCGGATAATACCAAAGTACCCTGAATTCAAATTGGAAACATTTTGATTGAAAAATTGCTATATGATTAAACTTAGGTATGTAGATACAACAATTTATTTTTATGTATGTGAGTTTATTAACACTTATAAAGTAAGTTTATAGTTTTTTTTATGATAAAATTCCTGTAATTTCTCTAAAAGCATATATTTTATTTGTATGTACATCAGAAGTTTTATTTATATATACTTTAACGAAAGCTTTTTAAAGTCATGGAAAATGATCTGCTAAATCAGGGAAAGTCATGAAAAGTCATGGATTTGAAAAATTTTATTTTGGCATATACCCTGTACGTAAATCAGTGAATTATAAAAAAAATTTAATTTGAAAATAAATTTGGGGAAAATATTGTTAAAGTTGTTCTATTAATTTGATCTTATTACATTTATTTATTATAAATTTTATGCTTGGTTGAATGAAACAGAAATTGAAGCAGTTTGACTTGGTTTGGAGCGTTACGGCCAGCTGTTTTGCTCTTGATGGGTAATGAGACCCTGGCCTACTGCTCAAAGAGATTCGGAATGGCTACGAACATTCATGTTAGCTGTAAAATATTTTGACTCTAATATTTCCCCTTGTGAGTCTTTACATATATTTACTTATAATGTGAGTCTTTACGTTATATTCTGTGATTGATTACTACAGTTACTAGTTGTGATTATTATATTATTTATGTTTTCTAAAAGTTAGTGTTTCAAAAAATGGCAACGTTATTATTTTTTAGAGCTTAGAATTTCTTCTGAAGTTGATATTATAATGAAAATGGCGTTTATTTGTCGGTAAAAGAGTGTTTTTTTTATTTCGAGTAAAAAGAGAGTGATTTGTTTTAAAACTTGCAATGGGATTCAAACCTACGAACCTCGGTACCGAAAAGCGGCGTTTTACCATTGGGTCATCGTGACGTCCCTTTGACGTCAGCTTGATCGTTTGTTCGCATTATGTCCGCAAGCTGACGTCAAAGTGACATTACAACGAACGTCCGAACCGACTCCCAACGTTTAGAGTAAGCCCTATAGTTTAAGGGCCGATCTCACCAAAAGCATTTAACAGATAATCGCGATTAATCTCTGTTTAAACGGATAATTGAATCCCACCATTCTCTGACTCCATGGCTTAATCGCGGTTAGCTATTAAACGACTTAGAGAGGGTGTCACCAAAGTCGTTTAACGGTTAACCGCAATTAACCCATGTCGCCAACCAATGGTAGGATCCAAACCTCCGTTTAAACAGAGATTAATCGAGGTTAGCCCTTAAATGACTTAGGTGAGACCGGCCTTTTGAAACTTTAAACTAGATTATGTTTTAAACAGTTAAACACAATAGTCCTATATATTAAAACAGCAATAATAATTATTAAAGGCTAATAATTGTAGATCTAAATATTTTTTTACTCCTTCAATTATGTAAATTTCAGGTATTTCTTTGTATAATTACTACTAGTCGTTTAATGCATAAAATTTAATTATAATACCTAATATTAATAATTGTTCTACATCTAGTTAATTATAGTACAACTAAATAATACTAGTTGTTTATTGTGTAAAACTATTGATTATAATGCCTAATATTAATAACTATTCTATGATTGCGGTTATATAGAAAGAGTTTTAATGTTTTACACAACTAAAAACAATAGCCTACTCTATTAAAACTGCACTAATAACTTCACTAATAATGATTGTAGATTTTAATAACTTTTTTCACTCCATCAATTATGCGAATTGCAGGTATTTCTTTGTATAATTATTACTAGTTGTTTCTAGTATAAACTTTAATTATAATGCCTAATATTAATAACTGTTCTAAGATTGGGGTATACAGAAATTAATTTATTAAACAGTTCAACATAATACCATCTCATTTTAAAATAAGAGTAATAATTACTAAAGGCTAATAATTGTAGATTTAAATAGTTTTTTACTCTATTAATTGTTAAATTGTTGGTATTTCTTTCTATAATTAATACTAGTTGTTTATTGTATAAAACTATTGACTATAATGCCTAATATTAATAACTATTCTAAAATTGTGTTTATATAGACATCCTTTTATTGTTTTACACAGCTAAACACAATAGCCTACTATATTAAAACTGCACTACTAACTGCTAAACACGAATGATTGTAGATTTTAATAATTTTTTTTTGCTCCAGCAATTATGTAAGTTGCAGATATTTCTTGCTATAATTATTACTAGTTGTTTATTGTATAAATTATTATATTATTGGGCTTATTGTTTTAAACAGCTAAACACAATAGTCCTCCATATTAAAATAGCACTAATAATTAATAAAGGCTAGTAATTATAGATTTAAATAGTTTTTTACTCTATTAATTGTTAAATTGCAGATATAACACATAAGTCTACTCTATTAAAACAGCACTAATAATTATTAAAGGAGAATAATTGTAGATTTTAATAATTTTGTTCTTTTTGCTCCATCAATTATGTAAATTGCAGGTATTTCTTTGTATAATTATTACTAGTTGTTTCTTGTATAAACTTTAATTATAATTAATTATAACATTACTTAATCATAATATTAATAACTGTTCAAAGATTGGGATTATATAGAAATATTTTTATTGTTTTAAACAGCTAAACACAATAGTCCTCCATATTAAAAGAGCACTAATAATTACTAATTGTAGATTTTAATAAATTTTTTCTTTTTGCTCCATGAATTATGTGAATTTCAGGCATTTCCTTGTATAATTATTACTAGTTGTTTATTGTATAAAACTATTGATTATAATGCCGAATATTAATAGATATTCTATGATTATTGTTATATAGAAATCATTTTATAGTTTTAAACAGCTAAACACAATAGTCTTTCATATTGAAACAGCACTAATAATTACTAAAGGCTAATAATTGTAGATTTTAATAATTTTTCTTTTTGCTCCATTAATTATATGAATTTCCGGAACTTCTTTGTATAATTAATATTAGTTGTTTATTGTATAAAACTATTGATTATAATTCCGAATATTAATAACTATTCTATGATTGCGGTTATATAGAAATAGTGTTATTGTTCTACGCAACTAAACACAAAAGCTTACTCTATTAAAACTGCACTGAAAACTCCTAAAGACGAATGATTGTAGATTTTAATAATTTTTTTGCTCCTTGATTTATGTGAATTGCAGATATTTCTTTGTATAATTATTACTAGTTGTTTATTTATAAAATTTAATTATACTTAATTATGATATTACTTAATCATAATATTAATAACTGTTCTAAGATTGGAATTATATAGAAATCATTTTATTGTTTTAAACAGCTAAACACAATATTCCTTCATATCAAATCAGCACTAATAATTACTAAAAGCGAATAATTGTACATTTTAATAATTGTTTTCTTTTTGCTCCATCAATTATGTGAATTTCAGGTACTTCTTGTATAATTCATAATAGTTGTTTATTGTATAAAAATACTGATTATAATGCTGAATATTAATTACTATTCTATGATTAGGGTTATAAAGAAATCATTTTATTGTTTTAAACAGCTAAAGACAATAGTCCTTTATATCAAATCAGCACTAATAATTACTAAAGGCTAATAAATGTAGATTTTAATATTTTTTTTTCTTTTTGCTCCATCAATTATGTGAATTACAGGTACTTCTTTGTATAATTAATACTAGTTGTTTATTGTATAAAAATATTGATTATAATGCCAAATATTAATAACTATTCTAAGATTGTTTTTATATAGAAATTATTTTATTGTTTTAAACAGCTGAACACAATAGTCCTTCATATCAAATCAGCATTAATAATTAGTAAAGCTAATAATTGTAGATTTTAATATTTTTTCTTTTTGCTAAATCAATTATGTGAATTGCCGATACTTCTTTGTATAATTAATACTAGTTGTTTATTCTATCAAAATATTGATTATAATGCCTAATATTAATAACTATTATATGACTGCGATTATATAGAAATCATTTTATTGTTTTAAACAGCTAAACACAATAGTCCTTCATATCAAATCAGCACTAATAATTACCAAAGGCGGATAATTGTAGATTTTAATAATTTTTTTGCTTCATTATTTGTATAAATCACAAGTATTTCTTTGCATAATTCCTACTGTGTTAAAACAATGAAAAGAGTAATAGTTACTTTCTCCTCTGTTATAATAGTCGTCTATTTTTACGTGGCCTGTCTACATCATGCATTGTTTGCTAGCAACAAAGTTCATACAATCCCAGAAACTAATATGCCTGTATAATTCATACCCTCCCTGTTTCTCTCGCTAAAAGCAACTCAAAAAGATTAATTTATATCTACCAATTTCTCAATATTTTTTCCCCTCTCTATTTGGCGTGCATTCTTGGCACATATTTACACAACTCTTTTTTTCCCTATTCTTCCCCTTTTGTCTCAGCTCTTCCCGAATGAAGAAGTGTTTACGTAGAACACCGTGATGATTGTATTACCCCCAAGGGATTTTCTCAGCAGTTATTCAAAATTGCGTTGAGGATTGAGGCATGCACAATTGTTTTTTGCCACCCCCCAACAACGTACCACTCTTCACTCCTAAATCAGCTTTTTAGTCGAATATGAAAAATCGTTTCGCAAAAATCAGTAAATAAAAACAACTTTTTAGCTCCGTAGTTACAGAAAACAAAGCTTTTCTTCAGGCATGTCGTCAATAAAGTGTTTATTTGTTGAATTTGATTTTCACGAAGCTTACAGCTTAAAAAGAACGCACCGAAAGCGCGCCTCTTGTATTTCTTAAAGGCATAAAGAGAAGGTTGAATTCATAAAGCTTATAAAAATAAAGCGAGCGAAAGGGTTGTTTTTGTGAAGCGAAACGCGGGAATTTTTCCACAGCCCAAAATAATCTTTTGCATCGGATTTGCGAGGAAATATCTATATCATTGCCTTGGAGTTCGAAAAGCCAAACAGGAGTGGAAAATTAATTGCATAAAAACCGCTCATAAACGCTCTCTCTCGAATTCGGATACGTGTTATGATTTTGTTAAGACAGCACGGAATTGCTGAAAAAGTTAATTGAAAGCGATAAACACGAAAGCAAACACACCTCGTTTAGAGTAAACTGTTTGTTTAACGAATTTCCACCTTGTAATTAAACAATGCTCCTTTTTTCCGTAATCGAGGAAAATTGTATTTTATTCATAAAGTGGGGGAAAAATTCTTTTTTAAAAATCCGGCGATGCCGCTCAACAATGCGATCCGTGTTCCACTCTTTTGTCTCAAAGTCGTACTTTTGAAATTGCATTAAAACGGAAACAAAACTCGAAGCAAAAATAAACCTTTTCGAATCTATGTTTTTATTCTTATGCCTTTTGATGAATAGATTCCGTAATTTTTTTTTCCTGCAGAGTATTCAATTGATAAGTACTGTTTATTATCCGACATTACAAACATTTCCATTTATGAAAATTTTTTTACCTTCAATAGAAGGTAAATAATTAAAAAACGGGTTTTCCAGCTATTCGTTAGGTTGCAGATTTTTGGCTTGCGCAGCCTGTGTTAGGTAATTGAAACATTTTTCCACTAACTTAACAAAGGAACCGCACATGAAAGAGACAAAAAAAAAGAGCAAATATGATATCGCAAACGAACAGGTATATATGGGAAAATAAACACTTTTTGTTATTGCGTTTGATAGAATTTAATTTACCTTGCATTCTTTAATACATATCTATAGAACTCAAAAGAATTTCCATTTCAAACAAATTTAAACCTTAAAGATAAGGATTTAAAAGTGTAAACATTAGGAATCTGAAGGAAAGTTTAAAAAAAAACTAGTTATTTATATGGACAACCATGCATTTTTAAATGAAGAGTATTTATCCAAAAATACCGAAATCGTTCATAAAAAAGTAATTTATATTTGAACAGAAGTAAGTAAACTACGTTTTAGTGTAATAAATACCTCCGTCCTTTTTATAAATTGCAAATATGCCGTAAAATGAATATAATTTAGGTTGCAAGAAAGAAGCAAAAACTGTGACGCCGACATGCAAGCAGAATAATGAGGTAGTGATTTGAAAAGAAAATTTTGTGAAACACTAGTAGTAATAAAACAGGAAATGTTTGAAAAAATTAAGTGGAAATTTGTAATACTTTTGACTGAAATGATAGATATTAGAAAATAAAACATTCTATACAGACAAAATGCTAGTACATTTTTGGAACGGCAGGTTTGTGTCAGAAATAATCAGAGTGATACATATGTGACGTTCTCATATACTTCCTACAATGATGTCCCTTTTGTGCTTAGAATTATATACACATACAAGCACTAGAAACTTCTGCGTCTAGCTTTCGGTCTATATATTACATATGTATGTATGTATATATATATATATATATATATATTATATATATATATATATAAATATTATATATAATATTTATATATATAAATATATATATATATATGTATATATATATAAAATATATATAATATATATATATGTATATATATATATATGTATATATATATATGTATATTATATATATGTTATTATATATGTATATAAAAAATTGTATATATATGTATATATATATATATATATATAAATGTATATATATATTTGTATATATATATATATATATATATATATACATATATATATATATATACATATACATATATGTATATATTCATGTATATAAAGTATATATATGTATATATATATAGTATATATATATATATATATATATATATATATATATATATATATATATATATATATATATATATATATATGTGTATATATATAGTATATATATGTATATATATATATTTTATAAATATATATATATATATAATATATATATATTTATGTATATATATATGTATATATATATCTATATATATATGTATATATATATAATATAGTATAAAATCTATATGTATATACTATCTATATATATATATGTTATATATATATTACATATAATATACATATATATAACATATATTTACATATATT
This sequence comes from Pardosa pseudoannulata, assembly GCA_032207245.1. Classification (NCBI taxonomy): domain Eukaryota; kingdom Metazoa; phylum Arthropoda; class Arachnida; order Araneae; family Lycosidae; genus Pardosa; species Pardosa pseudoannulata. The sequence goes on along the minus strand of CM063507.1, from coordinate 70,995,586 downwards.
ATATACTATATATATAGATATATAACATATACATATATATGTATATATATATATATATATATATATTTATATTATATATAATATCATATATATATATATATATATATATATATACATATATATAAACATATATATATATATATATATATATATATATATATATATGTGTGTGTGTGTGTGTGTGTGTGTAATATGTCAAAATTATTTCACTTTAATCTCTCTTTAAAAACCTCCTCTCTCCTATCCCAATTCCTTAAGATCAATTTTTCCAGCCTCAAAATGTCTTAGTCAAAGGAGTGTCCTCGACTTAAAATTCTTCCAATACATTTCCCAAAGCTTTCTGTCGAATAGATGCAAATTTTCTGTCTATTCAACAAATATGATGCTTATAGTGCTTTCTGACACACAATTCCCTTCACCATATATGTCTGCCCCTAGGGGCAGACATATATGGTAAAGGGAATTATGGCCTAGGGGCACACCTCCTTTAGGTGTGTACGGGGTTCACGATCCCGGGACACCTGAGTGATCTTTCTCTAGCGTTCTTCCTGGTAGTCACGAACTTACCCCTGTAGTGTTTTCTTCTTACCGGGTTGGACCACATTAAAATCGGACCATGACGGGCATCTCGTGTGTCAGCGGTGGCTTGGTACCATTTATGGGTCACTATTGCCGCATGGTCATCAGTAGTTGCTTCTGTCTACCGTTCTTCTTGGTAGTCAAAAGCTTACCTCTGTAGTGTTTGCACCCTACCGGTTTGGACCACGTTAAAATGGGACCATGACGGGCCTCTCGTAGGTCAGCGGTGGCTTGGTAGCCATTTATGGGTCACTGTTGCCGCATGGTCATCAATAGTTGCTGCTGTCTAGCGTTCTTCCTGGTAGTAACGAGCTTACCTCTGTAGTGTTTTCTTCTTACCGGGTTGGACCACATTAAAATCGGACCATGACGGGCCTCTCGTAGGTCAGCGGTGGCTTGGTAGCCATTTATTTGTAACTGTTGTTGCACGGTCATCAATAGTTGCTGCTGTATGTCTTGGGTCAGCGTAAAACACACTTAACATATATGTCTGTGACCGATGGATTTTACCTCCTGTGTCTAACGATCTTTTTTTTTTCCTCTTTTCAGAGTTCTATGGCCGTGCTGTCGAAAACGTCTTCCACCTCTTCTGCCGACTCCTCCGTGCTCCTCGGTAGTTCTTCCGAACCCCTGGGAGACTTTCCTTCTCTCCTGCTTGCCTCTTCTAGGTCTCCTATGGGCTCCTTCGGTAGCGACTCTTCTGCACTCCTCAAGGATCCGGCCGCTTGCCTCAGGCCAGGATCTTTCCTCAGGTCCTCGCTCTTCTCCTCACTAGCTTCAGGGTGAGTAATCTTCCTCACTACTTTTAATACTTTAAAGTAAAAGTTGCTCAATCAGAGTAGTCATGTTTTGTTTTATATTTACCTCAATAAATGAAAATGACAGATACCAGAAAGGATGTCATTAACTATCAGTATAGACAAGTCAAATTTGACTGGAAATCTATCGCATAAAGATTAGATCTTCAGATGTGATACCATAATGGATGGTTTTCTAGTTGTACCCTATCTCTCACAATTGACATGTTATGCTCATCGACATGTCTGTTTGTATCTCAGAATGCAATTTTACTACTTAGTGCTTATTGCTCCAAACTTCAATTTTTCAGCCCTAAAATGATTTCCTCTTCGACCTTTCTACTTGTATATTAGAATTAAAATATATGGGAGCTTATGGTACCCTGAGCTTATACCCTTCTTATCAACATAACCAAATTCAGATGCCTATAATACATGAAATATATCTGCTGTACCAACGAGGGAAGAGTTCATTGCGACTCTCGTGTCCCTGCTATAAGTTTTTTTGCGATTATACTGTAGCTGGATCTTCCGTTTGTGAAATAAAAGCTATTTAAAATGGGCGCAGTTGATTAGAAGCGAAAGATGCATAGCAGATATCTTCTTCAAAAATTGAAAATCTTACCAGAATCACATTTAAAGAAAGCTACTTGCAGTTTCAATTTAATTCTATTTTATTCTTTTAGATGAATTATCCATTTGTAATATAATTCTTATCGAAAAGCTGCTCAATCGATTAGAAATGACAGATGCATTTCATAGATCTACTTCAACAATCAAAATGTATACCAAAACCGCAGTTAATAAAAGTGCTTGCAATTTCAATTCAATTCTATTTTACTATTTTAGATGGATTATCCACTTGTGAAACAAATATTATTGAAAAAGCGGCTCAATCAATTAGAAATGACAGATGTATTTCAGAGATTTGCTTAATCTAGTAAGAGTTTTGATTGATTAACAATCAAAACTCTTATCAGAACCTCAGTTAAAAAAGCTACTTGCAGTTTTAATTCAATTTTATTTTATTATTTTAGATGAATTATCCATTTGTGAAATAATTCTTATCGAAAAGCGGCTCAATCGATTAGAAATGACAGATGTATTTCAGAGATCTGCTTAATTAATCAAAATTTTTACCAGAACCGCAGTTAAAAAAAGCTACTTGCAGTTTCAATTCAATTTTATTTTATTATTTTAGATGAATTATCCATTTGTGGAATAATTCTTATGGAAAAATTGGCTCAACCGATTATAAATGACAGATGTATTTCAGAGATTTGCTTAATCTAATAAGAGTTTTGATTGATTAACAATCAAAACTCTTATCAGAATCGCAATTAAAAGAAGCTACTTGCAGTTTCAATTCAATTTTATTTTATTATTTTAGATGAATTATCCATTTGTGAAATAATTCTTATGGAAAAAGCGGCTCAATCGATTAGAAATGACAGATGTATTTCAGAGATCTGCTTAATCAATCAAAACTCTTACCAGAACCGCAGTTAAAGAAAGCTACTAGCAATCTTAATTCAATTTTGGATACATTTATTGACGCGATATCACGATGAATTGCACAAAATCGAAATAGCGTTAATACTTGACTCATAATCATCATACAGAACTTTTGTAGTGCAAATTTTGCACCAAATTTAAGATGCTTGACCAAATGTCTGACCAAATAAGGTGTGGCTCTTTATAAGGTACATAAAACCAAAATGCGGCTCTCTTTGACTTCGTTCGTGCTGTCGTACACTGTTAAATGTTAGTGCAAAAAGTATAAAAAGTGTAGTATAAAAAGTGTATTTAGTACAAACACCTTTTGTGTTTTATAAAACATGGTAGCACGCTAAATGTCATAATGGTGCTCGTGTTTTTAATGCTGTTTTTAGTAAATCTAAGGGGGCTACCATATTGAGGTCGAGATATGTCGCAGGCAACTTTCGCGTCAAAACTACGTCAGAACTCACCAGAGATGGACATTCGGTACCACAAATTCCCTTTCCGTTTAGCTTCTGACGCCATTATGACGACTTTTGACATCATTATGACACGTAATTTGCCTGTGACATGTCTCGACCACAATATAGTAGCACCATTAGTGAATACAAATAATTTAGTATGCAACCATATTGCAGTCGAGATATGTCACAGCTGTAATATGCGTCATAATGACGTCAGAAGTCGTCATTATGACGCAGTAGGGAAGGGAAGTGATGGTACCAAATTCACATCTTTCGCAATTTCCTGGCATCCTTATGACGTGGAAGTTGCTTGTGACATTTATTGACTACAATATTGTAGCACCTTAAGTGAATACAAATAATTTAGGATGCTACCATATTGCAGCCGAGATATGTCACAGCGGGAATATACGTCATTATGACGCCAGAAGTCGTCATTATGACGCGACAGAGAAGAGAATTTATGGTACCAAATTCATATCTGTGGCGATTTCTGGCATCCTTAAGACGCGAAAGTTTCCTGTGATACATCTCGACCGCAATATAGTAGTACTCTACATTGTATCTCTTAAATGCCACCTGGTAAATGCCCCTTAGTGTTATATTTTTGTCATTTCTGCCTTAAATTACTTGTTTAATGTCTACACGGGTTTGGTTTGGAGTGCTTCTATTCTAGTTTTTGCAACAAGAGGGCTAATGAGACCGGGACCTACAGCTTAAAGACGATTCCGAAAGGCTACGAGCATCCATGCCACTGTGGGATTCGAACACACGAACTCTGGTACCAAAGGCTAACACCTTAACCAATCGGCTATCATTCGGTCACAATAGGAGTTTGTTTTTTATTAAAATGTAGATAACTGACTGATTTAATTCAATACAGTTATTACTATACACCATTCCGTAATCTATGATGTTTTGTATCTTTTAATAATTACTAATAACTATTTAAATAAAAGATTATAATTCATTTCAAAGTTCCTAAACCCAATTTATCCTTGAATAATATATTATTAACTGTAGGAGTAGCTTAAATATTAAAATCTACTTCACAATACGGGAAAATCTGGGTTAAAGTTTTTGTATACCTTTTATAAATTTAAATCCCTTCTAATAGGGAAATTTTGTGCGATGTCCAAAGCTATTCGATCTCCAGTCTCAATTTAATTAAAGACCGGTGAGATTTTACAAAAATAAGATATACGTACCTCATCTCATGTTTATTAATAAAGCCGTAATAACTTTTTGTTAAAAAAAGGTCCAATCTATTAATTAATTTTAAAATTGAGTCATAATTATCACCGCTTTAGAATAACATTTTTAATTCCCATGTTCTTCAGAAACCAAACGCTTGGATTTTAAGTGCAGCGGCTTAATGAATCTGGGTTATAATTCATTCCTCGAAAAATCCTAGTATTAAAAGATACAACCCGTTTTTTGTCCAACACCCGTCTAAGCTGTTTCTGCCCCCCTCTCTTTAATCGGGCGTTGTTTGCAAATTAAAACATCGAATTAAAAACACAAGAAAATCAGCATAATTGTGGCCTTGGCATTTCGTAAAAGAATGTACCCCCCCATGGAAAAAAAAGGGAGATAATCTCCAGGAGGTTGCCGTCCGCTTTTCTTCAAAAATGAGATATCCAGCTGGTTTAAAAATACGGCATCGCAAGTGAGAGAGCTAAAACTGCCTTAATGAAAAATCCATTTACAGCCTGGAACGGCGTTAAAGCTCATGTTTTAATTCGATTAATTGGGAGGTTTATTTGAGACTCTTCGCTGCTACTAATTACCACAACGTGGCGCTGGCTTCCGAAAAGGGATAAAAAAAAATTAAAGAGAGAGGCCTATCAGAAATTCTCTCTCTCTCTCACTCTATCTCCCGTTTTCCATTATGGTACCGTGACCCGAGCTTGGCGCAGAGAAAACAAACGAAAAGAATCGAGTTATCCGGGTACAAATTCTTAATTCGATTCAATTAAAAATTTTCGTTTTCGTCGCGCGATAATTGCGTTGCCATCCGCCGGGAGCGCAAAACACACGGGTCTCCATTTTTAAGCAGTTCCCAATTAGGAGTTGATGGAAAGCCGCGCCAACTGTAGTGACATTTCACCCGTGTTGGCTGTCATCCCCGTTTGTGAGTGCCTTTCGTACAAAACAACTCCTCGAGAAGTAAAAAGCAAGAGGAACTGTAATGCAATTACGACCTAAGAAAAGAGAGCGCCCTTCTAATGCTCTCGTTTTATTGGCTAATACAAATCAAAGAGATTAGAACGCTCGCTAACGCCGTAGCAGAACAAGAACAAGGCTGTTAAAATCCCGGAATGCAAGGCAGAGAGGGAGCAAATATGTCATTGTCTTCTCATAGCGGGACTTTCATGTCGCTGACTCATTTTGGCTGCTGAGAGCAACAATCTTAAGGTGCGAGTCCTAATAATCACGAAAAAACAAAGCAACGCGAGTGAAAAACACTGATTTAAAAATCACTATTACAAGGCACTACATAAAAAGATGTTTTTCTTTGTCTTATCAAGTTTAAAAGGGTTTTCAGAAAGCTTTGCACTTTAATATTAGCCCTGATTCAGCAATATGCTGCACTGATAAGATTGTTCTTCGTTTACCCTTTTCGTTAGATCTCAAAACACGCTAAATGGTAACATATAATCAAAGTCAAATAAGAAGCAAATTTATTCTAAATGTTTTCTTAATCACTTAATGCTGATCACCGAATGGAAACTTTTTGATAAAATGTCTATCAAATCACAATCACATTTAAGTAAATCAGAAACGGCAAAAAGAATGAAAAAACATTGCTTTAAAAATCGCTATTATGAATATTAGAATAAAAAAGAGGTTTTATTTCTCTTATCGGGTAAAAGAATTTTGAGAAAGCTTTGCTCTACAATATATTAGCCCTAATTCAGCAATATGCTGCACTGAGAAAATTGTTCTTCGTTTACCCTTTTCGTTAGATCTCAAAGCACTCTAATTGGTAACATATAATCAAAGTCAAATAAGAAGCAAATTTATTCTAAATGTTTTCTTAATCACTTAAAGCCGATTTCCAAATGGAAACTTTTTGATAAAATGTCTGTCAAATCACAATCAAATTTAAGTAAATCAGAAACGGCAAAAAGGATGAAAAAACATTGCTTTAAAAATCGCTATTGTGAATATTAGAATAAAAAAGAGGTTTTATTTCTCTTATCGGGTAAAAGAATCTTGAGAAAGCCTTGCTCTACAATATATTAGCCCTAATTCAGCAATATGCTGCAATGATAAGATTGTTCTTCTTTTACCCTTTTCGTTAGATCTCAAAACACGCTAAATGGTAACATATAATCAAAGTCAAATAAGAAGCAAATCTATTCTAAATGTTTTCTTAATCACTTAATGCCGATTCCCAAATGGAAACCTTTTGATAAAATGTCTATCAAATCACAATTGAATTTAAATAAATCAGAAAAGGCAAAAAGAATGAAAAACATTGCTTTAAAAATAGCTATTGTGAACATTAGAATAAAAAAGAAGTTTTATTTCTCTTATCGGGTAACATAATTTTGAGAAAGCTATCCGTGATTCAGCAATGTGCTAAAGTGATAAGATTTTTCTTCTATTCTTTTCATTGTAGCATTAAAAACGCTAAACGCAATCTTATAACCAAAGTCAAAACTTTTCTTCATATTCTAAAACTTTTCTTGATGATCTCTGGCTCGGAAACTTTGATAATATATGTAGCAAATTAAATCAAATTTATTAAACTAAAAAAATCAACTTGAGTGAAAAACACTGCTTTAAAAATCACTATTACAAAGCACTACATAAAAAAATATTTTTCTTTGTCTTATCAAGTTTAAAAGAGTTTTCCGAAAGCTTTGCACTGTAATATTATCCCTGATTCAGCAATATGCTGCACTGATAAGATTGTTCTTCGTTTACTCTTTTCGTTAAATCTCAAGACACGCTAAATGGTAACATATAATCAAAGTCAAATAAGAAGCAAATTTATTCTAAATGTTTTCTTAACCTGTTAATGCTGATTCCGGAATGGAAACTTTTTGATAAAAAGACTGTCAAATCAAAATCAAGTTTAAGAAAATTACAAACAGCAACAAGAATGAAAAAGCATTGCTTTCATTCTTGGTTACTGAATGGCTGTTTTGGTTGCTATCCAGTTTTTGATGCTTATTACAAACTTATTTTTTACTTTCTCGCATACTTAGAATACAATAAGCATTATTAGCAAATCAAGATCAAACGTGTTAAACTTTAAAAAGCAACAAGCGGTGTAAAAACGCTGCTTTAAATACAGCTATCACATGTCCTAGAACAAAAAAAGGGGATTTTTGTCTTATCGGGTTTAACAGGATTTTGAGAAAGCTTTGTTCTATAATAATAGCTGTTATTGAGCAAGGTACAACAGAGATAAGGTAGTTGTTAGTCTCATTCTTTTCATTAGATCTTGAAACATGTTGAGCGGAAATTTAAAATCAAAATCAAATGAAAAGCACAATAATTCCAGATGTTTTCTAAAAACTTTTCATTGTGATTTGGAGCATGGAAATGTTTGATAAACTGTTATAAAATCAAGATCAAACTTATTAAACTTAAAAAAAGCAACAAGTGGGAAAAAAGCTGCTTTAAATAAAGCTATTACATGTCCTAGAACAAAATAAAGCGGGATTTTTCTCTTATCGGGTTTAACAGGGTTTTGAGAAAGCTTTGCTCTATAATAGTAGCTGTTATTCAGCAAG
>CM063507.1:70964995-70969995 GCA_032207245.1 Pardosa pseudoannulata | reverse complement strand
CGGTAAGAAAATTCCCTCTCATTTTATAACCTGTATAAATACATGCATACTGCTTTTCTGAATTATAAATTCAGAAAAGTGGTATGCAGGTATTTAGCCACATAGACGTTAGAATACAATATGTACAATTCCAAGTATTTTGTATTTAAAAAGTGGAAATCGAATCAAGAAATTAGATTCAGATAATCGGTATATGAAACACTCTTTTTTTTTTTCACTTCCCTTCTCTCTTCTCTCCGTCGTCGACAAGCCCAAAGGTCTAAGGCTTAAGGCTTCCAAAGTTCAGGACCCTTTTCCCTGTTTAAGTGAAAGAAATTCCCTCCTCCCTGCATATTCCGGAAATTTCCGGCTCCTTTCGCTATTAAAAACAGGCTTGTTTTTAGTTTAATGATATACGGATTCGGTAAGCGTTGCTGGTAAATCAATTTCGCAAAAAGTTAACTTTTCCACCAACTTGGAGCCGTAATTTATGCAAAATTTAAGAGGAGCTTTAAAATGCTTAAAGATTTTTCGGGGTCCTATATATTTATCGACGCTAAATACCCCGAATTAAAGCGCTTCTCGGCTCTTTATAAATTCATCTGAAAAATGCTATTTAGCCGTCGAGGACTGTTTAAAGCTCCTTCTATATTCTGTTCGCAAGGGGTAAGTGTTTTTGGAAAATGTCTCAATTTTAAAGCACGCCACCTAGCGTAACCCTTAAATAAAATTCAGTTTTAAAAAATCTTCCCCCGTTTAACACTAGAATTACGGTGGTCTTTGTATACCTAGAATTACGGCGGGTGTCATTTTGACCCCTTGATAAGATATCTGTATATTTCTCTATATGATATATAATATATTTGTCAAAAATAAATTAAAATGACGCAAATTATGACAACTACAGTTTGTTTTTAAAAATATACAGACTTTGCAGGTATGTAGGATCAATTAAACGATTTACTACGTTCTCTCCTAAACTTTGATCGCTTGGTCTCATTTCATCTTTTCCTAAATAGGGAAATCCGTTTAATAAGTATTTTGTTCTAACATCTACTTCTAGCCAAAATTTTATTCCGAATTTATCGAGCTTGTTACGCATCTACTGCAAAAAATGGTAACTTGTTTTTGTAGAGAATAACTGTTCATCAGACGTAATATTTTCATTTGGTCTGTAGCGAAGTTTACAGTTTTCTATACAAGTATTCCGTACCTCCGATATTAGTGTAAATTTATCACACTGCAAACGTGAAGACCTTGTTAGTTTATTTTCAAAACGAAGAAATTTCATAACTTCCGGAAACCTATCTCTACTCATAGTTTCATGAAAAAATTTTGGTCCTTAAGTCTTGGACCACAAACTAAGAATTGGTAAGCCCTTGGCGGCTAATGCCCCCTTACGTATAACAACGCTATGAATAATTCCAGTTCTGCTAATAAAATAGTGAAAGAGTCACTATGAAGTTTACACTTCTCTCCAACATCAGTATATAGCCTGCTGTATTTCTATAATCATTTGTTAGGGCTAAAATAAAAATACTTGAAATCTTTACTATTTCGTAAATTACAATGATTTAGGAAAAGTCAAGAAAGGATTGAGATATTTGCAAAAAAAATAGAAGAGCTGTCAAAGATAAAAGTTCGCTAGGTGTCACAATGACCCCTTCCGTCATTCTAGTGTTAATTATAACTCTATGTTATATAGATATATATATTATATATATATATATATATATAATATATTTATATTTATAATATATAGTCAAAATAAATATATTATTTTAGAAATAAAAGTCAAAAATTTTCTAAAATTTTAAAAGTCTCTAAAATTTTTACACTGCTTTCTTGATTCTAATAGTTGTTTTTTAATTATTTTAATTATTTCCCTTTTGAAATAGAAAGTCGTCTTCTTTCATAATTCTTTGCGTCACAAAATTTGAAACCATCATTACCAATTCGAGATACTTAGTACACATTTTTCCTTTCAAAAATAATTTTTATTTATAATTTTACGATGAACTCATTTAAGATTTTAAGATAAAATCATTAAAATCAAGTGTATAGTATTTAAACATGTAAATGTTCTTATCATGATGGGTAATTCCTCAATGCAATTTTCATGGTAAAGTCTTTTTCCTCTTTTTAGACAATTCTTTACTCGTTTTCGGCAAATAAAGTTTTATATTAACATATTTTTCCTCTTTATAGACAATTGTTTATATGGTTATTGACAAACAAAATATATGTATGTAACTTATTTAGGCAGTAACGGAAATACTGATAAGGATATATTTGTATTTATCTTTTTAAACTAACATTTACGTAATTTAAAATAAAAACATTAAAATCAAGTGTATAATATTTAAAAGTGTATATTTTCATAAAATGAAGGATATTTTCTGCACTCCGAACTTTATGCTAACGTCTTTTTTCTCTTTATAGACGATTGTTTATATGGTTTATGACAAACAAAAATATGTATGTAACTTATTTCACCAGTAACTAAATACTGATCAAGATAGGTTTATATTTATCTTTTCAAACTAACATTTACGTAATTTGAGATAAAAACATTAAAATCAAGTGTATAATATTTAAACATTAAAATTTTCCTATAATGAAGGATAATTTCTGCACTGCGAATTTTATGTTAACATCTTTTTCCTCTTTTTAGACGATTGTTTATACGTTTATGTCAAATAAAATGCATGTGTGTAACTTATTTAAACAGTAACTTAAAACTGATTAGGATAGGTTTATATTTATCTTCTCAAATTAATATTTAAATACTTTAAAATAAAAACAATAAAATCAAGTGTATAACTCGTGTAAAATATCCTACAATGAAAGACAATTTTTGTACTGCGAAATTTTATGTTAATATCTTTTTCGTTTTTAAAGACGATTGATTATGCGGTCTATGGCAAATATAGTTTTATATTATTGTATTTTTCCTTTTTATAGACGATTTTTATAGTTTTAGGACAAATTAAATTTTGTATGTAACTTATTATAACAGTAACTTAATACTGATAGGGATAGATTTGTATTTATCTTTTCAAACTGACATTTACATAATTTAAGATAAGAATATTAAAATCAAATGTATAACATTTAAACGTGTAAATTTTCTTATAATGAAGGATACTTTATGCACTTCAAATTTTATATTAACGTCATTTTTCTCTTTATAGAAGATTGTTTATACGGTTTAAGGTAAATAAAAATATGTAACTTATTTCAGAAGTAACTAAATACTGATCAGGATAGGTTTATATTTATCTTTTGAAATTAGTATTTTTGTAATTTTAGATAAAGACATTAAAATCAAGTGTATAGTATATAAATATGTAAATTTTCATGTATTGAAGGAGAAGTTCTGCACTTCGAATTTTATGTTAACGTATTTTTCGTATTTAGAGACGATTTTTCATATGGGTTATGATACACAAAAATATGTATGCAGCTTATTTCAGCAGTAACTAAATACTGATCTGGATAGGTTTATGTTTATCTTTTCAAACTAACATTTACGTCATTTAAGATAAATAGATAATCATTTCTTTACTATTTAAACTCGTGTAAATTATCCTATAATGAAGGATAATTTCTGCACTGCTAATTTTATGTTAACGTCTTTTTCCCGTTTATAGACGATTGTTTATACGGTTTATGACAAATATAGTTTTATGTTAACATCTTTTTCCTCTTTATAGACGATTGTTTATAAATATATATATGTAACTTCTTTAAGAAGTAACTTAATACTGAGAAGGATAGGTTTATATTTATCTTCTCAAACTAATATTTACGTACTTTTAAGATAAAAACATTAAAATCAAATGTATAGTATTTAAAAGTGTATATTTTCTTAAAATGAAGGATATTTTCTGCACTCCGAACTTTATGCTAACGTCTTTTTCTCTTTATAGACGATTGTTTATACGGTTTATAACAAATATAGTTTCATATTAACATCTTTTTTCTTTATAGACGATTGTTATATGATTTATGATAAACAAAAATATGTATGTTGTTTACTTCAGCGGTAACTAAATACTGATCAGGAAAGGTTTATATATATATATATATATTTATCTTTTCAAACTAACATTTATGTCATTTAAGATAAATAGATAATCAAATGTTTAGTGTTTAAACTTATGTAAATTTTCCTGTAATGAAGGATAGTTTCATTAACCCTTTAAAGGTCACCAAAATAAATTCATAGAAATTTAAAGTAATTTGTTTATAAACGTTACCTATAAGCCTTGTATATGTAAAAAATATATAATTTTTTTTTACATTCCTTAGAAGGGTATGCCTTAGAGGATACCAAATTAGGGTTTGAGAAGTGGTTTAGTTGAATAACTCCTATTGTACAGCTTGAACATGATGCCTTTTTAAAAGTTTAACTATACTAAAAACAATAAATGATAATCTTAAATGGTATATAAATAAACAGCTTAACAACTTAAAAGTGTTGTTTGTATAGATACTTTTATTTGAGGTCATAAGTAAGATAAATTGAATCTTTCTCAAGTACAGAAAGTTGAAATTTATATTTCAATAGAAAAAGAAATAAGTTAAAAGTAGAACTATTATCTCTTATATATATTTAAAATATCAAAATATAATATGTATAAAGTGTATAATATGTATATATAATAAAATGTGTATAATATGTAAAATATATAAAATATATAATGTATTTTTAATATTTAAAGTGTATAATATGTATATATATACAATACATATATATATATATATGTATATATAAATGTTTAAAATATGTAAAATATATAAATATATATAATGTATTTTTAATATATAAAGTATATAATATGTTTATTTATACACAAAAACATATATATATATATGTATATATAAAATGTATAAAATATGTAAATATAAAAATTTATAATGTATTTTTTAATATATAAAGTGTATAATTTATATATATATATATATATAATGTATGTATGCATATATTATGTTAATGTATTTTTATATATAAATGT
>CM063507.1:70959995-70962495 GCA_032207245.1 Pardosa pseudoannulata | reverse complement strand
CTCGTGTAAATTATCCTGTAATGAAGAATAATTTCTGCGCTGCGAATTTTATGTATATATTTTTTTCTTCTATATAAATAATTTTTATACGGTTAACGACAAATAAAATGCATGTATGTAACTTATATAAGAAAAACACAAATATGGATATGTTTATATTTATCTTTATAAACTAGCATTTATGTCATTTAAGGTAAATAGATAATCAAATGTTTAGTGTTTAAACTTGTGTAAATTATCCTGTAATGAAATATACTGCAAAATTTTTGTTAATATCATCTACTTCTTTACGCATAATTGTTTGTATGGTTTATTACAAACAAAAAAAATTATGTAGCTTATTTAAGCAGTAGATAAATACAGATAAGAGTAGGTTTATATTTATCTTTTCAAACTAACATTTCCGTAATTTACTATGAAAATATAAAACTCAAATATATAATATTTAAATGTGTAAATTTTCTTATCATGAAGATAACTTCTTCTTGATATGTTAACGTATGTTGACGTTAACTTTCATGATATGTTAACGTTACGTAATTTTAAGTTAACGTCTTTATAGACGATTGTTTATACGATTTGTGACAAATATAGTTATGTCTACATCTTTTTCTTCTTTATAGACGATTGTTTATAAAATATGTATGTAACGTATTTAAGCCGTAACTAAATACTTGTAGGGATAGATTTATATATATTTACCAAACTTTCTTTAACAAAAATAAATGACACTTCACCATGTATAAACAAAAATATCCGCTTTATCCTAGACTTTGAGGCTGATAAGGAAAATAGCGGTAGTTCCTCTTTTTTTTCCTCGTTACTTATCTATACTTTCTGAAATATGTCGTTCTATAATCAGTGACTGGAAACTGAATTTTTTGTGGAATTTCTCATTTCAATAAATAAAAGTCAGTGACGAGAATGTAGAATTATTACCCAAAAATTCCGCTTCCCCCGAACATTCTCTAAATTTCAATTTTATGCTAAACTTATAGCTTATTTAACTTTTCGTGTATGGCCCATGCCGGTGTTCTGAAGATGGGAAAACTTCTTCCATTTTCTTCAAAAACTTTGTAACGTAAAATTTATCTAGTTGCCTATTTCTTTTACTGGAAAATTTTTCCGGTGTGTGTATATATATCTATCTTTCTGCATTGCGCTCCTTTACTTGCAAAACAGTATTGGGGAAAACATATATACAGCCAAATAAACCTATTTTTAAGGGAAATGCAACTTGTATCATTTCAACTTTGTTTGAAATATGATACACCAAATACGGTATTTTTATATATATCTTTTTCATAACTCGTCAGATAAAATTTGCCTGTCTACGTCGTATTTTGTTTTATTTCCTTGATATTTTTGTTCCTTAAATTCAAGCTCTAAAATAAAACCCCATTTTGTTCGGAATTCTAAAACCGATATACTTTTATTTAAATTTCTGGAAATGCCTGAATGTAAATGTTCTCTAACCATAGAATCCCCGTATATGCAAATGATAATACTTGCTGCCAAAAATAGGGTCAACAACTCAAACAGAACAAAAGCAATTTGATTTCTCTGCCTTTCTTCAATATTGGATGTAGTAAACTGCACAAAGATGTTTTAGTTTTCGATTACTTTATTCACCCTTCTAAATTTCACAGATGTAAACGTAAATGTCGAGGTGAAGAGAAATAAAGATATCAACTAAAGTATTTAAATATATATATATACACATACCAGGGTTTATTCTTTAACTTCCTTTCTAAATTTTTATAACTGTATATTTGTATAAATATCTTAAACTTCCTTTCTATTATTTAACTTCCTTTCTAAATTGTTATACTTTACATTTGTATAAGTATCTTAAACTTCCTTTCTAATTTTTATAACTTTATATTTGTATCTTAAACTTCCTTTCTAATTTTTATAACTTTATATTTTTATAAGTATCTTAAACTTCCTTTCTATTCTTTAACTTCCTTTCTAAATTGTTATACTTTATATTTGTATAAGTATCTTAAACTTTCTTGCTAAATTTTTATAACTTTATATTTTTATAAGTATCTTAAACGTCCTTTCTAATTTTTATAACTTTATATTTTTAAAGAATCTTAAACTTCATTTCTAATTTTTATAACTTTATATTTGTATAAATATCTTAGACTTCCCTTCTATTATTTAACTTCCTTTCTAAATTGTTATAACTTTATATTTTTATAAGTATCTTAAATTTCCGTTCTATTCTTTAACTTCCTTTCTAAATTTTTATAAATCTATATTTGTATAAGTATCTTAAACTTCCTTTCTATTCTTTAACTTCCTTTCTAAATTTTTATAAATTTATATTTGTATAAGTATCTTAAACTTCCTTTCTATTCTTTAACTTCCTTTCCCAATTTTTATAACTTTATATTTATGTAAGTATCTTTAAATGTTAAAAGAAAATTTTAATATTCACTTTTCTTAAGATATTTCCGATATTTTTTGCCAGAAAAAATATGGAGGGTTATAA
>CM063507.1:70937495-70954995 GCA_032207245.1 Pardosa pseudoannulata | reverse complement strand
TAGTTGGTCCAGGTAGTTCCTTCAGATATATCTTCAAATTCCACGGCCGAAGTGCAATCCACAATGAAAAACAGTCATGTGTTACTTACTCTCGCACGCCTGTCTATCGTGTAAACTTGAATCAAGAACTGTTAACCAAGTACTCTTTAGAGCGAATCTTTCGTTAGGTTGTGCTTTTTTTTAATTAATTGCCACGTTTTTGATTTTTCATCTTTGCTTTCACCAGAGTAATATAAAAATGTTCCTCACGGGAGACTATATATATAATACGCCAGTCGGATCTGTTTTCTTGCAAGATGTACGCCATTTGTATAAAATGTAAAAGAAGAAAAGAAGAATATACTTTGTCACAGTGATACCTGATGTGTGTTCAAGTGAATTTTCCTTCATTGAATCGAATGTGCTCACTCCAAATACAATATTTATGGCCAAACGCAAAGCCCCGAAATTCTGGAGTTACTGTATTACATTTTAACATTCAAATAAAAGTACTTTTTCAAAGATAAATATTTTGAAATATATGCATATTTAATAAAAACTTAATTTTCTAAATAAAATTTTAATTTGAAAAAAAATTTTACCTTCTTTTCCATTTTAACTATTTTTACTCCGAATTTTTTTTATAAATTAACTGAAAATATTACACATTATAATGCATGAATTTTCAGATAATATAATTTAATTATACACACACACACATATATATATATATTAATGCAATTATTAATGATAATTATCATATAAAATTTTACATAGTTTTTCTCTATATTATATATTTTAAGTTAAACTTAACTTTAAATAAAAGTTTTAATTAAAAAAAAAATTTACCTTCGTTTCAATTTTAACTATTTTTACTCCAAGTTTTATAAATTTACTAAAAGTATTACACATTATAATGCATGGATTTTCAGATACATATAATATTAATTATGCATATATATATATATATTAATACAATTATTAATGTTAAATATCGTATAAAATTTTACATAGTTTTTCTATATATTATATATATTTTAAGTTAAACTTAATTTTTAAAGAAAAATTTTAATTTAAAAAATATTTTACCTTCTTTTCAATTTTAACTATTTTTACTACGAATTATTTTATAAATTTACTGAAAATATTACATATTATAATGCAAGGATTTTCAGATACATATAATATTAATTATACACACACACACACACACACACACACACACACACACACACACACACACACATATATATATATATATATATATATATATATATATATATATATATATATATATATATATATATATATATATATATATATATATATATATACTCGTATTAATACAATTATTAATGTTAAATATCATATAAAATTTTACATTGTTTTTCTCTATATTATATATTTTAAGTTAATTTTTAAATAAAAATTTTAACTAAAAATATTTTACCTTCTTTTCAGTTTTAGCTATTTTTACTCCGAGTTGTTTTATAAATTTACTGAAAATACTACACATTACAATGTATTGGTTTTAAGATACATATAATATTCATTATACATATATATATATATATATATATATATATATATATATATATATATATATATTAATACAATTATTAATGTTAAATATCATATAAAATTTTACATAGTTTTTCTATATATTATATATTTTTAAAGTTAAACTTAATTTTTAAATAAAAATTTTAATTTAAAAAATATTTTACCTTCTTTTCAATTTTAACTATTTTTACTACGAGTTGTTTTATAAATTTACTGAAAATATTATACATTATAATGCATGGATTTTCAGATACACATAATATTTATTATACATACACACACACACACACACATATATATATATATATATATATATAAATACAATAATTAATTTTAAATGTCATATAAAATTTTGCATAGTTTTTCTCTCTATTATATATTTTAAGTTAATTTTTAAATAAAATTTTTAATTTGAGAAAATTTTAACTATTTTTACTCCGCGTTGTTTTATATACTGAAAATATTATACATTGAAATGCATGGATTTTAAGATACATAAAATATTATATATATATTGATACAATTATTAAGGTTATATATCATATAAAATTTTACATAGTTTTTCTCTATATTATATATTTTTAAGTTAAAAAATAGTGGAATATTATGGAGAAGATCAGAGCAATTTTCCAGAGAAAATAGTATATTCTTTTCGTTAATTATTATAATTTTCACGCCTTGATACGTGTCGCATTATAGATATTATTGTATTTTATTGTTTATAACTTAAAGATTTTCAAATCTATCTTTGTTTAGCTTTTAGTACCTCCAGTTTTAAATGAAAGGTGATCCTTGTGTACATTCGATTTTTGATGGAAAATTCGCTACGAAAGAATGAATATCAACAAACCTCTAAAGCAAATGTTCTGCAATTTTATGTATTTGTATACTACTTTATTTTTATTTTTAGTATTTTATTTTATGTCTTTCTTCTATTTCACACAAATTAAAATAACGATATTTATTCTACGTAAAAGAATTTCATATCAGCTGATAGAAAGGAAAACTTTTGTGATTATATTAAATTAAAGCTCCTGTTACGTTTATGTGTGTATGCGTTATTTATAGCTTTTATTCTCTTAAATTGGAAATATAAATTTTGTAAAGGACATATTACACTAAACAAACATATGCATTGATAACTTTTTAGGCAGCTGTTTCGTGTTGCAATCGGATGAAATTCGTGATGTGATGAGTATTTTCATTTGGTTCCATCAAATAACAGTAAGTGTCTTTGTATCGTGTAATATGTCCTTAAATTTTAATCAGCAGTAGGGTGAAGTTGAGCAAGTGCATTTTCAAGGCAAGTGCAATAACCCCCGTTATTTTTCTGCTATTTTTTATATTCATTGCCACATATGGAATATAGTGCTAACTCGATGTCTACACAGATGAGTTCATCAGAGTATAGCAGGTTCTAGTAGATGTGAATATATGCAAGCAACCGAATATCTAGGCTTGGTGTATATAATATAAATCGTTGTATTTAATATAAAATAATAAAATATTTTAAGCAATTTTTTTTTTTAAATTTTAGTGAAAATATTTAGGGTGAAAATCTGTGTCGTTTTTACTTTTACTTTTCGTGCCTGGCATTAAGTATTTCGTACTGTTATTAAGTTTGGTTAATGTTTAATGAATACTCAACAATTTGTTATTTAAAAGACAAAATATGCAATATAAGATGTAAAATGCAATATAAGATGTCATTTAAAAAGAAAATTTTTTTAACAAAATTAAAAAATATCAACGAAAATTTTTTAAATAAAATTTTAGTAACAGATCAAATGTAAATTATCATGTATAATTGTAATTCCAAATTTCACGACTTCTCTATATCTCTAGACAAGAATATTACTTAATACTTTTTAACAAATTATTATTTAAAAGACAGATTGATTTGCCATCTAATAAGTCATTTAAAAAGGAGATTTTCCTTAATAAAATTCAAAAATATCCAGAAAAAAGTTTAAATAAATTTTTAGTAAGAAATCAAATGGAAATTATCATGGGTAATTTAATGACAAATTGCCCTGCCTCTCTATGTATCTAAACAAGAATATTACTTAATGAATACTTTTTAAGAAATTATCATTTAAAAGACAGATTGATTTGCCATCTAATAAGTTATTTAAAAAGGAGATTTTACTTAACAAAATTTAAAAACATCAACGAAAAAATTTGAATAAATTTTTAGTGAGAGATCAAATGTAAATTATGACGTATAAATGTAATGCCAAATTGCACTGCCTCTCTATATCTCTAGACAAGAATATTACTTAAGGAATACTTTTTAACAAATTATTATTTAAAAGACAGATTGATTTGCCATCTAATAAGTCATTTAAAAAGGAGATTTTCCTTAACAAAATTCAAAAATATCAATGAAAAAAATTTAAATAAATTTTTAGTAAGAAATCAAATGTAAATTATCATGTATAGTTGTAATGCCAAACTGCGTTGCCTTTCTATATCTTTAGACAAGGATATTACTTAATACTTTTTAACAAATTATTATTTTAAAGACAGATTCATTGGCAATATAAGTCATTTAAATAGGAGATTTTCCTTAACAAAATTCAAAACTATCAACGAAAATGTTTAAATAAATTTTTAGTTAGAGATCAAATGTAAATTATATGTATAATTGTGATTCCAAATTGCACTGACTCTCTATATCTGTAGACAAGAATATGACTTAATACTTTTTAACAAATTATTATTTAAAAGACAGATTGATTGGCCTTCTAATAAGTCATTTAAAAAGGAGATTTTCCGTAACAAAATTCAAAAATATAAAAGAAAAAGTTTAAATGAATTTTTAGTTAGAGATCAAATGTAAATTATATGTATAATTGTGATTCCAAATTGCATTGCCTTTCTATATCTCTAGACAAGAATATTACTTAATACTTTTTAACAAATTGTTATTTAAAAGACAGATTGATTTGCTATCTAATAAGTCATTTAAAAAGGAGATTTTCCTTAACAAAATTCAAAAATATCAACGGAAAAGTTTAAATAAAATTTTAGTAAGAAATCAAATGTAAATTATCGTGTATAATTGTAATGCCAAATTTCACGACCTCTCTATATCTCTAGATAAGAATATTACTTAATGAATACTTTTTAAGAAATAATTATTTAAAAGACAGATTGATTTGTATTTTCACTTGTACCGTCAATTAATTTATTTACTGCTAAGACATTTAGAAGACATAGTAATAATCTCTTTGGTATGGTAAGAGCGTGTGTTGGACATGAAACAGTTGCAAATACATTAAACTGCTGATTTTTAGGATATCAGTGAAACTCTATTATCACTAAAACTACCGGACATTTTTTATAAGGGAAAAATAACGAAAAAGGGGGTCGTTTGACCCCTCTTGGTAGATTTAGTGTTAAAAAGTGAATAGTTTAAGGTAAACAACACCCAAAAATAGTTGATCTCGCCTTAACAGGGGATTTGTTATATCTAGTTGTAATTGAATTTTGCATCTCATACGACGTGCTTGTCTCACTTCACCCTATAATTTTGAATTTATACTCTTACGTGATATTTATATGCTTATTTTTTAAACGATGCTTTCCATTTTGATGTATTTTTATAGACTATTCATTGGTTTATATTAACTGCTCATAAAAAAAATGAGTTTATAATTTTTTATCGTTAAAATAATTTTCACCATATAATTTTAAATTTATACTCTTATGTGATATTTAAACACTTATTTTTTACATAAAAAATTCCCTTTCGATGTAAATTTTAGAGATTATTTTTTCCTTTTGTTCCAAAATAAAGAAAAAAATAAATCTCCAAAATAATTTAGCCTAAAAATTTAAATTTATACTATTAAGTGATATTTATACACTTATTTCTTACACTGTATTCCATTTTGATGTATTTTTATAGACTATTCATTGCTTTATATTGACTGTTCATAAAAAAAATGAGTTTATACTTTATTATCTCTAAAATTATTTTCACCTTATAATTTTAAATTTATACTCATACCTGATATTTATACACTTATTTCTTACACAAATCATTCCATTTTGATGTATTTTTAGAGACTATTTATTTATTTTGACTGTTCATTACAAATGAGTATATACCTTCTTATCTCTAAAATAATTCACCATATAACTTTAAATTTATACTCTTATGTGATATTGAAACACTTATTTCTTACACAAAACATTCCGTTTTGATGTAATTTTTAGAGACTATTTATTTCTTCATTTTGACTGTTCATCAAAAATGAGTTTATACCTTCTTCTCTCTAAAATAATTCACCATATAATTTTAAATTTATACTCTTATGTGATATTGAAACACTTATTTCTTACACAAAACATTCCGTTTTGATGTAATTTTTAGAGACTATTTATTTCTTTATTTTAACTGTTCATCAAAATTGACTTTATACCTTATTATCTCTAAAATAATTCACCATCCATATAATTTTTAATTTATACTCATACGTGATATTTATACGCTTATTTCTTACACAAAACATTCCCTTTTGATGTATTTTTTAGAGACTATTTATTTCTTCATTTTAACTGTTCATTAAAAATGAGTTTATACCTTATTAACTCTAAAATAATTCACCATATAATTTTAAATTTATACTCTTACGTGATATTTATACACTTATTTCTTACACAAAACATTCCCTTTTGATGTAATTTTTAGAGACTATTTATTTATTTATTTTAACTGTTCATTACCAATGAATTTATACCTTATTAACTCTAAAATATGTCACCATATAATTTTAAATTCATACACTTATTTCTTACATAAAACATTTCGTTTTGATGGGTTTTTCAGAGACTTTATTTATTTCTTTATTTTGACTGTTCATTACAAATCAGTTTATACCTTGTTATCGCTAAAATAATTCACTATATAACTTCGAATTCATACTCTTACGTGATATTTATACCCTTATTTCTTACACTAAACATTCTCTTTTGATGTGTTTTTTAGAGACTATTTATTTCTTTTTAATGAACAGTTAATGTTCATTAAAAATGAGTTTATACCTTATTAACTCTAAAATAATTCACCATATAATTTTAAATTTATACTCTTATGTGATATTTATACGTTTATTTCTTACACAAAACATTCCCTTTTGATGTAATTTTTAGAGACTATTTATTTCTTCAATTTGACTGTTCAAAAATGAGTTTATACCTTGTTAACTGTAAAATAATTCACCATATAATTTTAAATTTATACTATTGCCTGATATTTATACTTTATTTTCTTACACAAAACATCCCTTTATTTTGATTGTTCATTAGAAATGAGTTTATAACATACTAATACCAAAAGTACTTTAACTGAACATAAATTGGAGAATATCTTAAATCTAACTTATTATGAAATATAACGAGAAAAACAAATACAAAGTTCAAACAACTTATTTAAATAGTACAACAATTTAAATTCAGTCTAAAATACGAGTATTCACTTAACCCTTAATTTGGCTGTCTAGCCGCTATACCGGTCATGTATATTTATAACTATTACATAACATAATTGTCAGTGTTCGCCACAGTGGACATTAATTATCTCAAAAATGAAAAATTGTATATATATTTTTTGTTTATTTCACAGAGATCCCAATGTCTATACAGACATGGGAAAATAACAGAAATTAAAAAATATTTGAAAAAAAAATCTTTTCAAATTAAGGGTTAATATTTAAAATCATAGATATGTTGGTATAAATTGCACTTACGGACTTTCAAAAATATAAAGCACAGATTTTTATTTTCATTAAAAATCTTTTAAGCTGTTCATACACTCAATAAAGCAATGAATTTGTATTTTTTTTTTACATTTTTATATTTATTTGATTGCATTTCTGTGTTCCCGTGATTCGGCGCGACATCATGTCGTGAAATGTCGTTCATCGCGAAGCTAAACCCGAGTGATGTCAGTCCCATCGTGCGACGAATGCTGTGTCGGAACTGGTATGCCAAAATATGCTGTGTTACGACCGATTCATTCTAATATTTAGCGTTCATTTTGTGGGCAAGAAATTGTGAATCTTTGTTAAGTATTCTGTAAATATTGTAATCATTAGATCTCTGTTGATATCTGTTTAATAAATTTCTTCACAGGTTTGATATCTTTGCTCGCTTCTTCTTTTTCCTAATTCACTTAACACACACGACATTGGAAATGTACGACATTTTACAACATTCTATGGTTTCACTACAATTTAGGATGCCACAGGTTCCCGTGATTGTTTTTTTTCGGCATTTCTGTTGTTCCCGATTCGGCGCGACATCGTGTCGTGAAATGTCGTTCATCGCGAAGCAAACCCGAGTGATGTCAGTCCCATCGTACGACGAATGCTGTGTCGGAACTGGTATGCCAAAATATGCTGTGTTACGACCGATCTCATTCTAATATTTAAGCGGTTCAATTTGTGGCAAGAAATTGTGAATCTTTGTTAAGTATTCTGTAAATATTGTAATCATTAGATCTCTGTTGATATCTGTTTAATAAATTTCTTCACAGGTTTGATATCTTTGCTCGCTTCTTCTTTTTCCTAACTCAATTAACACACACGACATTGGAAATGTACTACATTTTACAACATTCTATGGTTTCACTACAATTTAGGATGCCACAGGATTTTGATTCTTTATCTATATTTATACCATCGCAAAGTAGGCGATTTTTCAACTCCTCTTCTTAGCCCACTCTCCTGTTTCTAATCATGGATCTTGTTGGTGCTTCAACCACATTTGGCGAAATTGGCGTGCTTGCAGCGTGGCGTTTGAAATCTGGCGAGGGGATCGTAACTCAACAAATTGATTCTTAATCAAAAACAACATTTTGAGGAAAAAATCAACCATTTGAGGATCAAAAACAAATTTTGATTATTTTAAATACTTTTATAATAATAAATTTTAATAAAATTAAATTAAATTAAATTAAATTAAATAATAAATTTTTAGATACTTGGTAAATTCTTTTTCCAATTTTTAAGTAAATCGACCGATCTTTGCAGAACACGTTAGATACTTATTTTTTATTTCAACTTTTCAAGTAAATCGACCGATCTTTGCAGAACACGTATTTTGAGTGGAGGTTGAAGAGGAGTTGTAAAATTGAAAATTTTTTTTCAAATCTCTTATTTCAACTCCTCTTCTTAGCCCACTCTCCTGGTTCTAATCATGGATCTTGTTGGTGCTTCAACCACATTTGGCGAAATTGGCGTGCTTGCAGCGTGGCGTTTGAAATCTGGCGAGGGGATCGTAACTCAACAAATTGATTCTTAATCAAAAACAACATTTTGAGGAAAAAATTTTCAAAATTTGATTATTTTAAATACTTTTAATAATAAATTTTTAATAAATTAAATTAAATTAAATTAAATTAAATAATAAATTTTTAGATACTTGGTAATATTCTTTTTCCAATTTTTAAGTAATACCGATCTTTGCAGAACACGTTAGATACTTATTTTTTATTTCAACTTTTCAAGTAAATCGACCGATCTTTGCAGAACACGTATTTTGAGTGGAGGTTGAAGAGGAGTTGTAAAATTGAAAATTTTTTTTCAAATCTCTTATTCTCGCATATGGCAGCCCAAGGGATTTCAGACGGAAAGCGGTATACATTTTTTTAACAGTTTAAAGAATTTGATTAGTTATAATTTACACTTTTGTTTCATTTACATTGCTTTTTTAAGTATATACCCTTATTTTCTCTTAAATTATCATATTATTTAATATAAATTTCATAAATTTATAAATTAATATTTTCTATATAATAATAGCCTAAGTTATCTGTCCGTCTGTATTCGAATATAAGAAGCTGTTGGACCTGGAATAGATAAAGGCAACCATATTGGATTCTTGATGAGTTAGGGTTAGCAAAATTCAAAGTGAGTAAAGTTCATCTTCTCCTAAACTATCAATCCGAAAATTGAGAGCTCTCGCGAGTAAAAAGCTGATCTACTGAAAATGTTCTTTTATATATAATTCCTTTTATATGTCACATTTTATAGCGCTAAACCAAACCAAACAAGCTTTTATTATATACATAGATTCTATTATAATAAAAGCTTGCAATTTTTAAATAAATTATTTTACCATATTACCATATTTCAGGTATTCTTTTTTTTATTTTGTATTTAATGTTTCCGTATTTTTTATGTATTAATTATTTGTATTTAGCGAGAATGCATCTTGGCGAGAAAAAAAGGCACCAAAAACAGGTATTTTGCTTGGCGAGAAATAAAAGTCGCCAAATTTCCGATTTGTGGGGTATATCAAATTAATTCCCAAGCTTTTATTATATACATAGAAATATATCTATGTATATAATAAAAGCTTGCAGATTGCTAAATAAATTATTTTACCATATTGCCATATTAATCTATTCTTATTTGAAAGAAAAATTTCAATAACTATTTTTGAAGGTATCCACATAAATGGCATATGGAGAATTTTTTCGTGTCTAAACTAATTGGTACCCGGAAACCCAGCACTTTGTTTATACAGAAGCATAATTGTCTTTTAGTATGAAAACTAGCGTAACAGCTTATTTTGTGCAAAGACACTTCACAGATTTTGCATATATATAGTATTTTGCTCCTTACCCCACGAATCTCACAAACAATATATATTTTGTGCGAGATTTTTATTATTTTTTTGTTGATGTTTATGTCTTTAGGTTATGTGTTTTTCCTATAACCAGAAAAGCAGGTCAGGAACGTGTTTATAGGGGTTTCCTAGACTCTTCTTCAATTTTTTTCATTGTATTCAATGCAAGATTTTATAAATTCATTAATCTTGTACACAATTTTAGTTTCTACTGCAACTATTGAAAGATTGTTTGAACTATTAAAAAATTAAAAACAATTCATCACAATAAAACTAGCCACAAGAGTTTTAAAAATTTAGCATTAACTTGGATGCATAGAGACGTAACCGCAAATGCGAATGAAGATTTGAAAAAGTTTTTCATGACAGCTAAAAGAAGTAATTTACTGACATAAAACAGTCATTTATATAAATTACTGATTATGTCATATTTTCCGAATTTTGTCGGCATATAAGATATGTAATTATGTAAAATAAAAGAATAGTCATAATTCCTATCTCAATATCTTTTTATTTTCTCAATTAATTCTTTCATTTTCCATTTATCTTTTCTTATTCTCAGCCATTAGTCATAAAATTACTTTACTTTAAATTCGCCTGTTAAGTACTAGAGTGTAAACTAAATATGCTTATTGTAATTAATATTTTTATTGCAATTATTAAGAATTAAACACATATATGTATACTATTACTACGCATTTCAAGCTTTTATTATATACATAGTTGTCTATTTATAATAAAAGCTTGCAATTTGCAAAATAAATTATTTTACCATATTATGATATTAATCTGTTCTTATTTCAAAGAAGAACTTTAAGAACTATTTTTGGAGGTGTTCAGGTAAATGGTATATGTAAAAAAAGAACATATACTGAACTATAGAGAATTTATAAAAATCCAGATATAGTTAATTTCATCAGCATTCAGTTTAAGATGGGCTGGACACATAAACAGATTGAATGATTAAAAATCCATTAAAAAAATGTTTTCGTGGCTAAACGAATAGGCACCCAGAACGCCTACACTTTGTTTATATAGAAGCATAATTGTCTTTTAGTATGAAAACTGATGAAACGGCCTGTTTTGCGTAAAGACACTTCACAGATTTTGCATATATATAGTACTTTGTTCCTTACCCCATGAATCTCAAAAACAATACATATTTTTTGAGAGATTTTTATTATTTTTTTTGTCGATGTTTGTGTCTCTAGGGTATGTGTTTTTTCCTATAATCAGAAAAGCTGGGCAGGAACGTATTTATAGGGGATTCCTGGACACTTCTTCAATTTTTTTCGATATATTCATTGCAAGATTTTTTTAAAACTTATTAAATTTGTGTATATTTTTAGCTTCTACCGCAAGTGTTGAAATAATGTCTTCAACCATTAAAAGAGTAAAAGCAATTCTTCACAATAAAACTAGTCACAAGCATTTGACAAATTTAGCATTAACTTCAATGCATTGAGGCATGACTGTAAATGGGAATGAAGATTTGAAAAAGCTTTTTCATTAAAACTAGAAGAATTAATTTACTACTATAAAAAAATCAGTTATATAAATTACTGATTATGCCATACTTTTCGATTTTGTTGTCATACAAGATATATAAATTTGTAAAATAAAAGAATAATTTAAATAATTCCTCAACATCTTTTCTCCAGTTAGTATAAAATTCTTTTATTTGTCTTGAGCTTAATTAATATGCTTATTTTAATATTTTTATTGAAAGTTTTAGGAATTGTACATTGGTATCTTTGTATGTAAAATACGTTTCTAATTGTATAATTTGGTCCATAGAGTATAAATGCGTATTCATTCAAGCTATAGCAATTATTAATTCTCAAAATAATATTTTTGAAGATTTTTTTTAATCTTGACACAGACATTCATATCATTAAGAATTACACCATGTTCTTTTTAAAACTTTTCCTATAAATCGGGGTATTAATATAAATACTTTTAATACAGCTATGTTACTTAAGATAATATAACATATCTGTATTAAAATTGCAATGATATATTCTGTAATTAATATTTTTATTAAAAATTTTAGGAAATATACATAGCTATCTTTTTAGGTATCTAATACAACGCTTGGAATGGCAAAATAAATTATTTTAACATACAAATCTAATTTTTTTTAAAGAATTTTTAGAAAGTTTTGGGACACAGGTAAATGGTTTGGAAAAAAGCAAATAAAAATTATATGATATAAAAATTCTTATATAAAAATTAGCACTCAAAAGTTTTAAACGGGCTGGACATATAAACAATACAGAATGTCTACACATCTATAAAAAATACGTTTCTAAAGAAATAGCAACATTGTTTATACATAAGCATAATAGTTTTTTAGAATGAAAATTGGTGAAACAGCTTGTTTTGTGTAAAGGCACTTCACAGATTTTGCATATATATAAGATTTTGGTCCTTACCCCACGAATCTCACAAACAATATATATTTTGTGCGAGATTTTTATTATTTTTTTTGTCGATGTTTGTGCCTTTAGGGTATGTGTTTTTTAATATAATCAGAAAAGCTGGGCAGGAACGTGTTTATAGGGGATTCCTGGACTCTTCTTCAAATTTTTTCATTGTATTCAATGCAAGATTTTATAAATTCATTAATCTTGTACACAATTTTAGTTTCTACTGCAACTATTGAAAGATTGTTTGAACTATTAAAAAATTAAAAACAATTCTTCACAATAAAACTAGTCACAAGCGTTTGTCAAATTTAGCATTAACTTAAATGCATTGAGGTATAATTGTAAATGGGAATTAAGATTTGAAAAAGCATTTCATGAAAGCTAAAAGAATTAATTTGCTACTATAAAACAGTCACTTATATAAATTACAGATTATGTCATACTTTTCGAATTTTGTCGTCGTACAAGATATGTAATATTTTAAAATAAAAGAATATGTCATAATTCCTATCTCAATATCTTTTTATTTTCTCAATTAATTCTTTCATTTTCCATTTATCTTTTCTTATTCTCAGCCATTAGTCATAAAATTACTTTACTTTAAATTCGCCTGTTAAGTACTAGAGTGTAAACTAAATATGCTTATTGTAATTAATATGGTTAATGCAATTTTTAAAAATTGTACATTGATATATTTCTATGTATTGCAAGCTTTTATTATATACATAGATTCTATTATAATAAAAGCTTGCAATTTTTAAATAAATTATTTTACCATATTACCATATTAATCTATTCTTATTTGAAAGAAAAATTTTTTTTTTTTTTTTTTTTTTAAGAACTCTTTTTGGAAGTGTCCAGGTAAATGGTATATGTAGAAAAAGAAGTTAATTTCATCAGCATTCAGTTTAAGATGGGCTGGACACATAAACAGATTGAATGATTAAAAATCCATTAAAAAAATGTTTTCGTGGCTAAACGAATAGGCATGAACGCCTGTAAACTAATTTATGTTTATACAGAAGCATAATTGTCTTTTAGTATGAAAACTAGCGTAACAGCTTATTTTGTGCAAAGACACTTCACAGATTTTGCATATATATAGTATTTTGCTCCTTACCTCATGAATCTCACAAACAATACATATTTTGTGAGAGATTTTTATTATTTTTTTTGCCGATGTTTGTCTTTAGGGTATGTGTATTTTCCTATAACCAGAAAATCTGGGCAGGAACGTGTTTATAGGGGTTTCCTAGACTCTTCTTCAATTTTTTTCAATGTATTCATTGCAAGATTTTATAAATTCATTAATCTTGTATGCATTTTTAGTTTCTACTGCAACTATTGAAAGATTGTTTGAGCTATTAAAAAATTAAAAACAGTTTTTCACAATAAAAGTAATCATAAGAGTTTTAAAAGTTTAGCATTAACTTCGATGCATAGAGACGTAACTGCAAATGCGAATGAAGATTTGAAAAAGTTTTTCATGACAGCTAGAAGAAGTAATATACTGACATAAAACAGTCATTTATATAAATTACTTATTATGTCATACTTTTAATAATTCTGTCGGCATATAAGATATGTAATTATATAAAATAAAAGAATACGTCATAATTCCTATCTCAATATCTTTTTATTTTCTCAATTAATTCTTTTATTTTAAATTTATCTTTCCTTATTCTCAGCCATCAGTCATAAAATTACTTTACTTTAAATTCGCCTGTTAAATACTAGAGAGTAAATTAAATATGCTTATTGTAATTAATATTTTTATTGCAATTTTTAAGAATTATACACATGTATACTATTACTACGTATTTCAAGCTTTTATTATATACATAGATGTCTATATATAATAAAAGCTTTCAATTTCTAAATAAACTACTTTACCATATTACCATATTAATCTATTCTTATTTCAAAGAAGAACTTTAAGAACTATTTTTGGAGGTGTCCAGGTAAATGGTATATGTAGAAAAAGAAATTAATTTCATCAGCATTCAGTTTAAGATGGGCTGGACACATAAACAGATTGAATGATTAAAAATCTATAAAAAAATGTTTTCGTGGCTAAACGAATAGGCACCCAGAACGCCTACACTTTGTTTATACGGAAGCATAATTGTCTTTTAGTATGAAAACTAGTGAAACAGCTTGTTTTGCGTAAAGACACTTCACAGATTTTGCATATATATAGTATTTCTCTCCTTACCCCATGAATCTCACAAACAATACATATTTTGTGCGAGATTTTTATTATTTTTTTTTGTCGATGTTTGTGTCTTTAGGGTATGTGTTTCTTCCTATAAGCAGAAAAGCTGGACAGGAACGTGTTTATAGGAGATTCCTGGACTCTTAAATTTATATATATATATATATATATATATATATATATATATATTGCAAGATTTTTTTAAAACTTATTAAATTGGTGTATATATTTAGTTTCTACCGCAAGTGTTGAAAGATTTCTTCAACCATTAAAAGAGTAAAAGCAATTCTTCACAATAAAACTAGTCATAAGAGTTTGAGAAATTTAGCATTAACTTCGATGGAGGCATAACTGTAAATGGGAATGAAGATTTGAAAAAGCATTTCATTAAAACTAGAGGAATTAATTTACTACTATAAAAAAGTCACTTATATAAATTACTGATTATTTCATACTTTTTCGAATTTTATCATCATACAAGATATGTAATATTGTAAAATAAAAGAATATTTCGTAATTCAATCTCAATATTTTCCCAGTTAATTCTTTCACTTCGCAGTTATCTTTTTATTTTCCCAGTCATTAGTGGTAAAATTCCTTTGCTTTAAATTCGTCTGTTAAATACCGGAGTGTAAATTAAATTAGCTTATTATAATTACTATTTTTATTGCAATCTTTAAGAATTATACATATATATCTTTCTATGTATTGCAAGCTTTATATTATATGCATAGATATCTATATATAATAAAAGCTTGCAGTTGCTAACTAAATTATTTTAACATATTACCATATCAATCTATTCTTATTTGAAAGAAAAATTTTAAGAACTCTTTTTGGAAGTGTCCAGGTAAATGGTATATGTAGAAAAAGAAGTTAATTTCATCAGCATTTAGTTTAAGATGGGCTGGACACATAAACAGATTGAATGATTAAAAATCCATAAAAAAATGTTTTCGAGGCTAAACGAATAGGCATCCAGAACGCCTACACTATGTTTATACAGAAGCATAATTGTTTTTTAGTATGAAAACTAGTCAAACAGCTTGTTTTGCGTAAAGACACTTCACAGGTTTTGCATATATATAGTATTTTGCGCCTTACCCCATAAATCTCACAAACAATATATATTTTGTGCAAAATTTTTATTATTTTTTTGTCGATTTTTCTGTTTTTAGGGTATGTGTTTTTTCCTATAATCAGAAAAGCTGGTCATGAACGTGTTTATAGGAGGTTCCTGGACTCTTAAATTTTTTTGAATATATATATTGCAAGATTTTTTTTCAAATTTATTAAATTGGTGTATATATTTAGTTTCTACCGCAAGTGTTGAAAGATTTCTTCAACCATTAAAAGAGTAAAAACAATTCTTCACAATAAAACTAGTCACAAGCGTTTGACAAATTTAGCATTAACTTCAATGCATTGAGGCATGACTGTAAATGGGAATTAAGATTTGAAAAAGCTTTTCATGAAAGCTAAAAGAATTAATTTGCTACTATAAAACAGTCACTTATATAAATTACAGATTATGTCATACTTTTCGAATTTTGTCGTCGTACAAGATATGTAATATTGTAAAATGAAAGAATATTTCGTAATTCCCATCTCAATATTTTCCCAGTTAATTCTTTCACTTCGCAGTTATCTTTTTATTTTCCCAGTCATTAGTGGTAAAATTCCTTTGCTTTAAATTCGTCTGTTAAACACTGGAGTGTAAATTAAATTAGCTCATTATAATTACTATTTTTATTGCAATCTTTAAGAATTATACATATATATCTTTCTATGTATTGCAAGCTTTAATTATATAAATAGATGTCTATATATAATAAAAGCTTGCAATTTCTGAACAAAAATTTTTACCATATTACCATATTAATCTATGCTTATTTCAAAGTAAAATTTTAAGAACTCTTTTTGGAAGTGTCCAGGTAAATGGTATATGTAGAAAAAGAAGTTAATTTCCTCAACATTCAGTTTAAGATGGGCTGGACACATAAACAGATTGAATGATTAAAAATCCATAAAAAAATGTTTTCGTGGCTAAACGAATTGGCACCCAGGATGACTACACTTTGTTTATACAGAAGCGTAATTGTCTTTTATTATGAAAACTAGTAAAATAGCTTGTTTTGCGTAAAGACACTTCACAGATTTTGCATATATATATATAGTATTTTGCGCCTTAATCCATAAATCTCACAAACAATACATATTTTGTGCAAGATTTTTATTATTTTTTTTTTGTTGTTTATGTTTGTGTTTCCAGGGTTTGTGTTTTCTCCTATAATCAGAAAACCTGGGCAGGAACGTGTTTATAGGGGATATTAGGGTAATTCTTATACATTTTTAGTTTCTACCGCGGGATTGTTATGGATTATTATATAATATATAGTATTAAATTTTTGATAGTAAAAGTTTGAATGCAATAAAAGCTAAAGGAAAAAATATAAAAATATAAAAATATTCAACAAAACAGGAAATTGCAGTTTCAATTATGACAATTAACGTGTTAATGAAGACTTTACAGGTCGAAAATACACTTTTACCTCAAGATATTCATCAATATATATTTATATATATAAATATATATATATATATATATATATATATATATATATATATATATATGTATGTATATATATATCTTGTATATATGCATAAAATATAT
>CM063507.1:70929995-70932495 GCA_032207245.1 Pardosa pseudoannulata | reverse complement strand
AATTATCGTTCTTCCCAAATCTTTTGTCACAGTAATTAATTGAAGTAAAGGAAATAAACTATCATTTCCACTACGCCATGGAGGTAGATACAATTTGTTGTTAATACCGGTGATAAAGATTTCATTACAACAAAAAATAAATTGATGATTAAATTTAAAATTATCACGTCTGTACCTAATCTATTATATTTAAGCCAAATGTAAAAGAAAATTATTTACGTCATACGTAAGTTCAGCTATAAAAAGTATGAAAATAATGCTGATGATATTTAAGTAACTTAAAATAAGAAATGATTAAATGAGATTTTTAAAGGAATAACTTCATAATGATACAAAAATGTTATTTTTACCTATTAAATAAGAAAAAAAGGTCCTACTAACTTTTTGACCCTACCTCATACTTATATTTATATCCTACACAGTATATATATATATATATATATATATATATATATATATATATTCGTGTGTGTATATATAGATAAATACAAACATGAATACACACACAGAATATAGGCACACACATATATGTGTGTATGTATTTTTATATATGTAATGTAGGAAACCCACGACATTGATGAAATATACTTGAGGATGTATTAAACTGGATTTTTAAACGGATTTATTCATGTTGTAAATTTGAAGATATTTATAACGCAAAGTACAAATAATTAAAATGTTTAAATCTCGTCAATTCTGCCACATTTCGGAGTTAATACACTCCTGTTTTTTATATTTTGTTGTCTACATATTGATTATTATTTAATACCTTTGGCCATTTCGTGTGCACAATATACAGAAGTTGATTAAATATCTTTGCAATTTAACAAAGTATAAATTTCATAAACTCTGTTACTCTCAGGGTTTATACATTCCTGTTTTATATTATTGTTGTCTTCATATTGATTACACAGGCTGTTTAGACATTTTTAGATCATGTCTATTGTAGTCACAAAACTAAATTACATAAAATTCTTGTGTTTGAAATGTCCTATTTGATAGCTCTTATTTTGAACAATCTTGAGACACTGTCATTTCCGGGATAATAATGCCTTTTGAAGTGTCAGAAGACGTATTCTTTCACATTCCTCCTGAACAGCTTTCCACAATCCTGTAAGGGTTGTGGGACGACGTTTGGATAATAAGCACAAAAATCCATAGGAGATACATCGGGAGATTTAGTAAAAATATCAGTGAAGGGTATGGCCTTGATACCGGTTTTTCCTTTTATTTCTTTTAGGAAATTTACAGGGGATTTTGATGTGTGACTGCTAGTTTTGTCTTGGTGAAGTTCCACAGATGGATGGCACTGCGGGTAAAGCGGTGGTATTTCATTCAGAAAAAATGGCGATAAAATGTGTTCCTGATAGTATTTAGAGTTAATCTTGGCATTTGTTTCTACTCTATTTTTAACTTCCTATCTTCCTATTGATTATTACTCAATAACTATTGGTCCATCTTCATTCCATTAAACCGGAAAGGAGAAAAAAGTACCCCACCTCAGAGGTAATGAGATGTGTTTTCCTAACTCACTAATGTTCCCCTCTCGGAAAATTTAACCAATTCTAAATTTCGTCCATTCTGCTACTGGTTTATATTCAATCCTGTTTTATATTATTGTTATCTTCCTATTGATTATTACTTAATAAGTATTGGTCCATCTTCATTCCATTAAACCGGAAAGGAGAAAAAAGTGCCCCATCTCAGAGGTATTGAGATGTGTTTTTCTAACTCACTAGTGTTCTCCTCTCGAATATCATATCTTCACATACAGTATTATTTCATAACTTTGGCCACTTGGCATGCACAGTATATATAGATTATTATTTAATAATTTTCACTACTTTTCATTCTCAGTGTATAGAATATCTTTTCAATTTTATAAACAATAAATTTCATCAATTCTACCACAATCCATGGTTTATACACTTCCGTTTTATATAATCGTTTTCTTCATATTTAGTATTATTTAATATCTTTGGCCTCTTGGCTTGCAAAGTATATATAACTGGATTAAATATCTTGGAAATTTAACCAATTCTAAATTTCGTCCATTCTCCTGCTGGTTTAATCACTCCTGTTTTATATTATTGTTATCTTCATATTCAGTATTATTTAATAATTTTCACTACTTTTCATTCTCATTGTATAGAATATGTTTTCAGTTTTATAAACAATAAATTTCATCAATTCTACCACAATCCATTGTTTATACACTCCCGTTTTATATTATTGTTGTCTTTATAATTAGTATTATTTAATATCTTTGGCCATTTGGCTTGCAAAATATATATAATTGGATCACATATCTTGGAAATTTAACCAATTCTAAATTTCGTCCATTCTCATACTGGTTTAATCACTCCTGTTTTATATTATTGTTATCTTCATATTGATTATTATTTAATAATTTTCAATACTTTGTAATTCCAGGGTATAGAATATCTTTGTAATTTTATAAAGAATAAATTTCGTCAATTCTGCCACGATCAATGGTTTA
>CM063507.1:70904995-70914995 GCA_032207245.1 Pardosa pseudoannulata | reverse complement strand
TATATCTCTAAGAATCTCTCTTTATCTCTCTCAATCTATCTATTTCTTAGAATCTCTCGATATCTATATTTCTTAAAATCTCTCTATTTATATATCAATATCTAAGAATTTTTCTTTATTTGTATCTCTTAGAACCTCCCGATATCTATATATATATCTATATTTCTTAGAATCTCTCTATATCTATATCTCTTAGAATCCCTCTATATCTATATTTCTTAGAATCTCTCTATATCTATATCTCTTAGAAACTCTTTATTTCTATATCAATATCTCTAAGAATTTCTCTCTATCTGTATCTGTATCTCTTAGAATCTCTCTCGATCTATATCTCTAAGAATCTCTCTTTATCTCTCTCAATCTATCTATTTCTTAGAATCTCCCTATATCTATATTTCTTAAAATCTCCCTATTTATATATCAATATCTAAGAATTTCTATCTGTATCTCTTAGAATCTCTCTCTATCGATATCTCTAAGAATCTCTCTATATCTATCTAGATCTATATCTTTTAGAATCTACCTATCAATTTATCGGTTTATCTCTCTCGATACACAAACGTACTCAATGCTTAGAATTTCAATGTCTAAAACTGTAAACTATATATGTAATTTGAAGTATTTTATCTTAAAAAATATAGAAATTTTCTGTACAACTGATGTAAAATACTTATTCAAATTACAACTAATTCTACCAGTTATTATTGATTCAGTTTAATTTTACGCTCAATATAAGGCTTGAATTATGAGAGGTATTGAAAACAAAAGGAAATATTTTGATAAAATTATTTTAAACTATTTATTACGAGGCGCATCCATAAAGTAAGTTTCGCGATCTAGCCGTGCCAGTTGCTCATGGGTAACAGATGTATGACTTATCAATCATATACCAGCTGGACAGGTCCCGATTCGTACCAGTAGCGTGGTAACAGTGGTCCGAGATGGAAACTCTAACTCCTTCTCCCGCAACTTGCAAGGTTCGGTCGATGATCTTGAATGCACAAAGCATTGTACCACTTGAAATTCATCATCAGCTCTGTCAGGTCTATGAGCCAAAACTGACACTTGAATGTCGTGTAGTCCTCCTTTATATTTGAGTATCAACCTGTGATCAAATGTATAGTGGTGATTTATTTTTAATTGCGTTGTGTTAAGTATTTTTGTACTAAATTTAATTACAGTTTCTGACAAACTACAGACATAAATATAAAAATAACTAAATATATAAATATATATATATATATATATATATATAAAAAATATATATATATATATATATATATATATATATATACATCTATGTACAAACAATGCCAATGTTAATTTAATGATGCTAATTTTAATAAGTAAGCTTTGTCAACATCTTCTAAATTCGTTCTGACAAATTTTATCTACTTAAAAAATTTTGTAAATAGATAGAGGACCTAATCTCGATTTCAAAAATGTATGCAAAATGGGGGTGCCTTTGTGGGTCTAAAATGTTGGGCCCGGAACACTTCTGGTTGAAGGGTATCTATGGCTGATCAGAAGAGGGAATCTATATATCATCCGTCGGTCTCGTCAGGGGCTTCCTCCTGAGTCTTTGGGGTGCGGCCGTACTATTTGGTGCAGGAACACTTCCTGTCGGACTTGACTGGACTCTCCTAGTCTGGACTATCGAGCACATTCTCCTCTGGACTCACGAACAACTTCCATCGGACCCGACTGGACTCACGACATTTTAACACCTTCTTTTGGGACCTCCGAACCATCCTCTCTCATCTTCTTAGATTTTTGATATTTTATTATTTCAACCTTGTCCCCTCCTCCTTCTTGTCGTCCAATCGGGATAGTTGTAAGGATTTTATCGGCCTGCTTCAACCCCGCCTTGAGACCGCCAAAGTACCAAACCTTATCCCTTCTAATTGTACACTGTCCCTTAGGGACTCATAAATACTCCACAAAGGTACATTCTTATTTAATGTCAAGTACGGAGACGGGATTCTAATCTGGGACTGGAATCAGAACCCCGCCCGAGACCACCGTACAAGACAACAATATCCGTTGAAAAGAAATTTATGATCCTCTATCTCTTTACAACGATGTGATGAGGTCAGATTTAGATCCCGAACATTTTACTTCATGTATGAATGAATCAATTATATAACAGATCTAAATCGCCTCATCACACCGAACACAAAATTCAAGGCTTAATAGCAGCACTGACATTTCTGCTAAGGTATTACGATAACGGCGACGAGTTCCCCGACAGGACGTCACGGGCAATGAGACTTAAATTTCGCACTTTACCCCAGAAACTAAGCAGCAGTCAATGCATTGGCATCATAAGGATCTTCGGTCAGGACCAAATTCAAACAGACGCTGTCGGTACCGAAAGGGATGTGCACGGTGTTCTGGGACAGGAAGGCTTGTTCCATTCACAAGCGGCAGAGTTCTATAACAGAGGGATACAAAAAAATTATCCCACAATACAAGTGTCTCAATTCTGGTGGTGTCAATGTTTAAAAATTAGCTGAAACATTGCTGAACATGTTGCTAATAAATATTTCTCTGAAAGTGTGAGTTTTTTTTCTTTTAAGTAGGGAAACTTACTTTCTAGATGCGCTTCGTATTTGTGAAATTAGAAACCTCATATGAAAATTAACCCATGCATCGACCCCCCTCCCCACCTTTTTCCCTTTCAAAACAGTCACCCTTTTCGTAAATTCCAGACGGAACTTACCGTACCATACTAGAGTTGCCGGTTTAAAAGTTGTCAGACTACTTTTAAGTTATTTTCCCTGCAAGGTAAAGGAGTTCCGTTACGTAAAATTAGTTTCTTTCATTTATTATCGCTTTGCAATATTTTTTTTCCTCAAAAGTGTGTTATACGAGTGCGAACGAGAAGGGGTCGACAAGTCCTTTTACGAACAGGAATTCGCTGTCGAACCCCCGTCGACGCGTCCGTTCAGTGGGTTAAGGTGAACGAGATAATTAAAATTTTGATACCAGGAAAAATCTCTAGATAGATTTTTTTTTTTTTTTTTTTTTTTTTTACGATTTCGAAAAATTTCTACTCTTTTCCTGAGAGATCGTAAAACAACTGATAAAAATAAACGCAAGTTGGTTTCTGTCAACATTCATTTACTGTCTTTAACAGTTCCACATAAAAAGAGAGAATTAATCCCTAAATAAATTCCCTTTTGGTTTTAAAATAATTATTAATATATTATTATCAAATTAATATCCCATCGACGTGTCGAGTTTGCTAATCTAGAACCTTCTGGGAATCGCCA
This sequence comes from Pardosa pseudoannulata, assembly GCA_032207245.1. Lineage (NCBI taxonomy): Eukaryota > Metazoa > Arthropoda > Arachnida > Araneae > Lycosidae > Pardosa > Pardosa pseudoannulata. The sequence goes on along the minus strand of CM063507.1, from coordinate 70,911,720 downwards.
ATAAAGAATCTCGCGCCCGAGTAAGCCCCCAATGAGCAGCAAACAAATTAAACTCGATGAAAGGGAGAGAATTCGTTTTAAGAAGAAATTACTCAGGCAGAACCACACTCCAAAACTCCTTCTGTAAAACAAACACAGCCAGTGTTTCGACAGAGCGAACAAAACAAAACTCCGGATCCCACACCGGGCCCGATATTTCTTTCCTAAAGCTAAAAGATTTTATCGAACGTGGAAAAGAAAACAAAAAGAAGAAGAAAAAAGAGAAATGGAAAAGCTCTGAATGAAGACCCAGGCATTGTTCGTGGCAGAAATTCTACGGTCTTCTTTTCACTCTAATGTATTCCAGTGTCTTTGGAGATTTATAATCAAGTGAGGGACGCGAAATTACTCCCCCAGCGCGCGATCAAAGACGCTTGATTCGATTTTCGATGGAATTAAGGTTCCACATCTCCTCTTAAGGTAAATGCGAATTTTTATTCAGTTTTCTCGGTAAGAATTGATTTTTACTTCAGTTTTTTTTTTCCAAAAGCGGAGACTCGCTCTAATTGTTTGGGTGTTAGTTTTCTCGGAGCATTCTGTAAAGTGTATTTTCTCTTAAAAGTTTTCCAAAGAAAGGGAATTTTTCTTAAAAGAGTCATCGTATAATGTAAACTTAACAGATCGGTCGTATTGAAATAAAATTAAATGGAACACTCTAAGAGCTCTTCGTAGTTGCTAATGTTGGAACCATTTGTTCTGATAATTATAAATGATTCTTTTGTAATTATTCTATTGTATTTATTTATTAGTATTATAGTTATTACTTATAATTAATAGCAAATAATCGTTTCTTTTATTAATTCCTTGACTGTTAATTGACTGTGACTTCGTAGTCAAAACCATATTTATATGTATTAAATATAAATATGGTTTTGACTGTGAAGTCACAGTCAATTTTTATGCTATCTTTGTTTGTTTTGGTTTTCTCGAAGATAGGCATTCTTTCAAATACTAACCTTTTTTATCGTGCCTGCTGAACACGCTTCCCTTCACGTTAGGTTAATAAAAGAACGTTACAAGAAGAAGGTAGAGAATCGAGCTGATACTACTAGAGTGATCAAGAACGATTGTTGACAAAAGTTTTTGCCTCTTTTTCAGTTGGTGTAAAGCGATATTGTTAAGCTTGCATAATCAAGATTTAGAGAGAGATTTCTGCCAACGCAAAGAAGCTAAGAAAAACTATTACATATCAAGAAGGAGGACAACGTCTCTGGCTTCAGTGTCCAGGACCTCAAGCCAAATGTGTCCTCTGGGTAGTTCTAAATGAGAGACAACCTCATGGGTATACCTCCTTTAGGTATACACGGGTTTCACGCACCCTGGATTCACCTGAGTGATCTGGGTCTTCAGTTATTCCTGATAGACCAGCTTACCTTTGTAGTGTTTGCTCATTATTGGTTTGACAACAATAAAACGGACCATGACAGAACTCTCGTAGGTCAGCAGTAGCTCAATAGCTATTGTGGTTAATGTAGTGACCTCTGGTATTCAGTTATTCCTGATAGACGAGCTTACGAAAGTTTGAGTTGTCAAATCCAATAATGAGCAAACACTATAAAGTGTTTGCTCATTTTTGGATTTGACAATAATAAAACGAACCATGACAGAACACTTGTAGGTCAGATGTAACTCAATAGCTATTGTGGTTACTGTCGTGACTTCTGGTCTTCAGTTATTCCTGATAGACGAGCTTACAAAAGTTTGAATTGTCAAATCCAATAATCAACAAATCCTACAAAGTGTTTCCTCGTTATTGGCTTTGACAACAATAAAACGCACCATGAAGGAACTTTCGTAGGTCAGCAGCAGCTCAATAGCTATTGTGGTTACTGTCGTGACTTCTGGTCTTCAGTTATGCTTGATAGACGAGCTTACCTTTGTAGTATTTGCTCATTATTGGTTTTGAGAATAATAACACGGATCATGACGGAACACTCGTAGGTCAACAGTAACTCAATAGCTATTGTGATTACTGTCGTGACCCCTAGTCTTCAGTTATGCCTGATAGACAAGCTTACCTTTGTGGTATTTGCTCATTATTGGGAAATCCTACAAAGTGTTTGCTCGTTATTGGCTTTGACAATAATAAAACGAACCATGACAGAACACTCGTAGGTCAGCTGTAACTCAATAGCTATTGTAGTTACTGTCGTGACCTCTGGTGTTCAGTTATTCCTGATAGACGAGCTTACCTTTGTAGTGTTTGCTCGTTATTGGGCTTGACAACAATAAAATGGACCATGACGGAACTCTTGTAGCAGTAGCTCAATAGCTATTGTGGTTACTGTAATGACCCCTAGTCTACAGTTATGCGTGATAGACGAGCTTACCTTTGTAGTATTTGCTCATTATTGGATTTGACAATAATAACACGGATCATGACAGACCACTCGTAGGTCAACAGTAACTCAATAGCTATTGTGGTTACTGTCGTGACCCCTAGTCTTCAGTTATGCTTGATAGACGAACTTACCTTTGTAGTATTTGCTCATTATTGGGTTTGACAACAATAACACGGATCATGACGGAACTCTCGTAGGTCAGCAGTAACTCGTAGGACAGCAGTAAATAGCTATTGTTACTGTCATGGTAATAACTCAATAGCTATTGTTACTGTCGTGGCAGTAACAATAGCTATTGTTACTGTCGTCTTCAGTATGCATGCTGCTGTATGTCTTCGAGATGGTTCAGCGTGAGAATTAACTTACATATCAAGGAATATTCCATGAACCATTAAAGGTACTATCTATACCACAATAGAAAAAAGGCATCTACACTGGATATGGTGCAATCAAACCAGGGAAGGCTCAATCGAAATGTAAAACCCGAGTGACCTCGCGTAATTCGGCAGGGAAATCTCCTTGCAGGAATTACCGGCTGCTTTATCAACACCTGCTGTTATAAGAAATATTGGATATGCCTCCGTATTGTGACGTCACAACGCGGAAACTATAAATCACATCAACATTATAGGATAATATAGACTCGGTCAAACTCATGTTCAATGCCATATGCAGCTATGTGTTTTAAAAAAATTTAATCTGGAATATAACAAAATATTAACTTAATCATGTATAAGTTTCAGCATATATTACAAATCCCCTATATAATAATAGCTTAAGTTATCTGTCCGTCTGTCCTCCAATTTATAAAGCGGTTGGACCTGGAATGGATAGAGGCATCCATATTGGATTCTTGATAAGTTAGGGTTAGCAAAGTTCGAAATCCAACCCTTCCCCCCATTCTGAGTGTGAAAGTTCCTTGTACTTTGGAGTAAATCTTTGAAAGCTCTCTTTCTCAAAAGAAAAAAAAATTCTGTCTACGTCTTTGACTGGAAAGGTCAGGATAGAATCAGGGAGAAATTCGAAATAATAAAAATTATTCTTTTTGGGGTTATTTATTTAAAAGTGATTCGTTCTTTGTATGAATACATAGTAGCCAATTATTAATCAATTATTAACTTCTTTCCATAATTATTCCAGTATGTTGATATTATAAAATATACACTTTCGTGAAATAATATACATAGCCTCATACAGTATTATATATATATATATATATATATATATATATTTATTATATATATATATATATATATAATATATATATATATGTATATATATATATTATATTTATATATATATATATATATATAATATACATATATATATACTATATATACATATATACATATGTATATACATATATATACATGTATATATATGTATATACATATGTATATTATATATATATATAATATTTTTATATATATATTTATATATATATATATATATATATGTTTATATAATATATATATATATATATATATTTATATATATGTATATATATATATATATATATTAATGTGTAGAGCTAAATATTTAACGTATTTTCAAACAAGTTTTAGAATGGATTAGTAATATAGTAACATAATTTTTTTATGGGGCATAAATAATAGATTAGGTACATATGTGATAATTTTAAATTGAATCATCGATTATTTTTTGTTGCAGTGAAAATTTTATCACCGGTATTAACAACAATTTTTTTTTCATAAATGTCTAGGATTCTATTTCACGGACTAATAAATATCTAGAGTTTAAGTTATATATCTTTGAAAATTAAGAAGTTTTGTTCGTTTGTGTGTTTTCTTAGACATATACACATGGTTTGACTAAATGAATTCTAAGTGATTCTAAACTGCATTCACAGTACCGGGAGATTTTAGAGGAGTATGAAGATAAACAAATTATTGAGAGTGTACCAGATAATTCTCAGCTAAAAAACAAACCAATTTTTTTACCTACCTCATAGTGTATTTTACAATTCTAGAATAGGCCGAACGGTGGTCGAATGGTTAGGGTGCTGACTTTTGGAACTAGAGTTCGTGGGTTCGAATCCCACTATGGCATGGATGTTCGTAACCGTTCGGAATCGGCTTTGAGCAGTAGGTCCCGGACTCGTTAGCCCTCTGGTTGAAAAAATAGACCGTAGTGCTACAAAACCAAACAAAGAAACAAACGATTCTGAAAATTAAAATTTTACTAATCCCGTCATACGATGGGCTGTATGATAGTACCTTAACCCTTTATAGAACAGTGGTTTCGAAGTGAAAAAATCTGTTAATTTTTTTTTCTTTTCTTAAAAATATATTAATGATTTTTTTTCTATGTATGTCACACTTTATACCAGGGGTAGGCAACGCGGCGCCCTCGATCGACTTTTAATGCGCCCTCGCTGGACTAATGTAAATGTATGATAGCCAGAGCGATTTACTTACTCTTGTCAAACGGCGATATACAGCAAGTAGTCAGTTGAGTTTAGGATTGTGCATAGATGAGCAGTTTGCTAACCTTGAGCTTATCTAATAACACGCACGTATTTTTGTTAGTGTGTGATCGTATTTCGAATATACCACGCGTAGACCGTGCATTTAAAACTACCAAGTAATCCGAAATAATTCTTTTCTTTCAAAACCCTTCATTACAGCATACAATTGCGAGTCTTTGTTTAAATAGAATATTGTTGATTACAAATACCGAAGTTTTTTTGACTCATTTAGATAATTGTTTAAGGACCGGAAACTCTAAATATATCCCCAATTATAAAGAAATTAGCTGAAAATATGGACACCCAGAGTTTCAATGAACTATATGTATCATTAAATGTATGACACCAACAAAATAAAGTTTAAAAAAATCTGTTTTTTTTTTTTTTAATGTCTATTTATACAGGGCTTCGAACCGTAATTTTTTTTGTTTCCGGTTTTTGTTCCGGTTCAACTAAAAATTAATATCGGTTCAGTTCCGGTTTTCGCACTTGCTCCGCCAAAAATAACGGTTTTCGTTTCAGTTCCAAATGAATAATTTCATTTTATGTATATTCTTATTTGTACTAAAAATATAATTCTATCATAAACAAAAAATGTAATTCTATCAAAATTTAGAAGATTTTATTCTTTTTTTAATTGGTACACTATGTGAATTGATACAAACAGCAGGTACGATAAGAGCGGCGAGCATTGGCATTGTTATCCATTATCAAAATCGCATTTGACAACTAGGTTCATGATTACCCACATTCGTCGTTTGACTCTCACATCGTGCACTTGGCCTTGCAATAATTATGTAAAAAATATATTATTTATTTAACATATGAAAATTGCCTCTAATTATTAATATATCTTCTAACGTGGTTTCACTGAGATTACTTCTGTTGTCTCGGAGAATAAATTTCAAACCTGAAAACGCTCTTTCAACACTAACTTGTGTAGCTGGAGCTGCCAAAACCACCATTGCAATCTTATACAAGTGCGGATATGTAATTATAAAGTTGACGTTAAATTAGAAAATATTGATAAGTTGGTAACAGTAACAAAATGACTGAAAATATATCGAACAGACCCAATAAACACTGAATTATATGTATCATTATGTATGACACCAACAAAATAAAGTTATAAAAAATCTGTTTTTTTTTTAATGTCTATTTGTACCTGTTGATTATCTGTAAAATATGCGCCCTCGGTGATTTTCAAATTTAGTATTGCGTCCTTAAAGACAAACAGGTTGCCGACCCTTGCTTACTATTAATAAATGGTAGAACTACACACAATTTATTTTTCTCTTTGAAATATCCACGTTTAAACTTGCTTTGTGGGAAAACCTTCAGGAATTTGATTTTTTTCCTTGATGTTCCCCAATTAAATATACCTACACAAAGCATTACTTATAAATTCTTTAGCTATTTATCTATCACATCCTTTTAATGACAATTAATTCAATGTTCTTCCACTATAATTAATTTTAAGAATGTATTGTTTTAACTCTGCACTATGGTATAGGTAGTTTCACAGTTAACCCCCCCTCCAAAAAAAAAAACATTACCGACAGAAATTGAAATATTTTTCACATATATCACTTATATAAGGTTCATAGATTACATCATTAATTTAATTCCGTTAAATCTCAAAGAACTTTCAATAGTAAATTTTAAAGGGTTAACCCCTTCCGGTATGATTTAATAATGAAAAACTGTGCATGAAATAACCATTTAATTTTTATTTAAAAAACTTGTTTCATTTTACAATTCTTACATATTCTTAATTAAAATCCACTTTTTACATAGTGTTAAATAATATCAGAAAGAGTAAAATTAAGAAAATATCAAAGCAAAACATTAATAAG
>CM063507.1:70889995-70892495 GCA_032207245.1 Pardosa pseudoannulata | reverse complement strand
TAAAAAAATCGGGTTTTTTCAAAAGGTCTAATTTTTTAATAAATTAAATTATTTCAATATTTTTTGATGCAACACATTTCTTATACACTGGACTAGTGAATCACCTAAAATCTTTGCTTAATTTACATTTGGTGAAAAATTATGCTCCTTCAAAATCAGACACATTGAATTTTTAACGAATTTTCATTACCTTTATATCTAACTATGAGTGTAACATCATTAAAAATTATTCAAATTTAAAGCTTTTAGGTCATTTACTAGTAAATACTATCAAAAGCATTCATAATAATTTTCAACAAAATATTTTAAGAACTTTTTGAGAAATCCCATTTCAAGTTTCAACATTTTATTAAAAATATCATTTCGAGAAAAACGCATTTGAAGTTTATGAAAGAAACTTTAACTATTAAAAAATTAAAATAGATCCCCACACTTTCTTGCTTCAAAACTTTCTAATTGCCAACTTGCTAGTTATTAAAATTACTAGAAAATGTTTAAACTAATCTTCATGAAAATTTAAAAAGTTTTGTCCAAAAAATGCTCTTTCAATTCACAACTTTCGGTTCCGAAGTCGCTACTTCCGTTTTGACAGCTGTCACTGATGTTTAAACAGCTGTAACTTTTCTTTAAAATGCCGTAGAGAGAAAACAGAAACAGATTTAGGAGCTTAAAAGTTGAAATTTTACAATAGAGAAATAAAAAAATATGATTTTTGGCAAAAAATAACGTTTTAAACTTAGACGGATACCTTAAATAGAATATTTCTATACTAGAAAATATTTATTTGTATAAATATTTGTATTAATATAAAATTAAACAGACGCTTTCTTGATATACCTAGGGCAAGTCTCACCAAAGTTAATTAACAGCAAACCACGATTAATCCATAGCGCCTTCCAAGGGGGCAATTCTCCGTTTAAGCAGACATTAATTGCAGTTAGCCGTTAAATGAATTTGGTGAGACCAGCCCCTAGACTTTTATGAAAAGAATTTGTTAATACCGGTGATAAAATTTTCATAAAAACATAAAATAATAGATGATTCAATTTAAAATCAGGACATATGTATCTAATCTGTTATTTAAGCCAAACACAAAAGAAAATTATTGACATTATATATATATATATATATATATATATATATATATATATATATATATATATATATATATATATATATATATATATATATATATATATATATGTATATATCAATGGCGTGCGGTCCATATGTGCAGGGTGTGCACTGCACGCCCTAGCAAAATTATGAGAAACAATAATTTTCTGCACCTATGTATACCTTATCTTACATGGTATATAATAAATATTATTTATAATATATTCAAATATTATGTTGATTTGCTTGCTTGTATTCTCGCAGTGCGTGCGGTACTAGGTGCTGCACCACGTAGCGCGTTCAAAAGCAAACAAGCATAAGAAATTTTTATGTGTACGCACTGCGCACTAATAGAAAATCACGCTTTATATGTATGGGCTACTGGAGAAACACAGCATACTATGGCACTGAGGCAAGTGCAGCTATTTTTCCTGCACTTGGCATTCAGAATCATCCGAAGGTACGGTTTATTAAGCGTTGTATTAGAGCGGGGACTTACGTGCTGAAGCGCTTTCAGTTTTTTAACTGATTAACTGGCCATACGATTTTGCAGACGGTTAATGCTTAAATTTATATATTGTAAGATTTTGTTTTCATGGAAATATAAATAAAGTATTTCATCAATATAAAGTGAAATGTTTTAGTGTAGTAAATTAATTTCGATGATGTATTCTATTTATTGAAATAATTAGCTGAAAAACAATGTTGTTTTAACAGAACAGTCCAAATTTTACCATTCAGAGTGTCTTACAGACAGTATATAATTTATATCTGTAACACCATATCCTTCATTTTGTTTTTAAAAATTGTCAAGATGTTTTTCGCAGAATATATGATTTCCAAATGTTAAAACAATTAATAAATATAATTTAATCCACTGACCGAATAAGAAACAGTTCGCTCTATTGTGCCAGCGTGCAGTGAAATTCTCTGCACGTGGACTAGACTTTCGGTTTGTTGACACCAATGAGCATCCTGATAAGGCACCGCAGCGGCGGGCGCCGTGTGGTGCTACGTTTGATGAAAAAAAAAAGTTTTTCGTGGAAATATAAGCTTTTCGTTATTTTATTAGTAATAAGTATAGATGTATGGATTTTGTATACAAATTAATAATAAACGTTTAATGAATATATAACGTTTAATGTACATTTTTATGGTTTTATTATTAATGTTGTTGCTATATATATATATATAAATATATATATATATATATATATATATATATATATATATATATATATATATATATATATATATATATATATATATATATATATATATATATATATATATATATATATATATATATACATATATATATATATATATATATATACATATATATATACATATATATATACATATATATATATATATATATATA
>CM063507.1:70882495-70887495 GCA_032207245.1 Pardosa pseudoannulata | reverse complement strand
TATATATATATATATATATATATATATATATATATATACACATATATATACATATCTATATATATATATACATTTATATATATATACATATATATATACACACACACACATATATATATATATATATATGTGTGTGTGTGTGTGTGTGTGTGTGTTTGTATACATATAAACTTTTACATATTCATAAGTTCCTGAACACTCATGTGGTAGCATAGATTAATAAATTTAATATTTGTAACCATTTTGGTTTATGATTTTAAATTATATGATCGGTTTGAATATAAAAATTTTAAAAATATGCTGATTTTCGGGTACAACATTATCGGGTACTAATTTTAAAAAAAACGGTTTATAACATTTAGAAGGAAACTTAAAATCCCCTTGGCAGTTTTTAAAATTAATAACCTCAGTTTTTTCTTTCCGTTTAAACTAAAATTTATAAGGGGATTTCAAAAATAATTAATTTTGTTTTTGACCAGTGTACTTGGAAACTGGTATTATCAATATATTTATGTGAAAGTGTTTACAATTTCCATCTAAAATCTTCAGAATTTTAGAAGTTAAAAACTTTCAAAAGAAACATTTTTAATTTGTTTCACGCTCATCTCTTTTTCATATAATAGAGTCAGTTTTATAACTCATAGGTCTTTGAATACAAGTTCAAATATAAGCATTCATTTGTAATATCATGAAGAACAATAATAATAAATAACGTATAAATTTTTCTGTATAAAAAATTCGGAATTATTCTTTAAATTTAAAAAAAAAGATAAATTTATTTTACCGCTCGAAATTTAATCAGTTTAAACTTTTATTAGAAATTCATCTGAAAATTTTCAAATTATTATAAAATTTTTATATTTTTGTTTTAAAAACAGTTTTAAATAAGTTACCGACTGGATTCGAGTACCATATTTTGAAAAAGAGCAAGGTTTTAATACTGGTTTCTACAGTATTTACACATATAAAAGCGTATAAAAATAAAGAATTTTAAAAATTTTGTAAAAAATTATTTTACATAAAAGAGTAAATAATCTGGTTATTCTTTATACTTTCTGTTAAGTTTGTAAAACAAAAGATTTCCATCCAAAAAATATTTTTGGGTTCGTCGTATTCATACCTCAGTTACCCAAAAATGTAACGAAATTGGATCTTAGACCTATATTTAAATTTATAAAAGCTATTCATCATAAAAGTAACAGCTATTTTCTAACAACTCGCCTTTGGAATATATTTGAGTAAAAAGTTGCAAAGATAAAAATAAATAGTATTTTCAATATTTTCACATGTATGGGAAATGTTAATGGATTACAGTAATATTTACTCAAATGACATCCTTTTATGGATAAATATAATAAACTAATACACCAATATTATTATTTATATTAACTCTCATGAATTCCATGTCCCTCAGATTCCTTTAAAATTCACAAATCTTTTACAGTATCCGTAAAATAGTGACAAATTGTACGAAAATGTCGAACTTTTCTCGGGAAAGCATCTGTATCTATTGGGAAAATGGCAAATTAAATATTATGCATTGGGCAAACCGATATCAGAACTCAGGAAAAACAATTAGTATCCGTTAGAAAATTAACTAAAGCAATGTGATTAAAATTAAATGTCAATGCTTGCGATGTATATATTGCCAAGTAGCGAAGTCGAGATGTGTTAAACATTTCATCCCAGGTGGTACTACTATCCCAGATGAAGTATGCATATTTATGAAGGGACCGTAGTCCATTCTAACGTAACATAATGTTACTTTTAGTTTAAACCTTCCTTGGGTGATCGGGTCATTTGTGACCAAAATCAAATTTAATTTTTTATAGATTTTGTATGGTTCGAGGTTGATTGATTAGCTAATTAAAATCTATTGGTGCTAATGTGCCAAACAAGTTTTTAATAAGTCAAATTCCTTAAGTTGACATGTCCTAAGCCGTACTTCCACTGCAGGCAGATCGTCACGACAGTTCATCAATTGTCGCTTTTAAAGTTCTGCTCAGCACTCTATCCGTTTCAGTATCTGCGACTCCACAGTAAGTACTCCTCTGACGAGTCAAATGGTTAAAAGGCTGAACTTCAGTACCGTTCGAGCGTTCGAATCCCCGAGACGTTGTTGTTTGTAGTCATTTGAAATTTGCTTTAAGCAATAGATACTGGTCTCATTAACCCTCGTGTAGCAAAAAAGCAGACTGTAACGTTCCAAACAAAACAAAACTGCTAACGAGACCTCCAATTAGATTTCCATGAACGTCTCAGAATGCTTAGGCAGCTAATGAACTCCTGTTGAAACATCCTGTGTTGTTTCACTTGGTATGTTCTTAAGGTCGCAGTTCCGGATCAGCATTCCATTCTTTTAAGTGTTTGCAACTCCACAGTAATTACTCCACTGATGAGACTTCAGCAAACTGAAGTCCACAGGGCCGACACCGAAAGCTCAGGCAGTTTATGAAAGCCTATTGACTCATCCTGTGTTGCTTCACTTGTTGTGTTCTGAAGATCTTAGTTCCAGCTCAGCATTCCATCCTTTTCAGTGTTTGCAACTTCACAGTAGTCACTCCGCTGATAAAATTTCAACGAACTTGAGTCCGCAGAGCCAACTCCGAAAGCTCAGGCAGCTAATGAACTCCTATTGAGACATCCTGTGTTGCTTCGCTTGGTGTGCTCTTAAAGTCGCAGTTCCGGATTAGCATTCCATCCTTTTCAGTCTTTGCAACTCCACAGTAGGCACTCCACTGATGAGACCTGAATGAACCGGAGTCCCCAGGGAAGCTTCCGAAAGCTCAGGCAGCTAATGAACTCTTATTGGGACATCCTGTGTTGCGTCGTTTGGTGTTTTTTAAGGTCGTAGTTCCAGTTCAGCATTTCATCATTTTCAGTCTTTGAAACTCCACAGTAGTCACTCCGCTGATGAGACCTCAACGAACCTGAGTCCCCAGGGACGACTCCGAAAGCTCAGGCAGCTAATAAAGCTTAGTGAGACATCCTGTGTTGCGTCACTCCGTGTGTTCGTTCTTTACTATTTTGTCCTTTACTGAAAAACATGTATACAATATTAGTAAAATTTACATTGCATTTCAATAATATGCAAACACAGTAAACAAGAAGGACAAATAAAGAAATCTATACAATACATACAAAGTAAATAGGAGCTGCGGTCAGTGAGACAGCAATTGGGGGTCTTCAACTGAGAAATGTAAATCTTCTCTTGATTTCTTGAATAACAGCAAGTGAAAAGCTGAAACCGATGCAAAGTATGCTGGGAAATATCTCTAATAAAAACTCTGTAATTTATATATGTTAAAGAAAATTAATGCACGTATAGTTTTAGGAATTTTTCAAATATATCTTATGATAATATTTTTGTACCCATAGTTAACCCATATTGCACCTCTGTCCTATAAACCGGACAGCAAATAAAATTCCATTTAATAATAAGGTTATAAATATTTTCTGAGTTGATTTTATTTTAACACTTTTAAAATAGACACACTTTAGCACAGTAACAACAACAAAAAAAAAATACTGAGCAATCAAATCATATTGTATTGTAAAATTTATTTTCAGCAACCTCTTAAAAATTGTCATTTTTTAATCTTTAATTTTATATTTATTATTATTTTTTTAAACATTGTGGAGGTTACTTTTAGTTTAAAAACAGAGCTAATAATAATGTAGCTGAAAGATTTTGTTGAAAAATATATTTTACACGTGTATTTTGTAAGTAAATTATTTTCCATGAATTTGATATTACATTGATAGTGCACATTCTTTTCTTTCAATGAAAACTAGTTCAAACACCTGTTCACACACCTGGACACAACAAGGGGTAAATAGATGTCTATTCTATTCAGAAAAACCGGAGATTGCAAGATAAACTTACTCTCTTATTGCCAGTTCAATAACTGCAAGAGAAAACCAACAACAGTATGCTTAATATGTAATGTTGTACTTTGTTTTGACTATTTCCCCAAATTTGATCTATGATTCAGCCTACTGCAATGTAAGTGATATTTGTTAAGTTTTAGTAATGTATTAGACCGTTTTCCATGGAACAACCAAATACATAAAAAATTAAAAATATTTTTTCAAAATTTTGGTTTTATATACTTAGTTGCACCATATTAATAATATGGATTAAGTTTTAATATCTTACAGAAATATTTAGTTGGTGTGGTACAATATGGGTTAGTATTCGGAATGCTTAATTCTTTTCTACGCTACTATTTTCACAGTGAAAATTGCAACAGGTAAGTCGGTTGAGTTGTTTCTGAACATTAGAGAAGAGCAATTTTCATTTTCTTTTCTAATAATTATAATTGCTGTAAAATTGCATTGCATCTTCCTCTCCATTACATAATTTTTATTTTTTGTTGGTGCAAGAAATGGTGTTGGCCCTATATCTAGCGAGTCACGAGATTTGGTTTTCATGAGAATTAATTTAGATCAGCAATTTTGTGAGGAAAGAGTAACTTTGCATATTTCAGAAATCTCGAAAGTAACTTAATGACTGAAGAAGAAGTACCGTTGCCATGAAATATCTGAATACCTGTTAAATATGGTATCTGGTCTTTTTAAAACAAAACATGGCCAGTGGACAGATATTATCATTTACTTAAATAAAATTAATTTAATTAACTATATTATTTATTTAATGCAGTTTATGAAAATTATCATTTAGTTATTACCTAGTTTTGAGAAATTAATAACTCCGACTAAATAGAATTTAATTCTCTTTTATCTGACATTTTGTGGCTGAGAAATTGGACATTAATAAATAAGAAGGGGAGAAAAGGGGAATTTATAGCATACTATACACACACACACATATACATACACATATATATATATATATAATATGCTTCCATCGGTGAATACATATGGAAGTAAAAGTGATATTGTATTCCTTTCATAGTTTCAATATTCCCGCAGAATACAATCGAAGCATTGAGGGTCGAGCAAAATGTTCCAAACTGTATTCCACAAGTTATTAAATA
>CM063507.1:70872495-70877495 GCA_032207245.1 Pardosa pseudoannulata | reverse complement strand
AGTTAGAAGCATAGGGTAAAGATGATCTGCTAGAAAACTTCGATAATGGTAGACTGGGATTATCCCCCTCAAGACAACGACAAACTCCAATCCAAGGAGGATAATTTCTGCGCTCACTCTCACATAACCTCCAAGTTTCACGGTTGGAACCTCACTAAGGCTCAATGACATTGAAATTAAGGGACAGAGGACATCAGGTTCGATGTTCCACTTTATCATCATGTTCATGTAACCATGTTTGGACACAGCTAGAAGTGTGAACAGGGGTGTTGTCATCTTGGAACACAGAAAGTTCTCCTGGCAAGTGAGTTAGAAGCATAGGGTAAAGATGATCTGCTAGAAAACTTCGATAATGGTAGACTGGGATTATCCCCCTCAAGACAACGACAAACTCCAATCCAAGGAGGATAATTTCTGCGCTCACTCTCACATAACCTCCAAGTTTCACGGTTGGAACCTCACTAAGGCTCAATGACATTGAAATTAAGGGACAGAGGACATCAGGTTCGATGTTCCACTTTATCATCATGTTCATGTAACCATGTTTGGACACAGCTAGAAGTGTGAACAGGGGTGTTGTCATCTTGGAACACAGAAAGTTCTCCTGGCAAGTGAGTTAGAAGCATAGGGTAAAGATGATCTGCTAGAAAACTTCGATAATGGTAGACTGGGATTATCCCCCTCAAGACAACGACAAACTCCAATCCAAGGAGGATAATTTCTGCGCTCACTCTCACATAACCTCCAAGTTTCACGGTTGGAACCTCACTAAGGCTCAATGACATTGAAATTAAGGGACAGAGGACATCAGGTTCGATGTTCCACTTTATCATCATGTTCATGTAACCATGTTTGGAACACAGCTAGAAGTGTGAACAGGGGTGTTGTCATCTTGGAAACACAGAAAGTTCTCCTGGCAAGTGAGTTAGAAGCATAGGGTAAAGATGATCTGCTAGAAAACTTCGATAATGGTAGTAGACTGGGATTATCCCCCTCAAGACAACGACAAACTCCAATCCAAGGAGGATAATTTCTGCGCGTACTCTCACATAACCTCCAAGTTTCACGGTTGGAACCTCACTAAGGCTCAATGACATTGAAATTAAGGGACAGAGGACATCAGGTTCGATGTTCCACTTTATCATCATGTTCATGTAACCATGTTTGGAACACAGCTAGAAGTGTGAACAGGGGTGTTGTCATCTTGGAAACACAGAAAGTTCTCCTGGCAAGTGAGTTAGAAGCATAGGGTAAAGATGATCTGCTAGAAAACTTCGATAATGGTAGACTGGGATTATCCCCCTCAAGACAACGACAAACTCCAATCCAAGGAGGATAATTTCTGCGCTTACTCTCACATAACCTCCAAGTTTCACGGTTGGAACCTCACTAAGGCTCAATGACATTGAAATTAAGGGACAGAGGACATCAGGTTCGATGTTCCACTTTATCATCATGTTCATGTAACCATGTTTGGACACAGCTAGAAGTGTGAACAGGGGTGTTGTCATCTTGGAACACAGAAAGTTCTCCTGGCAAGTGAGTTAGAAGCATAGGGTAAAGATGATCTGCTAGAAAACTTCGATAATGGTAGACTGGGATTATCCCCCTCAAGACAACGACAAACTCCAATCCAAGGAGGATAATTTCTGCGCTTACTCTCACATAACCTCCAAGTTTCACGGTTGGAACCTCACTAAGGCTCAATGACATTGAAATTAAGGGACAGAGGACATCAGGTTCGATGTTCCACTTTATCATCATGTTCATGTAACCATGTTTGGACACAGCTAGAAGTGTGAACAGGGGTGTTGTCATCTTGGAACACAGAAAGTTCTCCTGGCAAGTGAGTTAGAAGCATAGGGTAAAGATGATCTGCTAGAAAACTTCGATAATGGTAGACTGGGATTATCCCCCTCAAGACAACGACAAACTCCAATCCAAGGAGGATAATTTCTGCGCTCACTCTCACATAACCTCCAAGTTTCACGGTTGGAACCTCACTAAGGCTCAATGACATTGAAATTAAGGGACAGAGGACATCAGGTTCGATGTTCCACTTTATCATCATGTTCATGTAACCATGTTTGGACACAGCTAGAAGTGTGAACAGGGGTGTTGTCATCTTGGAACACAGAAAGTTCTCCTGGCAAGTGAGTTAGAAGCATAGGGTAAAGATGATCTGCTAGAAAACTTCGATAATGGTAGACTGGGATTATCCCCCTCAAGACAACGACAAACTCCAATCCAAGGAGGATAATTTCTGCGCTCACTCTCACATAACCTCCAAGTTTCACGGTTGGAACCTCACTAAGGCTCAATGACATTGAAATTAAGGGACAGAGGACATCAGGTTCGATGTTCCACTTTATCATCATGTTCATGTAACCATGTTTGGACACAGCTAGAAGTGTGAACAGGGGTGTTGTCATCTTGGAACACAGAAAGTTCTCCTGGCAAGTGAGTTAGAAGCATAGGGTAAAGATGATCTGCTAGAAAACTTCGATAATAGTAGACTGGGATTATCCCCCTCAAGACAACGACAAACTCCAATCCAAGGAGGATAATTTCTGCGCTCACTCTCACATAACCTCCAAGTTTCACGGTTGGAACCTCACTAAGTCTCAATGACATTGAAATTAAGGGACAGAGGACATCAGGTTCGATGTTCCACTTTATCATCATGTTCATGTAACCATGTTTGGACACAGCTAGAAGTGTGAACAGGGGTGTTGTCATCTTGGAACACAGAAAGTTCTCCTGGCAAGTGAGTTAGAAGCATAGGGTAAAGATGATCTGCTAGAAAACTTCGATAATGGTAGACTGGGATTATCCCCCTCAAGACAACGACAAACTCCAATCCAAGGAGGATAATTTCTGCGCTCACTCTCACATAACCTCCAAGTTTCACGGTTGGAACCTCACTAAGTCTCAATGACATTGAAATTAAGGGACAGAGGACATCAGGTTCGATGTTCCACTTTATCATCATGTTCATGTAACCATGTTTGGACACAGCTAGAAATGTGAACAGGGACGTTGTCATCTTGGAACACAGAACGTTCTCCTGGCGAGAGAGTTAGAAGCATAGGGTAAGGTAATTCCTCATCTGAACCAGGGTTTTTGCTCATACAGCGGCTATCACTGAAGACCAGTCGCCACGACCGCAACCACAACAGCTACAGAGCTGCTGCTGACCTACGCGAGGTTCCGTCTTGGCTCGAGGATTAATGTGGTCAACCCCAGTAAGGAACAAGCTCTACAGAGGCAAGTTCAGGACTACCAGGGAAGACGAAGAATAAAGATCCCTCAGGTGAACCCCGGGATAGTGACACCCGTGTATACCTAAAGGAGGTATACCCTTGAGGTTGTCTCTCATTTAGCACTACCCGGAGGGCACGCACGGCTTGAAGCTCGTGGCCACGACGCGAGAGACGTTGCCCCCCAGAAGAAGCATAGGGTAAAGATAATCTGCAAAGATGCTTCGATAATGGTCGCCTGTGATCATACTTGACTGATACCTTCTCTTTAGCCATCACTATCTGGGATACTGTTGCGACACGAGCAGCCATTTATCGGACTGTGGAAGGAAAACTCATTTTTGAATGGGTGTTCTTATTTTGTCTTATACGTGTATATATCCCAATTCAGTATAGAAACAATGATAAATTCTGAAATAACCATTTCATTTATCGGAATTTAAAGTAAAAATTTACAATACATTATAAAATCCCATTTATTTTTTTATACTTCCTCTTTACATTCATAACATTTTCTCATAATTTTTTACTTCAAAGCCTTTGATACAAACTACAAATCTTATGCGAATCTAAGGCAGTGCCTAGAAAAAAGTTTTAATAACATCTAAAAAGTCTCTCTTTATCAATCTCACGAAAGCTCAAGCCAAAGTCAAGACAATAAGTCAAAGATAAATACTCGCTGAGTAATGTAAAGCCTATCAGAAAGGCCGTTCTTTTAAACTAAACAAAGAATACACTTAAAACTAACATCTTATGGACATTTATACGACTAATTTGATATTAAAAATACAAAGGATAAGGCCAAAAGAGTGAGAATGACAAAGAAATCAAGTTGCCCGTATGACGTACAGGTAAATCATTAAAGGCACAGTTACCGCGCCCGAGCGATGTACGAGATAAATAAGCAAGGGTTTAAAGTGGATCCTCGTTATTTAGAAGCAAAGTCCAAATGGATGATCCTAGGCTTGGAATGAAATAACCGAAGGAATATTTTGACCTTGGAAGACATTATGATTACGAAACTATAGTACATGGCCCAGTCGCCCATAATGAACAATCCACTGGTTATGAGCTCGACTTTTTCGTTATTAATTGAGTACGTATATATGGAGAGTTACTTGTATGTTAATTTTAACTGTGCTTTATACATGAAATGTAACTTTTCGTGATTTTTTTCTTGTAGAAAACAGGTTACGCGTTGTGGACAAGTATATACAGTATATGAGTTTGGGCAACACCGCTGAATCACTTACAGTTTGGAGTATTCATATTTCAAGAGACAAATAAGCAAGCATACAAAAGCTGATATACAAGACTCGAATGTGTTTGAATAAATTCATTTCTGTAGCTTGTTTCCAATACACTTCTATGTACTCTTGGGCAAACTGTAATTATGAATTTTCGTTTGTTAGGAAACTTTTATCTAAAATCTATTTTTAAGGGTACACAGTACCTTTCGAGCTGAAAATTCATCATAATAATTCCCAATTTTTATTCACTATAAGTAATTTTCTTAGGTTGATCTGGCCGAAGCCATACAACCACAAATGACTGACGACAGCGCACCCAAGCGTCATAATAAGGCACTGTAGATCAGGTTCAGCTTTCCAACCGTACTAGTGTAGGGGCTGCTAGGTTACAAATTCGAATCTTGTCCTCACATGCTAATTTGAGTCTTCGTTTGCATATGACGTTTTCCAGTGCTCCAGAATTTACCAGAATTGTAAACTACCCTATGAG
>CM063507.1:70864995-70867495 GCA_032207245.1 Pardosa pseudoannulata | reverse complement strand
ATATGCAGATTTTCTAGCGAAGAGTGCTTTAAATAATCAAAGTATTTTCCGTATATTATTTCCTATATTAATACTGAAACATGCTTTAAAAGAAGAACTTTATTAATTTGTGGTATAAAGACTGCAATACCACACAGAAGGGCAGAAATGCATTTAATGTTTCCAATGCAGTAATCATTAATCTAAAAGTTAGAAACCGAATACTGACCGAACTACCTTAAGACCTATGTAGTAAATTATTCATTTATACAAAAAATTCAGTTCCACGAAACATTCACTTATACCGTTAAACGTTGAATTTCCAGTATGAGAGGTTCAATCTTTTACTCTTTAAAAAGTCATTAAGATTACTATGCTTTTATTTATTTATTTTATCCATTTAATGCCTGGCGTATCATTTTTTGATACGGCTAAAAAATAGCTTGTAGAGTTTTTATGTTTTCTTAGAACAAATTTCCCTTTTGAGAGTAGGTAATGGGCAATCATAAAAACAATCTACGAAATTTTCAAGTAATTTCTATTATTTCTATTTTTTTCATTTAGATCTAGATTTTATGATTTTTCGATCAGTGCTCATAAATTTACTTTTTCGGCAGGTACAGAGTGAGATCACGACAAATTTGCTTTTTCCATTACAATACAGCATTTTGCAGAGATTATTTTACCTGCAATATCGAATAAATCTTTTTTCAGGAAGTTTTTCCTTTTTTTTTATAAATGTCACTCTATGTTTAATACGATAACTGATCATTAACGTGACATGCTCTAGTATTCAAAATTGTTTGACCTTCATATTTATTTCGTTCTGTACAGTCCATATTGACTTAGACTTAAGATAGGCTCCGAAATGTAATCGGCAGAAATGACTTGGGCATTAAAGGGTTAAAGAAACTTCTTGATAAAAGAGCAGAAAAATGGGATGTCAAATCTTTATATGACTTAAATGTACAAAGTTATTAAGTATCTTTATTTTACCAAAACATGAACATCTTAATAAGATACTGAATGGTAGAGTAGCCAAAGGCATTAGTCAGGTTAATGTCAAGACAATTTTGAGTTGCCAGGGCTACCTGTGAATTCAGATGGCAATAAGATCTTTGCTATCTATATTAAATATTGAAATCATCATATTAACTTTTATCATAAGTCTTTGACACAGTGACAGTAAGAGTATCTTTATCATATATTGATATCACATTGAAATAGTCAAGGTAAATGTCAAGACAATTTTGAGGTGCTAAAGTTCCTTGTAAATCGCTTGAGAGGGCAATAAGACCTTTGCCATCTATATTAAATATTGTAATCATCATCTTGACTTTTATCATAAGCCTTTGAAACAGTGAGAGCAAGAATATTTTTATCACACATTGATATCCCATTGTAGTAGTCATATTTATCAGGTAAATGTCAAGACAATTTTGAGGTGCCAGAGGTCCCATGAATTGCTCGAGAGGGCAATAAGATCTCTGGCACCTG
This sequence comes from Pardosa pseudoannulata, assembly GCA_032207245.1. Classification (NCBI taxonomy): domain Eukaryota; kingdom Metazoa; phylum Arthropoda; class Arachnida; order Araneae; family Lycosidae; genus Pardosa; species Pardosa pseudoannulata. The sequence goes on along the minus strand of CM063507.1, from coordinate 70,866,019 downwards.
CTATAATTATTGTAATCATCATGACTTTTATCATAAGCCTTTGAATCAGTGAGAACAAGAATATCTTTATCTCCTATTGATATCACATTGAAGTAGTCATATGAAATCAGGTAAATGTCAGGACAATCTCTAGGTGCAGGGGTCCCATGAATTGCTTGAGAGGTCATCAAGATATTTGAGATCTGCATTAATTATTTTAATCATCATCTTGATTTTTATCATAAGCCTTTGAAACAGTGAGAGCAAGAATATCTTTATCACATACTGGTATCACAGTGGAGTAGTCATATTGATCAGGTAAATGTCAAGATAATTTCAAGGTGCCAAGGTTCCTCGTAAATTGCTTGAGAGGACAATAAGACCTTTGCCATCAATATTAAATATTGTAATCATCATCTTGACTTTTATCATAAGCCTTTGAATCAGTGAGAACAAGAATATCTTTATCACATATTGATATCACATTGAAGTAGGCATATTGATCAGGTTAATGCCAGGATAAACTCGAGGTGCCATGGCTCCCTGTGAATTGCTTCAGAGGGCAATAAGATCTTTGCCATCTATATTAAATATTGTTATTCATCATCTTGACTTTTATCATAATCCATTGAAACAGGGAGAGCAAGAATAATTTTATCACATATTGATATCACATTGAAGAAGTCATATTGATCAGGTAGATGTCAAGACAATTTCGAGGTGCCAGAAGTTCCATGAATTACTCGAGAGGGCAATAACAACTCTGTCACCCGCATTAAATATTGTAATCATCATCTTGATTTTTATAATAAGCCTTTGAAACTGTGAGAGCCAGAATTTCTTTATCACATATTGATATCACATTGAGGTCGATCAGGTAAATGTCAGAACAATCTCGAGGTGTCAGGGGTCCCATGATTTGCTTGAGAGGGCAGTAAGATCTTTGCATCTGCATCAAATGTTGTAATCATCGTCTTGACTTTTATCATAAGCCTTTGAAATAGTGAGAGTAAGAATATCTTTATCACATATTGATATCACATTG
>CM063507.1:70842495-70857495 GCA_032207245.1 Pardosa pseudoannulata | reverse complement strand
TAATAGCCTAAGTTGTCTGTCCGCGAATTTATGAAGCAGTTGTACCTGGAATGGATACAGGCATCCATATTGGATTTTTTATTAGTTAGGGTTAGCAAAATTCAAAGCGAGTTCGAAATCCACTCCATCCCCCCTTTTCGAGTGTTTAATGCTATTATTTCAAGTCTTAGTCTCCCTCTTATTCTATACTAAATTCATTCTTGATATGAATTTAGTGTAGAATAAGAGAGAGCAGCGAGGGTGGAGCGTAATATTAAAACTGGACTGTGTTTACTCGACCCTCATATACTCTAATTAGTTCCTTCATTGGGTGTAGGCCTAGCACGTTCGGTAGAGGGTCTGACCATTTGATCATCGTACTTCTCGGTTTGACGGTTCTGTCCCCGACTCAGCCAAATTTTTCTAAATGTCTAATTAATTTAATATTTTCTGCTTTTTCTTTTAAATTCTTATTCCTAAAGTTGTTTTATTATTTTCAAAATTGTTTTATTATTTTTAAAATAAATGTTTATTATTTTTTCAACTTTTTATGACTTAAACTTTTTTCTCGTATTATAATAATAGCCTAAGTTATCTGTCTATCTGTCCTCAAATTTATGAAGCGGTTGGACGTGGTATGGATAGAGCATCCATATTGGATTTTTGACGAGTTAGGGTTAACAAAATTCAAAGCGAGTCAAGTTTATTTTTTCCTAAACTATAGATCCGATTCTAAATTAAATTCGTATGAATAAGCGTCGTATCACAGCGAAAAATACTGTCATATTTAAAACGTTCCAAATTCACCTCGTCCCCCTTTTCGAGCATTCAATGCCATTATATCAAGCCCTATTTTAGGAGCAGGCTATTAAATTTATCAATTTATCACATAATAAATAGGCAAAAATAACAATTTTTTCGCATACTGACGTCATTCCTTTAACTATCTCATTTAATCATTCCTTTTAGATTATTTAAATATCTTCTGCGTGAGTTCCATACGTTTTATCCCTAAACTTAGATACCTATATAATTTTCTTTTACATTTGGCTTAAATAATAGATTAGGTACATAAGTGATAATTTTAATCGATTATTTTTGTAGAAAGATAATTCTCAGCCAAAACACAAACCATTTTTTCCCTGCCTCATAGGGTACCTTTACAATTCTGGAAAATTAAAAATTTTACTGATCCCGTCATATGATGGGCTATATTCTAGTAATGATATAAAAGCTTAATTTTGAAAATAAATGTTAGTTAAATTATCATTTATTTTATAAAATACAAAAGCAAAACGTATATACTAATTAAAAATGCAAAAGACTTTATTAGAAAATATTAGAAAACATTTATTAGAAATGAATTCTTGTATGATAAATTTCGAAACAAGGCTCTACGCAAAGTACTACCTCGCAATCCTTGCACCAAATTCGAGTTTTTTTTTCCGAATTTTTTGTTCCACCTTCAGTTTTTTTCAGGGCTTCGAACCGTAATTTTTTTTGTTCCGGTTTTCGTTCCGGTTCAACTAAAAAATTAATATCGGTTCAGTTCCGGTTTTCGCTCCGCCAAAAATAACGGTTTTCGGTTCAGTTCTGGTTTTCACTCCGCCAAAAATAACTGTTTTCGTTTCAGTTCCAAATGAATAATTTCATTTTATGTATATTCTTATTTGTACTAAAAATGTAATTCTATCAAAATTTAGAAGATTTTATTCTTTTTTTAATTGGTACACTATGTGAATTGATACAAACAGCAGGTACGATAAGAGCGGCGACCATTGGCATTGTTATCCATTATCAAAATCGCATTTGACAACTAGGTTCATGATTACCCACATTCGTCGTTTGACTCTCACATCGTGCACTTGGCCTTGCAATAATTATGTAAAAAATATATTATTTATTTAACATATGAAAATTGCCTCTAATTATTAATATATCTTCTATCGTGGTTTCACTGAGATTACTTCTGTTGTCTCGGAGAATAAATTTCAAACCTGAAAACGCTCTTTCAGCAAATATCAAAATAGGAAATCGAGAAGCAGTATACATGTAATGATAATTATAAAGTTGACGTTAAATTAGAAAATATTGATAAGTTGGTAACAGTAACAAAATGACTGAAAGATATATCGAACCGAAATAAACCGATATTTTTTTCGGTTCAGTTCCGGTTTTCGTTCCGACCAAAATAACGGTTTTTTCCGGTTTTCGGTTTTCGGTTCAGTTCCGGTTCGAAGCCCTGGTTTTTTTTAAAACAGACAGCACATTATCTACGAGGCTCTTTCTCGATGCGATTTGGGTGTATATGGCTAGCGAAGTGTCGAGCAGTTAGTCTCATGGGTCTATAACTCTCATGTACTGTTGATCTCTTTTACTATTATTTGCAACATAACCTCGTCAAAATAAAGTTCAAAATAGTCCAAAACAGTTGCATTAACCCTCTAAGCAGTTCGCACGTACAATTTCGCCAAACCAACGATGTCTTTAAAACATAGAATTTTCGACCTCCCAAAACGCTCTGAATATGGATGTAATGTACAATTCTGTCAGTACTTTCCTCCATGAAGTTTTGGTCAGGTCGATTGTTTAGGAAATGACCTCTTGACTGGCATTATTTATGCACCCCTACCCCCTGAGGCACATAGACACTGATAGCTTTTCATGGCTTTGTAAATCTCTATTTCGAAGTATTTCGTTTGCGGTAACAGATGTATCTCTAATTGCACCACTTAAATATCTTGGATGAATTTCGCAGAAAGAAATATAAACAAGTCTCTCAAAGAATATTTTTATTTGAACTTTTAGAATCCATTATTTCTTATGGGATGATCTTCGAGACTTGACGAGCTTTATGTGTATTAAAAATTAACAATCCATAATATCTATATGTCTATTTATAACCGGAAGTAAAGGGACAACAACGAGGGTGGGTTTCCCGTTTTCCATTCTAGTCGACAAAGGGTCAAGGAAAAAACATAGAACGCTTTGGCCACTGACACAGTAAACCTTTAGCGTATATTTTGGAGACTTTTTTTCTTCGATGTCTTCCACTCGGAGGGTTATTTGCCATAGTGGAATTTAGTCCGGGATTTCCAAGGAAAGGAGCTGGTGGAATATTTTGCATATCAATTTTGCACCACTATCGAAATTTTAATTAGAAAATGAACTTTGAGATTCATCACTATCCGCTGAGGAATCCGAGAAATTCTCATCAGTTTTGCTATAACTATCTTCAATATACTTGAAATACGAGTCAGAAGTGCTATCAGTGGCGGAAATATCGTCAGGAGTATAGGTTATATCACTCACGAAATTCTGACCTGACATCTTTCAGCTATGAAAAGCGAGCACAAAATGCTACAAAAAATTCTTCTATGTTTCGCAGAAATGTGAACAATTAAAGCCATCTGCTAGTTTAAAGCAAAATTAACATTAAAAATCACAGTAAAGCCAAAATGAAAGAATAAACGGGGAAAGAGCGGGCTACACAGTTAAATAGACGGCTAAAATGTATTCCCTCGGAAATCGCGGGTTGCGCAAATTTTGCTAATCTATGTTGCCGTGGAAATCGATGCGCAGCGAGAGGGTTAAAATTCTTCAAAATATGTACATTATTAAAGAATTCTATTGTTAAAGTGTAAAATTCCAGTGTAAAATGGGTGAAATACTGGTCTCCGTGTAAGAACTAAATAATTTAAACTGCCTAACCCCTATAATACTAGCTAAATTATCTGTCAGTCTATCCTCGAATTTATGAAACGGTTAGACCTGGAATGTAGAGATTATTAAAATCACAAACCCAATCACAGAACAGAGTACATGTGAAGCTCTTCAACCACGTCTGTTGAAAAAGAAGTAAAATAGACAGAGAAGATAAAAATGCAATAATTTATCATTGACCACAATTAATTTTTAAATTATCTTTAAAACTTATACGTCATAATTAAATCTATTTGTAATATTTTTTCAATTTTCCCAGTATTGTAATTTTAGTTCTTGATTAAAACTGCAAAACTAGTGTCATAAGGTCACAGAATATAGAGTCCGGGAATCGCTATAAGAGGGGGAAATCCGTTTATGGTAACGCTGATTTCTTTTTCATGTCCCTCCATTACCATGATCTTGTGCTATTTGCACTAAAAAAAATATTTAGCAATTTCCCTCCCTCACAGGGGTGGGGAATTGCATACCCGACCTGTCCAACTAGGATCAGAACAGATAGGACGCTGTAAAACACTTAGCCTCCAGTTTTCCCACAAATAGCAGAAAGGGCGTGTACCGATGTACTTTCCCATGATGGTCAGCACGTTTATGCACAGGTATGGGAGAAATGTCCAAAAAGAATTTAGGTGCAGCAGTTGACTTCGAGGTTTAGGGACCCCTGCGGAGGAGTCATAGATCACGGAATGGTACAAGCGTAACGGGCAAGTTCTCCCAGATATGTAAACGTGAGTTATGGGAGCAGGGGTTAAAAAATAATGCCAGCTTTCACAAAAGGGGTTATTTTAATGAGCCCACCTGCACGCCCGAATGTAGAGTGGGGAAATTTCACCAAACAAGCGAATCGCACAGAAGAAAAAGGGGCGTTAAAACCGAGGTTAGTGGGGAAAGATGGTGAAGATAAGGAGTCGAAGTCGTGATTGAAGAATTGCTGGACATCCAGAGAGCCCGGACCAACAGTCGAGTCACGAGACCTGCATGCCACCATAGACGCACGGCAAAATAACGACCGCTTCGCCAGTACCGACGCCCTTTTATGCCCTTTACATCCTGAGGAAAGCCCGAGCCTGCAATATCCGGAAGTAAACAGATTTCACATATTTATGAGGTTATTTAGGCCTCAGTTAGTAATTAAATATCTTGATTAAGGAATAACGCATAACTAAAAAGAATTGCAATAATTATGGAGTAAATATGAATATAAAACGTAAATAAATTGCTGGTTATGTTATATGGTGATCAAGTTGTAAATAGTGTACAGAATAAATGTCTTAATCTCAATATAAGATATCATTTTTAACTGTGTTTCCCCTTTGTAAACGTACACTGGTGTTACGGTTATAAGTACATTACAACAAGGCGTTTATTGATTTAACTCTTTTTTACTAGCTTATGGACCTTTGTGTGCCTAAGAGAAGTTGGAGACCCCTGTTTCGTATTCAAATTTCATAAACACCAGTAACATCTATGACAATTTATTGACCTGAGATGAACGTGTTAATAATTGAATTATTAGGTACTTACGTACAATATTGCCGTTTCATACACTAACCATAGTTGATTCGAGAAATCAAGCTTGGCGATTTATCACTAGGCTCATATGGCATTCAGATATCAATCTGGTTTTGTGCAATTATTGTATTAACCCTTTCCCTGTTTTGACTGTACGCCGTACGGGCACAGATTTCGGGCTTTTACTGATTACACCGTACGGCTTACGGCAATCTGATTTTCTATTTCGCTTGCACTGTTTCGGCCGTATCTTTTCTAATTTTAGTAACAAATTATTCGTATAAATGGCGATAATTCGCCAGTAAATGATAGTTTGCAATTTGCTGTATTTTCTACTCTGATTGGTTCAAAAGCGCGGGTTTTTTCATATGTTTTGTATCAGAAGACGAATTGTTATCTTTCAGTGTATAGCTTTCTGGTTATATTTTACTAACCGTCTGATAATTTTATTGATGTAAGAGTTGAATAATATATTTTTACTTTTAAATAATGGATGATTCAGAGAGTATGGAGCCAATTTCTTGTGATTCGAACTGTGACTCGGAATCAGAAACTGAAGTATCTGTAAATGATAGTAGCGAAAGTTTATTAGTTGACCTAGATAGTAGTGACTCTGATAGTAGTACAGATGGAATCAGTTAAGCAAGACAATTTTTTCTAAATTAATTGTGATAATCCTTCGGATCCGCCTCCTAGATTTGCTTTCACTGGAATTCCAAAAATTAACTTGGATATCGATGAGACTAAAGGTAAACTTCAGTTCTATGATGCTTTCACAGAAAGAAAAAAAACTTGTAATAAATGCTTAAAAATATTAGATATGTTAATTTTAATTACATATCTTTACTTAAAAATGTAAAATGAACAAAAAAGGCAATAAAAAATGTGACATTTTTCTGATCGAATTCTGGAAAAAAATGAAACTGTCAAAAGGTTAAGAACGCGGAAAAACTGTGATCAACAGCTTAAGGAATTCGAATGGGGATATCAGGGCTACGAGAAGGTGGAATTTTTTAGTCGTGATATTGCAGAAAGACTTCTCAGGAATCTGTTTACTGCACAAGATTGTTGGCAGCAAAGGTGACGGAAAGTACTGCCTCAAGAAGACTTGGCTCCAGGTGACCACGTAGTATTACTGAGAAGGAAGGTTGTTGTGTTTCTACATCTGTTGTGCATCATACTGCATAAGAAAAAAAGTTGTAATAAATGCTTAGAAATATTAGAAATGTTAATTTTAATTACATATCTTTACTTAAAAATGTAAAATGAACAAAAAAATGCAATAAAAAATGTGATTTTTTTTGACCGAATTCTGGAAAGAAATGAAACTGTCAAAGGGTTAAGTAACAATGTTAACCCATCCACCGGCCACCGTCCCCACCTTTTTCCCTTTCAAAACAGTCACCCTTTTCGTAAATTCCAGACGGAACTTACCGTACCATACCTTACGCTGCCGGTTTAAAAGTTGTCAGGCTACTTTTAAATTATTTTCCCTGCAAGGTAAAGGAATTCCGTTACGCAAAATTAGTTTCTTTCATTTATTATCACCTTGCAATATTTTTTTTCCTCAAAAGTGTGCGATACGAATTATACGATTGCGAACGAGAAGGGGTTGACACGTCCGTTTTCAAACAGGAATTCGCTGTCGAACCCCCGTCGACGCGTCCGTTCAGTGGGTTAACCCTCCGAGTGGAACACATCGAGGAAAAAATACGCTAAAGTCTTAGTGTCAGTGGCTAAAGCGTTCTATGATTTTTTTCCTGCACCCTTTGACGACTAGAATGGAATACGAGAAACCCACCCTCGTTATTGTCCCTTTACTTTCTTTTATAAATTGATATATAAATAGATATTATAGATTGTTAATTTTTAATACAGATAAAGCTCGTCAAGTCTCGAAGATCATCCCATAAGAAATAATGGATTCTAAAATTACAAATAAAATTATCCTTTGAGAGACTTATTTATATTTTTTTACGAAAGTCATTCAAGATATTTAAGTGGTGCAATTAGAGATACATCTGTTACCGCAAAAGAAATATTTCGAAATAGAGATTTACAAAGCCATGGAATTCTATCAGCGTCTTTGTTCTGCAGGGGGAAGGGGTGCATTACTCAATAAATGTCGGTCAAAGTGGGGTGCAGTTCCTAAACAATCGACCTGATCCTCCTACCGCAAAACTCCATGGGGGAAAGAACTGGCAGATATGTACATTACATCCATTTTCAGAGGTCGAAAAATGTACGTGACAACCGATTTAAAAACATCATCGGTTTGGCGGAATTGTACGTGCGAACCACTTAGAGGGTTAAAAGGCAAGTGTACAACGAGTTTTCCAAACTCCTCATGAAAAAGCAGACATTTTAGTCATATTTAAGGTTCCATAGCCTCTTTAATTGCATTTAAATTTTAACAGACAAAAAGAAAAACTAACCCTGTTACACTGTTTGCACTAGAGAGCATATATCTCGGATTTTTTTCTAAAATATTATATAAAACCAAAGGGGGAAAAAGTGAAAAATAAATAAATAAATATCAAGTCTCTGCCTTTTTATTCCCAAATTCAGTTACTGGCATTAAATTTTATCCGCAAGGCTGCAGAAAAAAGGTAGGGAGCTAAGTGCAAAAGCGGCAGTGTCCGTCACTATACAAGGCATAAGTTAATACCAACCTAGGCGGATCGGATAAATAACAATGTGACACTAATAGCTTAAAACAAGAGATTTTTCCCGTCAGAAACACGTCGGAAATGCGCGTAAAAACCACGCTAACAGCGTTAACGTCGGTAGGTAAGGCGTAAGGGGGGGGGAAGAAAGAGAAAAAAAATATAAAACAGCTATATCGTTCTTTCGCTTTTCCCCTTTTTAAACAACTTAAGAAAGCCCCGAATTCTTTCTGTGACGTTATATATTGAGATTTTTTTTCCTTGTAAAACGGATTTCTTTTACTGTGTAAAAATAAGAGAAAAAAATGAGAAACGTTTTTAAAACCTGTTCCAAAATCTGACAAAAAAGCGACGGTAATTGCATCGTAATCGAATCCCGTAAAAATATCGCATATCCGTATAAGTAGCCCAAAAAATGACTATTAAATGACGCGCGTGTGTCAGTAACGCGACGGTAATATGTCGGAATACATAAAAAATATATTGGTAGATTCGTGGTAAAAAGGAGAGGGGGTTGAAACTCCAAAAATGTGCTCCAAAACCGAGAAACGCATTGAAACTTTAATAACCTTTCTACCAATTAATACCTTCTTGGTCGGTGTGTAGGGGGTGGGTGGGGGTTGAAGCTTCGGTCCTGATCAAATTGTTAAATGATTCATAGAATTAAGGCAGACTTGGGCAATAGGCGTCCTTAATTGGCCGGGCCTCGCTCATTAAATATGCAATGCGGTTGTCTCGCGATTTACATAGAGCCGGCAAATTGACTGGGATGTGGAACGCTGGCGGGCCCGGAATCGAATTAGGCGCGGCCCAAATGGAATTAGCGACGAAGCAAGTGGAATCAGATGAGCAGCAGGCAACGCGCTAATTTCTCCCTGATATCATAATGGTCGATTCGGAACGGCAGGGGGGAGCGGGTGTAAGGCACCCACACACACACACAAATACGCCGGGCATTAGCGGAAATTAATAAAACATCTGATGCCGATGCATTTTTAAAGAACGGGGGAGAGACAAGTGTCTGTCGCTGTTCGGTGTCTTAACAGTTCTACTGGACACTTGTAAGACGCTGACACCAAGGTATTTTTTCAGTCATTTCCTAAAAACATTCATCATTTTTCAACACACATATACGAGGATCACTCTGAAATTTTTGAGATATAACTAGGCTTTTAACACTAGATTGCCCGAGATTTCTTGTATACCTATATTGCCCCAAAACAGTCAAAATGACTGCATTGTGAAAAAATAACAAATATGTAAAGAAATTTGTTTAAAATTAATTTTTAATATTATATAATAAAGAAGGGCGGAAGTAAATACAATTATTCATAAACCCATTTATATGTTATAGAAAAAGTCACCAAATTCTGAGAAATTGTGTCATTATATTTCATAATTGTTTTTCTAATTGAAATTAAAAAACAGTCAAAATGACTGCATTGTGAAAAAATAACAAATATGTAAAGAAATTTGTTTAAAATTAATTTTTAATATTATATAATAAAGGAGGGCGGAAGTAACTACAATTATTCATAAACCCATTTATATGTTATAGAAAAAGTCACCAAATTCTGAGAAATTGTGTCATTATATTTCATAATTGTTTTTCTAATTGAAATTAAAAAACAGTCAAAATTACTGCCTTGAGCAATCTAGTGTTAATGCCATTATTTCAAGCCCTAATTTCCCCGGTTAAGAGAAGGTGATTAAATTTATTAATTTATCACATAATAAATAAGTAAAAATAGCATTTTTTTCTAGCATTATGACGTCATTCCTTTAACTATCTCATTGAATCATTTCTTATTTTAAATTATTTAAATATCGTCTGCACACTATTTTCATACTTTTTATCAATGAACTTAGATATTACGTAAATAATTTTCTTTTATATTTGGCTTAAATAATAGATTAGGTACGTATGTGATAATTTTAAATTTAACACTAGATTGCCCGAGATTTCTTGTATACCTATATTGCCCAAAAACAGTCAAAATGACTGCATTGTGAAAAAATAACAAATATGTAAAGAAATTTGTTTAAAATTAATTTTTAATATTATATAATAAAGGAGGGCGGAAGTAACTACAATTATTCATAAAACCATTTATATGTTATAGAAAAAGTCACCAAATACTAAGAAATTGTGTCCTTATATTTCATAATTGTTTTTCAAATTGAAATTAAAAAACAGTCAAAATGGCTGCATTGTGAAAAAATAACAAATATGTAAAGAAATTTGTTTAAAATTAATTTTTAATATTATATAATAAAGGAGGGCGGAAGTAACTACAATTATTCATAAACCCATTTATATGTTATAGAAAAAGTCACCAAATTCTGAGAAATTGTGTCATTATATTTCATAATTGTTTTTCTAATTGAAATTAAAAAACAGTCAAAATGGCTGCATTGTGAAAAAATAACAAATATGTAAAGAAATTTGTTTAAAATTAATTTTTAATATTATATAATAAAGGAGGGCGGAAGTAACTACAATTATTCATAAACCCATTTATATGTTATAGAAAAAGTCACCAAATTCTAAGAAATTGTGTCATTATATTTCATAATTGTCTTTCTAATTGAAATTAAAAAACAGTCAAAATTACTGCCTTGAGCAATCTAGTGTTAATGCCTTTACTGCAAGCCTTAATTTCCCCGGTTAATAGCAGGCGATTAAATGTATCAATTTATCACATAATAAATAAGTAAAAATAACATTTTTTTCTAGCATTATGACGTCATTCCTTTAACCATCTCATTGAATCATTTCTTATTTTGAATTATTTAAATATCGTCTGCACACTATTTTCATACTTTTTATCAATGAACTCAGATATTACGTAAATAATTTTCTTTTATATTTGGCTTAAATAATAGATTAGGTACGTATGTGATAATTTTAAATTTAACACTAGATTGCCCGAGATTTCTTGTATACCTATATTGCCCCAAAACAGTCAAAATGACTGCATTGTGAAAAAATAACAAATATGTAAAGAAATTTGTTTAAAATTAATTTTTAATATTATATAATAAAGGAGGGCGGAAGTAACTACAATTATTCACAAACCCATTTATATGTTATAGAAAAAGTCACCAAATTCTAAGAAATTGTGTCATTATATTTCATAATTGTTTTTCTAATTGAAATTAAAAAACAGTCAAAATGACTGCCTTGGGCAATCTAGTGTTAATGCCATTATTTCAAGCCCTATTTTTCCCGATTAAGAGCAGGCGATTAAATTTATCAATTTATCCCATAATAAATAGGTAAAAATAACATTTTTTTCTAGCATTATGACGTCATTCCTTTAACTATCTCATTGAATCATTTCTTATTTTAAATTATTTAAATATCATCTGCATTACTTTCATACGTTTTATCACTAAACTCAGATATTACGTAAATAATTTTCTTTTATATTTGGCTTAAATAATAGATTAGGTACGTATGTGATAATTTTAAATTTAACACTAGATTGCCCGAGATTTCTTGTATACCTATATTGCCCAAAAACAGTCAAAATGACTGCATTGTGAAAAAATAACAAATATGTAAAGAAATTTGTTTAAAATTAATTTTTAATATTATATAATAAAGGAGGGCGGAAGTAACTACAATTATTCATAAACCCATTTATATGTTATAGAAAAAGTCACCAAATTCTGAGAAATTGTGTCATTATATTTCATAATTGTTTTTCTAATTTAAATTAAAAAAACAGTCAAAATGGCTGCATTGTGAAAAAATAACAAATATGTAAAGAAATTTGTTTAAAATTAATTTTTAATATTATATAATAAAGCAGGAAGTAACTACAATTATTCATAAACCCATTTATATGTTATAGAAAAAGTCACCAAATTCTAAGAAATTGTGTCATTATATTTCATAATTGTTTTTCTAATTGAAATTAAAAAACAGTCAAAATGGCTGCATTGTGAAAAAATAACAACTATGTAAAGAAATTTGTTTAAAATTAATTTTTAATATTATATAATAAAGGAGGGCGGAAGTAACTACAATTATTCATAAACCCATTTATATGTTATAGAAAAAGTCACCAAATTCTAAGAAATTGTGTCATTATATTTCATAATTGTTTTTCTAATTGAAATTAAAAAACAGTCAAAATGGCTGCATTGTGAAAAAATAACAAATATGTAAAGAAATTTGTTTAAAATCAATTTTTAATATTATATAATAAAGGAGGACGGAAGTAACTACAATTATTCATAAAACCATTTATATGTTATAGAAAAAGTCACCAAATACTAAGAAATTGTGTCCTTATATTTCATAATTGTTTTTCAAATTGAAATTAAAAAACAGTCAAAATGGCTGCATTGTGAAAAAATAACAAATATGTAAAGAAATTTGTTTAAAATTAATTTTTAATATTATATAATAAAGGAGGGCGGAAGTAACTACAATTATTCATAAACCCATTTATATGTTATAGAAAAAGTCACCAAATTCTAAGAAATTGTGTCATTATATTTCATAATTGTTTTTCTAATTGAAATTAAAAAACAGTGAAAATGGCTGCATTGTGAAAAAATAACAAATATGTAAAGAAATTTGTTTAAAATTAATTTTTAATATTATATAATAAAGGAGGGCGGAAGTAACTACAATTATTCATAAACCCATTTATATGTTATAGAAAAAGTCACCAAATTCTAAGAAATTGTGTCATTATATTTCATAATTGTTTTTCTAATTGAAATTAAAAAACAGTCAATGGCTGCATTGTGAAAAAATAACATATGTAAAGAAATTTGTTTAAAATTAATTTTTAATATTATATAATAAAGGAGGGCGGAAGTAACTACAATTATTCATAAACCCATTTATATGTTATAGAAAAAGTCACCAAATTCTAAGAAATTGTGTCATTATATTTCATAATTGTTTTTCTAATTGAAATTAAAAAACAGTCAAAATGGCTGCATTGTGAAAAAATAACAAATATGTAAAGAAATTTGTTTAAAATTAATTTTTAATATTATATAATAAAGGAGGGCGGAAGTAACTACAATTATTCATAAACCCATTTATATGTTATAGAAAAAGTCACCAAATTCTAAGAAATTGTGTCATTATATTTCATAATTGTTTTTCTAATTGAAATTAAAAAACAGTCAATGGCTGCATTGTGAAAAAATAACATATGTAAAGAAATTTGTTTAAAATTAATTTTTAATATTATATAATAAAGGAGGGCGGAAGTAACTACAATTATTCATAAACCCATTTATATGTTATAGAAAAAGTCACCAAATTCTAAGAAATTGTGTCATTATATTTCATAATTGTTTTTCTATTTGAAATTAAAAAACAGTCAAAATGACTGCATTGTGAAAAAATAACAAATATGTAAAGAAATTTGTTTAAAATTAATTTTTAATATTATATAATAAAGGAGGGCGGAAGTAACTACAATTATTCATAAACCCATTTATATGTTATAGAAAAAGTCACCAAATTCTAAGAAATTGTGTCATTATATTTCATAATTGTTTTTCTAATTGAAATTAAAAAACAGTCAAAATGACTGCCTTGGCCAATCTAGTGTTAAAGGTATACTTACAAAATTTTAGGTGAGTTCAACGTAGTCTTCCAGCATCAATGCACTTTTGTACACGAATTTTCCACAGATTAAATGCATCAAGCCATTCATTTCTTGGAATAGATAAAAAAATGCCTTTGTAGCCAAATCAATCTCTTCTTCAGAATGAAAACGACGTCAAAGTAACTTATTTTTTAAATTAAGGTATCCGTCTAAGTTAAAAACGTCATTTTTTGCCAAAAATCATAATTTTTTTATTTCTCTTTTGTAAAATTTCAACTTTAATGCTTCTAAATCTGTTTTTGTTTTGTCTCTACTGCATTTTAAAGAAAAGTTACAGCTGTTTAAACGTCAGTGACAGCTTTCAAAACAAAACTTAACTACCTCCTTTAATCATTTCTTATTTTAAATTATTTAAATATCGTCTGCATTGTTTTCATACGTTTTATCACTGAACTTAGATATTACGTAAATAATTTTCTTTTAGTTTTGGCTTAAATAACAGTTTAGGTACATATCCTAATTTTTAATTGAATCATCCATTATTTTTTGTTGCTATGAAAATTTCATCACCGGTATTAACAACAAATTATTTTCATAAAAATCTAGGGGGCCAGTCTCACCAAAGTCATTTAACGACTAACTGAGATTAATCTCTGTTTAAACGAAGAATTGTGTTCCCAAATTGGTTGGCGCCATGAGTTAATCGTGGTTAGCTGTTAATTGACTTTGGTGAAACCGGCCCTAGATATATCAAGAAAGTATCTGTTTAATTTTCTATTAATACAAAAATTTATACAAATAAATATTTTCTATAATAGAAACATTCTATTAAGGTATCCGTCTATGTTAAAACCGTCATATTTTGCCAAAAATCATATTTTTTTTTTAATTTCTCTATTGTAAAATTTCAACTTTAATGCTTCTAAAACTGTTTTTGTTTTGCCTCTACTGCATTTTAAAGAAAAGTTACAGCTATTTAAACATCAGTGACAGCTGTCAATACAAAACGGAAGCAGCGACTTCGGAACCGAAAGTTGTGAATTTAAAGCCTTTTAAAGAGCATTTTTTGGACAAAACTTTGTAAATTTTCATGAAGATTAATTTAAACATTTTTCTAGTATTTTTAATAATTAGCAACTTGGCAATTAGAAGGTTTTGAAGCAAGAAAGTGTGGGGAATTTTAAACATGTATTTTAATTTTTTAATAGTTAAAGTTGCTTTCATAAACTTCAAATGCGTTTTTCTCAGAAAGGTATTTTTAATAAAATGTTGAAACTTGAAATGTGATTTCTCAAAAAGTTCTTAAAATATTTTGTTGAAAATTATTATGAATGCTTTTGATAGTATTTACTAGTGAATGACCTAAAAGCTTTAAATTTGGATAATTTTTAATGATGTTACACTCACAGTTAGATATAAAGGTAATGAAAATTCGTTAAAAATTCAATGTGTATGATTTTGAAGAACCAAAATTTTTTACCAAATCTAAATTAAGCAAAGATTTTAGGCGATTCACTAGTCCATTGTATAAGCTG
>CM063507.1:70822495-70834995 GCA_032207245.1 Pardosa pseudoannulata | reverse complement strand
TAATAGCCTTAGTTGACATTCAGGGGCTAACTTTATATCTATGCAGAAATAATTCTATTTATTGTTGTTTAAACTATTGTATAATGTTGATTTAAACATTTTCTCTTCCTTATACTGTTCTTTCGCGAAAAGAACGTTAACTAAAATTCTAAAGAGTAGTTAGTGAGTTTCTGTTATTTTCTTGAGGTAAATTTATTTAATTCTTTTAGATTTATTTAGGTTAAAATATTTGTTTAGTTACAGTTTATTGGTTTTAATATTTAGGGTAATTTTATGACTACAACAAGAATTTTAGAGTTAAAGAGCTACATTTTACTTATGTAGATTTAATTTTTATGTATTATCCTTAGTTAATTGGTAGAGTATTAATTACGCATTACTTTTAATAGCCTTTCTTAACATTGGAATACTTAAATTTATATCTATGCAGAAATAATTCTATTTTATTGCTGTTTAAACTATTGTATAATGTTGATTTGAACATTTTATCTTCCTTATGCTGTTCTTTAGAAAAAAAGAACGTTAACTAAAAAACTAAAGCATAGTTAGTGAGTTTCTGTTATTTTCATAAAGTAAATTTACTTAATTCTTTAATATTTAATTATACTAAAATATTTGTTTAGTTACAGTTTATTTCTTTTAATTTTTAGGGTAATTGCAACAAGAAGTTTTAAGTTAAAGAGCTTCATCTTTAGTAATGTAGATTTAATTTTTATGTATTATCCTTAGTTAATTGATAAAATAATTTTTATGTCTTCTTACCTTAAAGCCTTAATTGAGACTGGGGTATTTAACTTTATCTCTATGCAGAAATAATTCTATTTTATTGCTGTTTAAACTATCATATACTGTTGATTTAAACATTTTCTCTTCCTTATATTGTTTTTCGCGAAAGGAACTTTAACTTAAAAATTAAAGAATACTTAGTGAATTTCTTTTATTTCCTTAAATACATTTAGTTAATTCATTATATATTTATTTATATGCAAATCTTTGGTTTGTTTGTTTTATTCATAAGCAAAACTTCATGAGCACAACTAGCATTTAAAAGTATCTACTTCTTTATTATAGTGGTGTAACTTTAATTTTTAGGAATTAACTTTCATAAATTGATAGAGTATTTATTATATCTTCTTTTTTAATAGCCTTAGCTCACATTGATTGGCTAACTTTATATTCAGAATATAATTCTATTTTATTGATGCTTAAACTATCATATACTGTTGATTTAAACATTTTCTCTTACTTGTTGTTTTTTGCGAAAAGAACTTTAACTAAAAATCTAAAGAATAGTTAGTGAATTTCTTTTATTTCCTTGACTAAATTTAGTTGATTATTTATATATTTATTTAGATGCAAATCTTTTGTTTGATTGTTATATTCATAAGCAAAACTTTATGAGTACTACTAGTAGTTTAAAGTATCTACTTCTTTAGTGGTGTAACTTTAATTTTTCTGAATTAACTTTAGTTAATTGATAGAGTATTTAGTATATCTTCTTTTTAAATAGACTTATTTCACGTTGAGCAGCTATCTTTATATTTAGAAAATAATTCTATTTTATTGCTGTTTAAACTATCATATACTGTTGATTTAAATATTTTCTCTTCCTTATATTGCTTTTTCGCGAAAGAAACTTTAACTAAAAATTTAAAGAATAGTTAGTGAATTTCTTTTATTTCCTTAACTAAATTTAGTTAATTCTTTATATATTTATTTATATGTAAATCTTTAGTTTGCTTGTTTTATTCATAAGCAAAACTTTATGAGCACAAATAGCAGTTTAAAGTATCTACTTCTTTATTGTAGTGGTGTAACTTTAATTTTTAGGAATTAACTTTCGTAAATTGATTGAGTATTTATTATATCTTCTTTTTTAATAACCTTAGTTGACATTAAGCGGCTAACTTTATAGTCAGAATATAATTCTATTTTACTGATGTTTAAACTATCATATACTGTTGATTTAAACATTTTATCTTCCTTATATAGTTTTTAGAGAAAAAAACTTTAACTAGAAATCTAAAAAATAGTTAGTGAATTTCTTTTATTTACTTAACTAAATTTAGATAATTCTTTATATATTTATATGTAAATCTTTGGTTTGCTTGTTATATTCATAAGCAAAACTTTATAAGCATAACTAACAGTTTAAAATTAAAGTATTTATTTCTTTATAATACGGTAACTTTATTTTTTATGAATTAACTTTAGTTAATTGATAGAGTATTTATTATATCTTGTTTTTTTTAATATCCTTAGTTGACATTGAGTGGCGAACTTTATATCTATGCAGGAATAATTCTATTTTATTACTGTTTAAACTATCATATACTGTCGATTTAAACATTTTCTCTTCCTTATATTGTTTTCGGTTAAAGTATCTTCTTCTTTAGTTGTGCAGCTTTAGTTGTTATGAACCATCCTTAGTTGATTGATAGAGTATTTATGAAATTTTCTGTTTTTTATAGCCTTAGTTGACACTGCAAATTAAGTCCTCTTTTTCAATAGCCTTAATTGACACTGGAATGCATAAATTTATATCTAAGCAGAAATATTTTTATCTTACTCCTGTTTAAAGTTGTATATACTGTTGGTTTAAACATTTTCTCTCCTTAATTTTGTTTTCTCATGAAAAGAACTTTAACAAAAAACTCAATAATACTTAGTGAGTTTAATTCTTCTCGACATAAATTTAGTTAATAGTTAAAGTATCTTCTTCTTTAGTGGTGCAGCTTTAATTTTTATGAATTAGCTTTAGCTGATTGATAGAGTATTTATGAAATCCTTTTTTTATAGCCGTAGTTGACAATGGGAATTAAGTCTTCTTTTTTTTATAGCCTTAGTTGACACTGGAATGCATAAATGTATATCTAAGCAGAAATACTTTTATCTTACTCTTGTTTAAACTTGTATATACTGTTGATTTAAACATTTTCTCTCTTAATTTTGTTTTTATGAAAAGAACTTTAACAAAAAACTAAAGAATATTTAGTGAAGTTTATTTATCTTCCTTGACATTAATTTAGTTATTAATAGTATCTTCTTCTTTAGTGTCTATTTTATTGATGTTTAAACTATCATATACTGTTGATTTAAACATTTTCTCTTACTTGTTGTTTTTTGCGAAAAGAACTTTAAAGAAAAATCTAAAGAATAATTAGTGAATTTCTTTTATTTCCTTGACTAAATTTAGTTAATTATTTATATATTTCTTTAGATGCAAATCTTTTGTTTGATTGTTATATTCATAAGCAAAACTTTATGATTTCTACTAGTAATTTAAAGTATCTACTTCTTTAGTGGTGTAACTTTAATTTTTATGAATTAACTTTAGTTAATTGATAGAGTATTTATTATATCTCCTTTTTTAATAGACTGATTTCACATTGAGCGGCTATCTTTATATTTAGAAAATAATTCTATTTTATTGCTGTTTAAACTATCATATACTGTTGATTTAAATATTTTCTCTTCCTTATATTGCTTTTTCGCGAAAGAAACTTTAACTAAAAATTTAAAGAATAGTTAGTGAATTTCTTTTATTTCCTTAACTAAATTTCGTTAATTCATTATATATTTATTTATATGTAAATCTTTAGTTTGCTTCTTTTATTCATAAGCAAAACTTTATGAGCACAACTAGCATTTTAAAGAATCTACTTCTTTAGTATATTAGTGTAACTTTAATTTTTATGAATTAACTTTCGTAAATTGACAGATTATTAATTATATCTTCTTTTTTAATAGCCTTAGTTGACATTAAGCGGCTAACTTCATATTCAGAATATAATTCTATTTTATTGATGTTTAAACTATCATATACTGTTGATTTAAACATTTTCTCTTCCTTATATTGTTTTTAGAGAAAAGAACTTTAACTAGAAATCTAAAGAATAGTTAGTGAATTTCTTTTATTTCCTTGACTAAATTTAGTTATTTATATATTTATTTAGATGCAAATCTTTTGTTTGCTTGTTATATTCATAAGCAAAACTTTATGAGCATTACTAGTAGTTTAAAGTATCTACTTCTTTAGTGGTGTAACTTTAATTTTTATGAATTAACTTTCGTAAATTGATAGAGTATTTATTATATCTTCTTTTTTAATAGACTTAGTTCACATTGAGTGGCTAGCTTTATATTTAGAATATAATTCTATTTTATTGTTGTTTAAAATATCATATACTGTTGATTTAAACATTTTCTCTTCCTTATATTGTTTTTCGTCAAAGAACTTTAACTAAAAATTTTAAGAATAGTTAGTGATTTTCTTTTTCCTTAACTAAATATATTTAATTCTTTATATATTTATTTATATGTAAATCTTTCGTTTGCTTGTTTCATTATTAAGCAAAACTTGATGAGCACAACTAACATTTTAAAACTAAAGTATCTACTAATGTAATATAATAGTGTAACTTTAATTTTTATGAATTATCTTTAGTTAATTGATAGAGTATTTATTATATCTTCTATTTTAATAGCCTTAGTTGACATTGAGTGGATAGCTTTATATCTATGCAGAAAAAATTCTATTTTTTGGCTGTTCAAATTATTGTATACTGTTGATTTTAACATTTTCTTTTCCTTATATTGTTTTTCTGCTAGAAGAACGTTAACTAAAAATCTAAAGAGTAGTTAGTGAGTTTCTACTATTTTCTTTAATTATTTTCCTTAAATGTATATATATTTATTTAGAATAAAATATTTGTGTCGTTACAGTTTATTGGTTTTATTTTTTAGGGTAGTTTTATGAGTGCAACAAGAAATTTACAGTTAAAGAGCTACTTCTTTAGTAATGTAGATTTAATTTTTATAAATTCTCTTTAGTTAATTGATAGAGTATTTTTATGTCTTCTTACATTAAAGCCTTATTTGACACCGGAGTACTTACCTTTATATCTATGCAGAAATAATTCTATTTTATTGCTGTTTAAACTATTGTCTACTGTTGATTTTAACTTTTTCTCTTCCTGATATTGTTTTTCCAGAAAAGAACTTCAACTAAAAAATCTAAAGAATAGTTAGAGAATTTCTGTAATTTTCTTGAGGTAAATTTACTTGATTCTTTTATATTTATTTAGACTAAAATATTTATTTAGTTACAGTTTATTTGTTTTAATTTTTATTGTAGTTTTATGAGTGAAAAAAGACGTTTACAGTTAAAGAGCTACTTCTTTAGTAATGTACATTTATTTTTTATTAATTTTCCTTAGTTAATTGGTAGAGTATTATGTATTAATTTTAGTAGCCTTTGTTACTATTGGGATACTTAAATTTATATCCAATTTGAAATAAATCTATTTTATACCTATTTAAACTAATGTACAATGTTGGTTGAAATTTTTTCTCTCCCTAATTTTGCTCTTTTCCGAAAATAACTTTAATAAATAACTATAGAATAAATAGATAGTGAATTTCTTACATTTTATTGAGTTAAACTTGGTTAATTGTTTATATATTTTTTAGAAGAAAATCTTTAGTTACTTATATTTTATTTGTTTTATTATTAAGTCTACTTTTACGAGTACAATTAGAAGTTTAGAGTTAAACGTATACTTTAGTAGTGTTACTTTTTTATGATTTAGCCTTATTAATTTATAAAATATTTGTTAAATCTTCTTTTTTAATAGATTTAGTTAACATTTGGATACTTAATTTTATATCTATGAAGAAATAAATTTATTTTGTAACTATTTTAACTAAAGTATACTCTTGGTTGAAATTTTTTCTCTCCCTAATTTTCTACGTTCTCTAAAATAACTTTAATAAATAACTATAGAATAGTTAGTGAATTTCTTACTTTTTCTTGAATTAAACATTGTTAATTGTTTTATATTTATTTAGAGGAAATTCTTTTATTAGTTTCAGTTTATTTGTTTATTATTAAGTGAAACTTAATGAGTACAAGTAGAAGTTTACAGTTAAAGATCTACTTCTTTAGAAGTGTAGCTTTAATTTTTATGAATTACACTTATTTGATTAATAGAGTATTTCCTAAGTCATTTTTAATAGACTTAGCTAACACTTGAAAACTTAATTTTATATATATGCAGAAATAAATCTATTTTATCTTGTTGATTAAAACATTTTCTCTTCCTAATTTTGTTCTTTCGGAAAAATAACTTTAATAAATAACCATAGAATAGTTAGTGAATTTCTCATTTTTTCTTGAGGTAAACTTAGTTAATTGTTTATATATTTATTTAGAGGAAATTCTTTGGTTACTTCCAGTTTATTTATTTTATTTTTTATGACTCCAACAAGAAATTTACAGCTAAAGAGCTACTTCTTTAGTAATTTAATTTATTTTTTGTGAATCATACTTAGTTAATTGGTAGAGTATTATATATTATTTTTAATATCCTTTGTTACCACTGGGATACTTAAATTTATATCCAATTGGAAATAAATCTATTTTATTCTTTTTAAACTAAAGTACACTGTTGATTGAAATTTTTCTCTCCCTAAGTTTGCTCTTTTCTGAAAAGAATTTTTATAAATAGCTATAGAATAGATAGTGAATTTCTTATATTTTATTGGGGTAAACTTGGAGAATGGTTTATACATTGTTTTAGTGGAGAATCTTTGCTTAGTGATATTTTATTTGTTTTGTTATTAAGTCTAGTTTTACCAGTACAATTAGAAGTTTAAAGTTAAACATATTCTTTAGCTGTGTTGCTTTATTTTTATGAATTAGATTTAATTAATTGATAGAATATTTAATAAGTCTTCTTTTTAATAGATTTAGTTAACACTTGATACTTAATTTTATATCTATGAAGAAATAAATTTATTTTGTAACTATTTTAAATAAATTATACTCTTGGTTGAAATTTTTTCTATCCCTAATTTTCTACGTTTTCTAAAATCACTTTAATAAATAACTATAGAATAGTTAGTGAATTTCTTAAATTTGAGTTAAACTTAGTTAATTGTTTATATATTTGTGTAGAGGTAATTATTTGGTTAGTTACATTTTATTTGCTTTATTATTACGTGTAGAGTTTTTATTACAATTAGAAGTTCAGAGTTAAACACTTTCTGCTTTAGTAGTGCAGCTTTAATTTTTATGAATAAGCCTTAGTTGATTGATAGAGTATTTGTTAAGTCTTGTTTTAAAGTGATTTAGTTAACACTTAGATGCTTAATTTTATATCACTGCTGAAATAAAGCTATTTTATTCCTATTTAAACTACTTTTGATTGAAACACTTTCTCTTCCTAATTGTGTTCTTTCGGGAAACGAACTAATAAATAATTATAGAATAGTTATTGAATTTCTTATTTTTCCTTGAGGCAAACTTAGTTAATTGTTTATCTATTTATTTAGAGGAAATTCTTTTATTAGTTTCAGTTTATTTGTTTTATTATTAAGTGAAACTTAATGATTACAAGTAGAAGTTTACAGTTAAAGATCTATTTCTTTAGAAGTGTAGCTTTAATTTTTATGAATCAGACTTATTAGATTGATAGAGTATTTCCTAAGTCTTTTTTAATAGATTTAGCTAACACTTCAAAACTTAATTTTATATATATGCAGAAATAAATCTATTTTATCTTGTTGATTGAAACATTTTCTCTTCCTAATTTTGTTCTTTCGGGAAAAAAACTTTAATAAATAACTATAGAATAGTTAATGAATTTCTTTTTTTTTTCTTGAGGTAAACTTAGTTAAGTGCTTATATATTTATTTGGAGAAAATATTTTGGTTAGTTACAGTTTATTTGTTTTATTATTAAGTGAAACTTTATGATAACAATAAATTTGCAGCTAAAGATCTACTTCTTTAGTAAGTAGTGTTGCTTTAATTTTTAATGAATTAGCATTAGTTGATTGATAGAGTATTTGCTAAGTCTTCTTTTTTGATCAATTTAGTTAACACTTGAATATTTAATTTTATATCTATGAAAAAATAAATCTGTTTTATTCCTGTTGATTGAAACATTTTCTCTTCCTAATATTGTTCTCTCGGGAAAATAACTTTAATAAATAACTATAGAATAGTTAGTGAATTTTTTATATTTTATTGAGATAAGCGTAGTTAATTATTTATATATTTATTCAGAGGAAATTGTTTGGTTGGTTGTAGTTTATTTGTTTTATTATTAAGTGAAACTTTATGAGCACAATTAGAAGTTTACAGTTAAAGATCTACTTCCTCAGTAATTAGTGTAGCTTTAATTTTTAATGAATCAGACTTAGTTGATTGATAGAGTATTTGGTAAGTCTTCTTTTTTAATTGATTTAGTTAACACTTGAAAACTTATTTTATATATATGCAGAAATAAATCTATTTTGATTGAAACATTTTCTCTTCCTAATTTTGTTCTTTCGGAAAAAGAACTGTAATAAATAACTATAGAATAGCTAGTGAATTTCTTATTTTTCTTGAAGTAAGTTAGTTAATTGTTTATATATTTATTTGGAGGAAATTCTTTCATTAGTTATAGTTTACATGTTTTATTATTAAGTGAAACTTCATGAGTACAATTAGAAGTTTACAGTTAAAAATCTACTTCTTTAGTAAGTAGTGTAGCTTTGATTTTTAATGAATTAGCTTTAGTTGATTGATAGAGTATTTGGTAAGTCTTCTTTATTCATCGATTTAGTTAACACTTGAATACTTAATTTTATATCTATGCAGAAATAAATCTGTTTTATTCCTGTTGATTGAACCATTTTCTCTTCCTAATTTTGTTCTTTCTTAAAAATAACTTTAATAAATAACTATAGAATAGTTAGTGAATTTCTTATTTTTTCTTGAGGTAAACTTAGTTATTTGTTTATATATTTATTTGGAGGAAATTCTTTCATTAGTTATAGTTTACATGTTTTATTATTAAGTGAAACTTCATGAGTACAATTAGAAGTTTACAGTTAAAAATCTACTTCTTTAGTAAGTAGTGTAGCTTTGATTTTTAATGAATTAGCTTTAGTTGATTGATAGAGTAGATAGATTGATAGATTTTTTTCTTTCCAGAAAAGAACTTTAGTAAACAACAGTAGAATAGTTAGTGAATTTCTTATTTTTTCAGTAACTAGTTAACTGTTTAGTCAATTGTCTAACTTAGTTAATTTTTATGTATTTATTTAGAAGAAAATCTTTCCTTAATTACATTTTTTTGCTTTATTGTTAAGTGTAGCATTATGATTACAAATAGAAGTTCAGAGTTAAACATGTTCTTCTTTAGTAGTGTAGCTTTAATTTTTATGAATTAGCCTTAGTTGATTGATAGAGTATTTGTTAAGTCTTTTTTTAAAATGATTTAGTTAACACTTGGATGCTTAATTTTATATCACTGCTGAAATATATCTATTTTATTCCTATTTAAACTACTTTTGATTGAAACACTTTCTGTTCCTAATTGTGTTCTCTCGGGAAACTAACTAATAAATAATTATAGAATAGTTAGTGAATCTCTTATTTTTCCTTGAGGCAAACTTAGTTAATTCTTTATCTATTTATTTAGAGGAAATTCTTTTATTAGTTTCAGTTTATTTGTTTTATTATTAAGTGAAACTTAATGAGTACAGGTAGAAGTTTACAGTTAAAGATCAACTTCTTTAGAAGTGTAGCTTTAATTTTTATGAATTAGACTTATTTGATTGATAGAGTATTTCCTAAGTCATTTTTAATAGACTTAGCTAACACTTGAAAACTTATTTTATATATATGCAGAAATAAATCTATTTTATCTTGTTGATTGAAACATTTTCTCTTCCTAATTTTGTTCTTTCGGGAAAGGAACTTTAATAAATAACTATAGAACAGTTATTGAATTTCTTATTTTTTCTTGGGTAAACTTAGTTAATTGTTTATATATTTATTTGGGGGAAATTCTTTGGTTATTTACTGTTTATTTGTTTTACTATTAAGTGAAACTTTATGAGTACAATTAGAAGTTTACATTTAAAGATCTACTTCCTTAGAAGTGTAGCTTTTAATTTTATGAATAAGAATTAGTTGGTTTGTAGAGTAATTGATTAATCTTCTTTTTTAATAGATTTAGTTAACACTTGGATACATAATTTTAAATGTATGAAGAAAAAAAATATATTTTATTCTTGTTGATTAATATTTTCTTTTTCTAATTTTGTTCTTTTGGGAAAAGAACTTTAGTAAACAACTGTGGAATAGTTAGAGAATTTCTTATATTTTTTTGAGTTGCCAGTTAATTATTTAGTTTATTGCCTAACATTTAATTTTTATATATTTATTTATCTGAAAATCTTTGCTTGGTTGCAGTTTTTTTTTTTTTTTTTTTTTTTTTTTTTTTTTTTTTTTTTTTTTAATTAAGTGTAGTTTTATAAGGGAAACTAAAAGTTTACAGTTGAGGTAATTTCTTAATTAGTGTAGTTGAAATTTTTGCAAATTAGTCTTAGTTAAATGATAAAGTATTTTTTATGTCTTCTTTTCTTATATCCTTAGTTGACACTATGATACTTAACTTTATATATACGCAGAAATTAATCTATTTTATTCTTGTTTAAACTAAAGTGTACTGTTCGTTTAAACATTTTCTTTACCTATATTTTTTTCTTTTGCGAAAAGAACTTTATTTATTTTATTAGAGTTTACTTATTTTACTCATAAGTCTAGATTTATGAGATCAACTAGAAGTTTACTGTTAAAGTATTTAATTTTTTAGTAATGTAACTTTAATTTGTATGAATTATGTTGAACTACTTCAAAGAGTATTTATTATATTTTTTCTTAATATCTCCAGATGGCATTGAGGTGCTGAAATTAAAGAAGTAATTCTACTTTATTGCTGTTTAAAAATATCAGATACTGTTGATTTAAACGATTTTCTATCCTAATTTTGTTCTTTCTCGGAAAGGACTTTAATGACTAACTATAGAATAGATAGTAAATTTTTTATATTTTATTTAGGTAAACGTAGTTAATTGTTTATATATTTATTTAGAAGAAAATATTTCCTTAGTTACATATTATTTGTTTGATTATTACGTGTAGCGTAATGATGCTTTTAGAAGTTCAGAGTTAAACATCTTCTTTAGTAGTGTAGCTTTAATTTTTAATGAATTAGCCTTAGTTGATTGATGGAGTATTTGCTAAGTCTTCTTTTTTAATTGATTTAGTTAATATTTGTATGCTTAGTTTTATATCAATGTAGAAATAAATCTATTTTATTCCTATTTAAACTACTTTTGGTTGAAACTTTTTCTCTTCCTAAATTTGTTCTTTAGGAAAGGAACTTTAATAAATAACTATAGAATAGTTAGTGAATTTCTCTTTTTTTCTTGAGGTAAACTTAGTTAAGTGTTTATATATTTATTTGGAGAAAATTCTTTGGTTATTTACTGTTTATTTGTTTTATTATTAAGTGAAACTTTATGAGTACAATTAGAAGTTTACATTTAAAGATCTACTTCCTTAGTAATTAGTGTAGCTTTAATTTTTAATGAATTAGCCTTAGTTGATTGATGGAGTATTTGCTAAGTCTTCTTTTTTGGTCAATTTAGTTAACACTTGGATGCTTAATTTAATATCAATGCGGAAATAAATCTATTTTATTCCTATTCAAACTACTTTAGATTGAAACATTTTCTCTTCCTAATTTTGTTCTTTCTTAAAAATAACTTTAATAAATAACTATAGAATGGTTAGTGAATTTCATTTTTTTTTCTTGAGGTGAACTTAGTTAATTGTTTATATATTTATTTGGGGGAAATTCTTTGGTTATTTACTGTTTATTTGTTTTACTATTAAGTGAAA
Source organism: Pardosa pseudoannulata (assembly GCA_032207245.1). NCBI lineage: Eukaryota > Metazoa > Arthropoda > Arachnida > Araneae > Lycosidae > Pardosa > Pardosa pseudoannulata. The sequence continues at coordinate 70,823,250 of CM063507.1, read as the reverse complement.
CTTTATGAGTACAATTAGAAGTTTACATTTAAAGATCTACTTCCTTAGTAATTAGTATTGCTTTAATTTTTAATGAATCAGACTTAGTTGATTGATAGAGTATTTGGTAAGTCTTCTTTTTTAATTGATTTAGTTAACACTTAGATGATTAATTTTATATCAATGTAGAAATAAATCTATTTTATTCCTATTTTAACTACTTTTGATTGAAATATTTTCTCTTCCTAATTTTGTTCTTTCGGAAAAATAACTTTAATAAATAACTATAGAATAGTTAGTGAATTTCTTATTTTTTGTTGAGGTAAACTTAGTTAATTGTTTATATAATTATTTGGAGGAATTTCTTTGGTTAGTTACAGTTTATTTGTTTCATTATTAAGTGAAACTTTTTGAGTACAATCAGAAGTTTAGAGTTAAAGATCTACTTTTTTATTAGTATAGCTTTAATTTTGGGGAATTAGACTTAGTGGATAGTTAGAGTATTTCCTGTGTCTTCATTTTTAATAGATTTAGTTAACACTTGGATACTTAATTTTATATCTATGAAGAAATAAATCTATTTTTTTCTTGTTGATTGAAATATTTTCTTTTCCAAATTTTGTTCTTTCGCGAAAGGAACGTTAATAAATAACTATAGAATAGATAGTGAATTTCTCATATTTTATTGAGGTAGACGTAGTTAATTGTTTATATATTTATTTAGAGGAAATTCTTTGGTTAGTTACAGTTTACATGTTTTATTAGCAATTGAAATG
>CM063507.1:70814995-70817495 GCA_032207245.1 Pardosa pseudoannulata | reverse complement strand
ATATAGAATTCTATCTGTGACAGAAATTTCATAACATGCTCTCTCTCTCTGTATATATATATATATATATATATATATATATGTGTGTGTGTGTGTGTGTATGTGGGTGTGTGTAAAAACTTAACGTCCACATACTTTAAAAATACTCTAGAATAATGTAGCCCAGTTGATTGATGCAATCTTACAAAAGCATCTTTTATTTAGAACACCAGATAACTTACAAATCCCCGTACAAAACAGGAAAAATTGGATGATATAGTACATCGCGTTCTCAAAGGAAAAGCGCTATTTATAACTTAATTTCCACATAATTCAAAAATACTGTAGAATAATGCAACCGAGTTAATTGGTGCAGACTTATAAAAACATTGTTTATTTAGAACACCAGATAACACACAAATCCATGTAGGGAAAAAGAACACAAACTGAAAATATTTGAATATAATTACATCGCTTTCTGAAAGAAAAAGCCTCAAAATTTGTGTGCTAGGCCTATTTATTAAGTATGGGAAGGGAGTGGTTCCGAGAATGATGTCATTCCAGTAACCAATCACTTTACTCTAATTAAATCTCTTTTAATCTAGAACGTAGTACGTCACAATGTGAGGGAAAAAATTAATCAACGGGGCTGCGATTCTAAATTTAAAGTGCCAGGAAATGAAGTGTTCTTCCCGTATTTAAGAAACATATGTTTTAGAATGTTATTATTACATATATATAAGAGGGTATATCAGGTTTTAGAACTTTCATTAAATGATGAAAGTGGGAGAAATGTTCCCCTGACACGCCTACAATAGTTGAGCCTGGAGTACTAAATGCACTTTCTTTTTAGATACTTTAATAATATGTTAATATTGAAACTGGATTAAGTGATTTTGCATTTTGTTTGGGAATAGTGTTATAGATTCTTTAGTAAGTAATGACTACAAATTTAGTAATGGTTTATTGATTTGGTGAAAAAATAAAACTAATTTACATTGCTTCTTACCCCTATAGTAGCTAAATCTTGATACTAAATTTACTTAATTACTATTACTATTTACTAAATTAATATTTAAATACTATATTTACTTTTTAAAATCATATTAATTCGAACCTTTTAGGGTCATTTTGGTTATGATTTAGACTGATATCTTCTGATATGATACGTAGTTTACAAAATGCATTAACATTTCATTAACTCAATTATATGCTCCGTACTAATATTTTCTGAAATAATACATAGCTTTGAAAAATACAGTAATATTTTCATTAATACAGTTATATGCTCTGTACTGATATCTTCTGAAATAACACGTAGTTTAGAACATATATTAACATTTCCATTACCTCTATTATATGATTCTTACTGATTATTCTGAAATGATACATAGTTTAGAAAATCACACTAATACTTTCATTGATACAGTTATATGCTCAGTACTAATATCTTCTGAAATGTGCGTAGTTTAGAAAATACATTAATATTTTCATTAACTCAATTATATGCTTCTTACTGATATTTTCTGAAATGACACAAAATTTAGAAAAATATATTCTACAATTTTCATTAATACAGTTATATGCTCCGTACTGATATCTTCTGATATGATACATAGTTTAGAAAATACATTAACATTTCCATTAACTCAGTTATATGCTTCTTACTGATATTTTCTGAAATGATACATAATTTAGAAAAATACACTAACATTTTCATTAATACAGTTATATGCTCCGTACTGATATCTTCTGATATGATACGTAGTTTAGAAAATACATTGACATTTTCATTAACTTATTTATATGTTCCGTACTGATATTTTCTGAAATGATACATAGTTTAGAAAATACACTAACATTTTCATTTATTCAATTATATAATCCGTACTGATATCTTCTGAAATGATACGTAGTTTAGAAAATACATTAATATTTTCATTGACTCATTTATTTGCTTCTTACTGATATTTTCTGAAATGATACATAGTTCAAAAAAATACACTAACATTTTCATTAATACAGTTATATGCTCCGTACTGATATCTTCTGAAATGATACGTAGTTTAGAACATATATTAACATTTCCATTACCTCTATTATATGATTCTTACTGATTATTCTGAAATGATACATAGTTTAGAAAAATACACTAACATTTTCATTAATATAGTTATAAGCTCCGTACTGATATCTTCTAAAATGATACGTAGTTTAGAAAATACATTAACATTTTCATTGATTTAACTATATGCTTCTTACTGATATTTTCTGAAATAATACATAGTTTAGAAAAATACACTAACATTTTCATTGATACAGTTATATGCTCCGTACTGATATCTTCTGAAATGATACGTAGTTTAGAAAATACATTAACATTTTCATTTATTCAATTATATGCTCCGTACTAATATTTTCTGAAATAATACATAATTTAGAATAATTTTCATTGACTCTATTGTATACTCCCTGTTGTCTTCTGAAATGATACGCAATTTAAAAAAAAAATACACTAACA
>CM063507.1:70787495-70799995 GCA_032207245.1 Pardosa pseudoannulata | reverse complement strand
CGAATTTTTCATAACAGAGGAAAGTTTAATGAATATATAAAATTGCAAATATCTCGAAAACGGTGCGTCCTAGGTGAAAAATAATGAAAAAAATGCTGCCTTAGGAACTCCATATAGTTTTCGATATATTTTCCGTAACCTTATCAAAACATGAATTTGAAAAGATTTTAAAAATTCACCGAACCATAGACATACCCAGTGCTCCGAGGGAATGTATTTACCAGCGAATTTTTCAGAACACAGGATAGTTTAATGAATATATAAAATTTGAAATATCTCGAAAACGGTGCGTCCTAGGTGAAAAATAATGAAAAAAATGCTGCCTTAGGAACTCCATATAGTTTTCGATATATTTTCCGTACCCCTTATCAAAACATGAATTTGAAAAGATTTTAAAAATTCACCGAACCATAGACATACCCATGCACCGAAGGAATGTATTAACCAGCGAATTTTTCAGAACACAGGATAGTTTAATGAATATATAAAATTTGAAATATCTCGAAAACGGTGCGTCCTAGGTGAAAAATAATGAAAAAAATGCTGCCTTAGGAACTCCATATAGTTTTCGATATATTTTCCGTTCGACTTACTAAAATAGGAATTGGAAAAATTTTTAAAAATTACCCGAACCATAGACATACCCAGTGTACCAAGTATTAACCAGCGAATTTTTCAGAACACAGGAAAGTTTAATGAATATATAAAATTGCAAATATCTCGAAAACGGTGCGTCCTAGGTGAAAAATACCGAAAAAAAATGCTGCCTTAGGAACTCCATATAGTTTTCGATATATTTTCCGTACCCCTTATCAAAACATGAATTTGAAAAGATTTTAAAAATTCACCGAACCATAGACATACCCAGTGCACCGAGGGAATGTATTTACCAGCGAATTTTTCAGAACACAGGATAGTTTAATGAATATATAAAATTTGAAATATCTCGAAAACGGTGCGTCCTAGGTGAAAAATAATGAAAAAAATGCTGCCTTAGGAACTCTATATAGTTTTCGATATATTTTCCATATCACTTACTAAAATAGGAATTGGAAAAAATTTTAAAAATTACCCGAAGCGTAGACATTCCTCTTGCACCGAGGAAAATGTTAATCAGCTATTTTATCAGAACACAGGAAAATTTAATAAATATATAAAATTGCAAATATCTCGAAAACGGTGCGTCCTAGGTGAAAAATAATGAAAAAAAATGCTGCCTTAGGAACTCTATATAGTTTTCGATATATTTTCCATATCACTTACTAAAATAGGAATTGGAAAAAATTTTAAAAATTACCCGAAGCGTAGACATTCCTCTTGCACCGAGGAAAATGTTAACCAGCGAATTTTTCACAACAGAGGAAAGTTTAATGAATATATAAAATTGCAAATATCTCGAAAACGGTGCGTCCTAGGTGAAAAATAACGAAAAAAATGCTGCCTTAGGAACTCCATAGAGTTTCCGATATAGTTTCCGCACCCCTTATCAAAACATGAATTTGAAAATATTTTAAAAATTCACCGAACCATAGACATACCCAGTGCTCCGAGGGAATGTATTAACCAGCGAATTTTTCAGAACACAGGATAGTTTAATGAATATATAAAATTTGAAATATCTCGAAAACGGTGCGTCCTAGGTGAAAAATAATGAAAAAAATGCTGCCTTAGGAACTCTATATAGTTTTCGATATATTTTCCTTATCCCTTATCAAAACATGAATTTGAAAAGATTTTAAAAATCCCCCGAACCATAGACATACCCCGTGCACCGGGGGAATGTATTTACCAGCGAATTTTTCAGAACACAGGAAAGTTTAATAAATATATAAAATTGCAAATATCTCGAAAACGGTGCGTCCTAGGTGAAAAAAAAATGAAAAAAATGCTGCCTTAGGAACTCTATATAGTTTTCGATATATTTTCCGTTCGACTTACTAAAATAGGAATTGGAAAAAATTTTAAAAATTACCCGAATCGTAGACATTCCTCTTGCACCGAGGAAAATGTTAATTAGCTATTTTATCAGAACACAGGAAAATTTAATAAATATATAAAATTGCAAATATCTCGAAAACGGTGCGTCCTAGGTGAAAAATAATGAAAAAAATGCTGTCTTAGGAACTCCATATAGTTTTCGATATATTTTCCGTACCCCTTATAAAATGAATTTGGAAAAAAATTTTAAAAATTACCCGAAGCGTAGACATACCCCGTAGACCGAGGGAATGTATTAACCAGCGAATTTTTCAGAACACAGGAAAGTTTAATGAATATATAAAATTGCAAATATCTCGAAAACGGTGCGTCCTAGGTGAAAAATAATGAAAAAAATGCTGCCTTAGGAACTCCATATTGTTTCCGATATATTTTCCGCACCCCTTATCAAAACATGAATTTGAAAATATTTTAAAAATCCACCGAACCATAGACATACCCAGTGCACCGAGGGAATGTATTAACCAGCGAATTTTTCATAACAGAGGAAAGTTTAATGAATATATAAAATTTGAAATATCTCGAAAACGGTGCGTCCTAGGTGAAAAATAATGAAAAAAATGCTGCCTTAGGAACTCAATGTAGTTTTCGATATATTTTCCGTACCCCTTATCAAAACATGAATTTGAAATATTTTAAAAATCCACCGAACCATAGACATACCCAGTGCACCGAGGGAATGTATTTACCAGCGAATTTTTCAGAACACAGGATAGTTTAATGAATATATAAAATTTGAAATATCTCGAAAACGGTGCGTCCTAGGTGAAAAATAATGAAAAAAATGCTGCCTTAGGAACTCTATATAGTTTTCGATATATTTTCCATATCACTTACTAAAATAGGAATTGGAAAAAATTTTAAAAATTACCCGAAGCGTAGACATTCCTCTTGCACCGAGGAAAATGTTAACCAGCGAATTTTTCACAACAGAGGAAAGTTTAATGAATATATAAAATTGAAAATATCTCGAAAACGGTGCGTCGTAGGTGAAAAATAACGAAAAAAATGCTGCCTTAGGAACTCCATGTAGTTTCCGATATATTTTCCGTACCCCTTATGAAAACATGAATTTGAAAAGATTTTAAAAATCCACCGAACCATAGACATACCCAGTGCACCGAGGGAATGTATTAACCAGCGAATTTTTCAGAACACAGGATAGTTTAATGAATATATAAAATTGCAAATATCTCGAAAACGGTGCGTCCTAGGTGAAAAATAATGAAAAAAATGCTGCCTTAGGAACTCCATATAGTTTTCGATATATTTTCCGTACCCCTTATCAAAACATGAATTTGAAAAGATTTTAAAAATTCACCGAACCATAGACATACCCAGTGCACCGAGGGAATGTATTTACCAGCGAATTTTTCAGAACACAGGATAGTTTAATGAATATATAAAATTTGAAATATCTCGAAAACGGTGCGTCCTAGGTGAAAAAAAATGAAAAAATGCTGCCTTAGGAACTCTATATAGTTTTCGATATATTTTCCGTTCGACTTACTAAAATAGGAATTGGAAAAAATTTTAAAAATTACCCGAAGCGTAGACATTCCTCTTGCACCGAGGAAAATGTTAATCAGCTATTTTATCAGAACACAGGAAAATTTAATAAATATATAAAATTTGAAATATCTCGAAAACGGTGCGTCCTAGGTGAAAAATAATGAAAAAAATGCTGCCTTAGGAACTCTGTATAGTTTTCGATATATTTTCCATATCACTTACTAAAATAGGAATTGGAAAAAATTTTAAAAATTACCCGAAGCGTAGACATTCCTCTTGCACCGAGGAAAATGTTAACCAGCGAATTTTTCATAACAGAGGAAAGTTTAATGAATATATAAAATTGCAAATATCTCGAAAACGGTGCGTCCTAGGTGAAAAATAACGAAAAAAATGCTGCCTTAGGAACTCCATGTAGTTTCCGATATATTTTCCGTACCCCTTATCAAAACATGAATTTGAAAAGATTTTAAAAATCCACCGAACCATAGACATACCCAGTGCACCGAGGGAATGTATTAACCAGCGAATTTTTCAGAACACAGGATAGTTTAATGAATATATAAAATTTGAAATATCTCGAAAACGGTGCGTCCTAGGTGAAAAATAATGAAAAAAATGCTGCCTTAGGAACTCCATATAGTTTTCGATATATTTTCCGTACCCCTTATCAAAACATGAATTTGAAAAGATTTTAAAAATCCACCGAACCATAGACATACCCCGTGCACCGAGGGAATGTATTAAACAGCGAATTTTTCAGAACAGAAGAAAGTTTAATGAATATATAAAATTTGAAATATCTCGAAAACGGTGCGTCCTAGGTGAAAAATAATGAAAAAAATGCTGCCTTAGGAACTCTATATAGTTTTCGATATATTTTCCATATCACTTACTAAAATAGGAATTGGAAAAAATTTTAAAAATTACCCGAAGCGTAGACATTCCTCTTGCACCGAGGAAAATGTTAACCAGCGAATTTTTCACAACAGAGGAAAGTTTAATGAATATATAAAATTGCAAATATCTCGAAAACGGTGCGTCCTAGGTGAAAAATAACGAAAAAAATGCTGCCTTAGGAACTCCATAGGGTTTCCGATATAGTTTCCGCACCCCTTATCAAAACATGAATTTGAAAATATTTTAAAAATCCACCGAACCATAGACATACCCAGTGCACCGAGGGAATGTATTAACCAGCGACTTTTTCAGAACACAGGATAGTTTAATGAATAATTAAAATTTGAAATATCTCGAAAACGGTGCGTCCTAGGTGAAAAATAATGAAAAAAATGCTGCCTTAGGAACTCCATATAGTTTTCGATATATTTTCCGTACCCCTTATCAAAACATGAATTTGAAAAGATTTTAAAAATTCACCGAACCTTAGACATACCCAGTGCACCGAGGGAATGTATTTACCAGCGAATTTTTCAGAACACAGGATAGTTTAATGAATATATAAAATTTGAAATATCTCGAAAACGGTGCGTCCTAGGTGAAAAATAATGAAAAAAATGCTGCCTTAGGAACTCTATATAGTTTTCGATATATTTTCCGTTCGACTTACTAAAATAGGAATTGGAAAAAATTTTAAAAATTACCCGAAGCGTAGACATTCCTCTTGCACCGAGGAAAATGTTAATCAGCTATTTTATCAGAACACAGGAAAATTTAATGAATATATAAAATTGCAAATATCTCGAAAACGGTGCGTCCTAGGTGAAAAATAATGAAAAAAATGCTGCCTTAGGAACTCTATATAGTTTTCGATATATTTTCCATATCACTTACTAAAATAGGAATTGGAAAAAATTTTAAAAATTACCGAAGCGTAGACATTCCTCTTGCACCGAGGAATGTAAACCAGCGAATTTTTCACAACAGAGGAAAGTTTAATGAATATATAAAATTGCAAATATCTCGAAAACGGTGCGTCCTAGGTGAAAAATAATGAAAAAAATGCTGCCTTAGGAACTCCATAGAGTTTTCGATATATTTTCCGTACCCCTTATCAAAACATGAATTTGAAAATATTTTAAAAATCCACCGAACCATAGACATACCCAGTGCACCGATTGAATGTATTATCCAGCGAATTTTTCAGAACACAGCAAAGTTTAATGAATATATAAAATTTGAAATATCTCGAAAACGGTGCGTCCTAGGTGAAAAATAATGAAAAAATGCTGCCTTAGGAACTCCATATAGTTTTCGATATATTTTCCGTACCCCTTATCAAAACATGAATTTGAAAAGATTTTAAAAATCCACCGAACCATAGACATACCCAGTGCACCGAGGGAATGTATTAACCAGCGAATTTTTCAGAACACAGGATAGTTTAATGAATATATAAAATTTGAAATATCTCGAAAACGGTGCGTCCTAGGTGAAAAATAATGAAAAAAAATGCTGCCTTAGGAACTCCATATAGTTTTCGATATATTTTCCGTACCCCTTATCAAAACATGAATTTGAAAAGATTTTAAAAATTACCGAAGCGTAGACATACCTCTTGCACCGAGGAAAATGTATTAAACAGCGAATTTTTCAGAACACAGGATAGTTTAATGAATATATAAAATTTGAAATATCTCGAAAACGGTGCGTCCTAGGTGAAAAATAACGAAAAAAATGCTGCCTTAGGAACTCCATAGAATTTCCGATATGATTTTCGCACCCCTTATACAAACATGAATTTGAAAATATTTTAAAAATCCACCGAACCATAGACATACCTCTTGCACCGAGGAAAATGTATTAACCAGCGACTTTTCAGAACACAGGATAGTTTAATGAATATATAAAATTTGAAATATCTCGAAAACGGTGCGTCCTAGGTGAAAAATAATGAAAAAAATGCTGCCTTAGGAACTCTATATAGTTTTCGATATATTTTCCATATCACTTACTAAAATAGGAATTGGAAAAAATTTTAAAAATTACCCGAAGCGTAGACATTCCTCTTGCACCGAGGAAAATGTTAACCAGCGAATTTTTCACAACAGAGGAAAGTTTAATGAATATATAAAATTGCAAATATCTCGAAAACGGTGCGTCCTAGGTGAAAAATAATGAAAAAAATGCTGCCTTAGGAACTCTATATAGTTTTCGATATATTTTCCGTTCGACTTACTAAAATAGGTATTGGGAAAAATTTTAAAAATTACCCGAATCGTAGACATTCCTCTTGCACCGAGGAAAATATTAACCAGCGAATTTTTCACAACAGAGGAAAGTTTAATGAATATATAAAATTGCAAATATCTCGAAAACGGTGCGTCCTAGGTGAAAAATAATGAAAAAAATGCTGCCTTAGGAACTCCATATAGTTTTCGATATATTTTCCGTACCCCTTATCAAAACATGAATTTGAAAACATTTTAAAAATTCACGGAACCTTAGACATACCCAGTGCACCGAGGAAATGTATTTACCAGCGAATTTTTCAGAACACAGGAAAGTTTAATGAATATATAAAATTGCAAATATCTCGAAAACGGTGCGTCCTAGGTGAAAAATAATGAAAAAAATGCTGCCTTAGGAACTCCATATAGTTTTCGATATATTTTCCGTACCCCTTATCAAAACATGAATTTGAAAAGATTTTAAAAATTCACCGAACCTTAGACATACCCAGTGCACCGAGGGAATGTATTTACCAGCGAATTTTTCAGAACACAGGATAGTTTAATGAATATATAAAATTTGAAATATCTCGAAAACGGTGCGTCCTAGGTGAAAAATAATGAAAAAAATGCTGCCTTAGGAACTCTATATAGTTTTCGATATATTTTCCATATCACTTACTAAAATAGGAATTGTAAAAAATTTTAAAAATTACACGAATCGTAGACATTCCTCTTGCACCGAGGAATGTGTTTATCAGCTCTTTTATCAGAACACAGAAAAATTTAATGAATATATAAAATTGCAAATATCTCGAAAACGGTGCGTCCTAGGTGAAAAATAATGAAAAAAATGCTGCCTTAGGAACTCTATATAGTTTTCGATATATTTTCCATATCACTTACTAAAATAGGAATTGGAAAAAATTTTAAAAATTACCCGAAGCGTAGACATTCCTCTTGCACCGAGGAAAATGTTAACCAGCGAATTTTTTCACAACAGAGGAAACTTTAATGAATATATAAAATTGCAAATATCTCGAAAACGGTGCGTCCTAGGTGAAAAATAACGAAAAAAATGCTGCCTTAGGAACTCCATATAGTTTTCGATATATTTTCCGTACCCCTTATCAAAACATGAATTTGAAAAGATTTTAAAAATTCACCGAACCATAGACATACCCAGTGCACCGAGGGAATGTATTAACCAGCGAATTTTTCAGAACACAGGATAGATTAATGAATATATATAAAATTGCAAATATCTCGAAAACGGTGCGTCCTAGGTGAAAAATAACAAAATGATGCCTTAGGAACTCTATGTAGTTTTCGATATATATTCAGTATCGCTTATCAAGACAGGAATTGAAAAAATTTTAAAAATTACATGAAGCGTAGACATTCTCGCGTTCGCAATTAATGTAATAACCAGCTATATTATCACAACACAGGAAAATTTAATGAATATATAAAATTGCAAATATCTCGAAAACGGTGCGTCCTAGGTGAAAAATAATGAAAAAAATGCTGCCTTAGGAACTCTATATAGTTTTCGATATATTTTCCATATCACTTACTAAAATAGGAATTGGAAAAAATTTTAAAAATTACCCGAAGCGTAGACATTCCTCTTGCACCGAGGAAAATGTTAACCAGCGAATTTTTCACAACAGAGGAAAGTTTAATGAATATATAAAATTGCAAATATCTCGAAAACGGTGCGTCCTAGGTGAAAAATAACGAAAAAAATGCTGCCTTAGGAACTCCATGTAGTTTTCGATATATTTTCCGTACCCCTTATCAAAACATGAATTTGAAAATATTTTAAAAATCCACCGAACCATAGACATACCCAGTGCACCGAGGGAATGTATTAACCAGCGACTTTTTCAGAACACAGGATAGTTTAATGAATAATTAAAATTTGAAATATCTCGAAAACGGTGCGTCCTAGGTGAAAAATAATGAAAAAAATGCTGCCTTAGGAACTCCATATAGTTTTCGATATATTTTCCGTACCCCTTATCAAAACATGAATTTGAAAAGATTTTAAAAATTCACCGAACCATAGACATACCCAGTGCTCCGAGGGAATGTATTTACCAGCGAATTTTTCAGAACACAGGATAGTTTAATGAATATATAAAATTTGAAATATCTCGAAAACGGTGCGTCCTAGGTGAAAAATAATGAAAAAAATGCTGCCTTAGGAACTCCATATAGTTTTCGATATATTTTCCATATCACTTACTAAAATAGGAATTGGAAAAAATTTTAAAAATTACCCGAAGCGTAGACATTCCTCTTGCACCGAGGAAAATGTTAACCAGCGAATTTTTCACAACAGAGGAAAGTTTAATGAATATATAAAATTGCAAATATCTCGAAAACGGTGCGTCCTAGGTGAAAAATAACGAAAAAAATGCTGCCTTAGGAACTCCATATAGTTTTCGATATATTTTCCGTACCCCTTATCAAAACATGAATTTGAAAATATTTTAAAAATCCACCGAACCATAGACATACCCAGTGCACCGAGGGAATGTATTAACCAGCGACTTTTTCAGAACACAGGATAGTTTAATGAATATATAAAATTTGAAATATCTCGAAAACGGTGCGTCCTAGGTGAAAAATAATGAAAAAAATGCTGCCTTAGGAACTCTATATAGTTTTCGATATATTTTCCATATCACTTACTAAAATAGGAATTGGAAAAAATTTTAAAAATTACCCGAAGCGTAGACATTCCTCTTGCACCGAGGAAAATGTTAATCAGCTATTTTATCAGAACACAGGAAAATTTAATAAATATATAAAATTGCAAATATCTCGAAAACGGTGCGTCCTAGGTGAAAAATAATGAAAAAAATGCTGCCTTAGGAACTCTATATAGTTTTCGATATATTTTCCATATCACTTACTAAAATAGGAATTGGAAAAAATTTTAAAAATTACCCGAAGCGTAGACATTCCTCTTGCACCGAGGAAAATGTTAACCAGCGAATTTTTCATAACAGATTAAAGTTTAATGAATATATAAAATTGCAAATATCTCGAAAACGGTGCGTCCTAGGTGAAAAATAATGAAAAAAATGCTGCCTTAGGAACTCCATATAGTTTTCGATATATTTTCCGTACCCCTTATCAAAACATGAATTTGAAAATATTTTAAAAATCCACCGAACCATAGACATACCCAGTGCACCGAGGGAATGTATTAACCAGCGAATTTTTCAGAACACAGGAAAGTTTAATGAATAATTAAAATTTGAAATATCTCGAAAACGGTGCGTCCTAGGTGAAAAATAATGAAAAAAATGCTGCCTTAGGAACTCCATATAGTTTTCGATATATTTTCCAAACCACTTACTAAAACAGGAATTGGAAAAATTTTAAAAACTACCCGAAACGTAGACATTCCTCTTGCACCGAGTGAATGTGTTAACCAGCGAATTTTTCAGAACACAGGAAAGTTTAATGAATATATAAAATTGCAAATATCTCGAAAACGGTGCGTCCTAGGTGAAAAATAATGAAAAAAATGCTGCCTTAGGAACTCTATATAGTTTTCGATATATTTTCCATATCACTTACTAAAATAGGAATTGGAAAAAATTTTAAAAATTACCCGAAGCGTAGACATTCCTCTTTCACCGAGGAAAATGTTAACCAGCGAATTTTTTCACAACAGAGGAAACTTTAATGAATATATAAAATTGTAAATATCTCGAAAACTGTGCGTCCTAGGTGAAAAATAACGAAAAAAATGCTGCCTTAGGAAATATATGTAGTTTTCGATATATTTTCCGTATCGCTTATCAAGACAGGAATTGAAAAAGGTTTTAAAAATTCACCGAACTATAGACATAAACAGTGCTCCGAGGGAATGTATTTACCAGCGAATTTTTCAGAACACAGGATAGTTTAATGAATATATAAAATTTGAAATATCTCGAAAACGGTGCGTCCTAGGTGAAAAATAATGAAAAAAATGCTGCCTTAGGAACTCTATATAGTTTTCGATATATTTTCCGTTCGACTTACTAAAATAGGAATTGGAAAAAATTTTAAAAATTACCCGAAGCGTAGACATTCCTCTTGCACCGAGGAAAATAGTAATCAGCTATTTTATCAGAACACTGGATAGTTTAATGAATATATAAAATTTGAAATATCTCGAAAACGGTGCGTCCTAGGTGAAAAATAATGAAAAAAATGCTGCCTTAGGAACTCTATATAGTTTTCGATATATTTTCCATATCACTTACTAAAATAGGAATTGGAAAAAATTTTAAAAATTACCCGAAGCGTAGACATTCCTCTTGCACCGAGGAAAATGTTAACCAGCGAATTTTTCATAACAGAGTAAAGTTTAATGAATATGTAAAATTGCAAATATCTCGAAAACGGTGCGTCCTAGGTGAAAAATAATGAAAAAAATGCTGCCTTAGGAACTCTATATAGTTTTCGATATATTTTCCATATCACTTACTAAAATAGGAATTGGAAAAAATTTTAAAAATTACCCGAAGCGTAGACATTCCTCTTGCACCGAGGAATATGTTAACCAGCGAATTTTTCATAACAGAGGAAAGTTTAATGAATATATATAAAATTTGAAATATCTCGAAAACGGTGCGTCCTAGGTGAAAAATAATGAAAAAAAATGCTGCCTTAGGAACTCCATATAGTTTTCGATATATTTTCCGTTCGACTTACTAAAATACGAATTTTAAAAAATTTTAAAAATTACACGAAGCCATAGACATTCCCAGTGCACCGAGAGAATGTATTAAACAGCGAATTTTTCAGAACACAGGAAAGTTTAATGAATATATAAAATTGCAAATATCTCGAAAACGGTGCGTCCTAGGTGAAAAATAATGAAAAAAATGCTGCCTTAGGAACTCCATATAGTTTTCGATATATTTTCCGTACCCCTTATCAAAACATGAATTTTAAAAGATTTTAAAAATTCACCGAAACTTAGACATACCCAGTGCACCGAGGGAATGTATTAACCAGCGACTTTTTCAGAACAAAGCAAAGTTTAATGAATATATAAAATTTCAAATATCTCGAAAACGGTTTTTCCTAGGTAAAAAATAACGAAACAAAATGCTGCCTTAGGAACTGTATATAGTTTTCGATATATTTTCTGTACCACTTACTAAAACAGGAATTGGAAAAATTTTAAAAACTACCCGAAACGTAGACATTCCTCTTGCACCAAGGAAAATGTTAATCAGCGAATTTTTCAGAACACAGGAAAGTTTAATGAATATATAAAATTTGAAATATCTCGAAAACGGTGCGTCCTAGGTGAAAAATAATGAAAAAAAATGCTGCCTTAGGAACTCTATATAGTTTTCGATATATTTTCCATATCACTTACTAAAATAGGAATTGGAAAAAATTTTAAAAATTACCCGAAGCGTAGACATTCCTCTTGCACCGAGGAAAATGTTAATCAGCTATTTTATCAGAACACAGGAAAGTTTAATGAATATATAAAATTGCAAATATCTCGAAAACGGTGCGTCCTAGGTGAAAAATAACAAAAAAAAATGCTGTCTTAGGAACTCCATGTAGTTTTCGATATATTTTCCATATCACTTACTAAAATAGGAATTGGAAAAAATTTTAAAAATTACCCGAAGCGTAGACATTCCTCTTGCACCGAGGAAAATGTTAACCAGCGAATTTTTCACAACAGAGGAAAGTTTAATGAATATATAAAATTGCAAATATCTCGAAAACGGTGCGTCCTAGGTGAAAAATAACGAAAAAATGCTGCCTTAGGAACTCCATGTAGTTTCCGATATATTTACCGTACCCCTTATGAAAACATGAATT
>CM063507.1:70762495-70772495 GCA_032207245.1 Pardosa pseudoannulata | reverse complement strand
TCATTTAGAAAAATTTATATTAAACTACAGATTTTTAGATCTGATTAAAATTACTTTAACAAGAAATTTATTCTACGTTTTCTTTTTAAAGTTAAAATTAATTACAGACATTAATTAGTAAGTGATTGTAAAATTAAAGAAGTATAAATTTATTTAACGGATATAACTGCTGATATTTAAAATTTCTTATGTTGAAAATTTTTTTAAAGACTGATGTAACAACTAGTTCTACTAATTAGTAAGTGATTAGTAAAGTAAAATCAAGACGCTAAGTATTGAAATATGTAAATCTGTAACTGATATGACTGCTGATAGGAGTATCTCAAAAACTGATATGCCGTAGTATGTTGAAATTTTACTTTAAAGACTGATGTAACAACTAGTTCTACTAATTAGTAAGTGATTAGTAAAGTAAAATCAAAATGGTAAGTACTGAAATATGTAAATCTGTAACGGATATAACTGCTGATAGGAGTATCTCAAAAACTGATATGCCGTAGTATAATGAAATTTTACTTTAAAGACTGATGTAACAACTAGTTCTACTAATTAGTAAGTGATTAGTAAAGTAAAATCAAGACGCTAAGTACTGAAATATGTTATCTGTAACGGATATAATATGTAAGATATCTACTGATAGGTAGTATAATGAAATTTTACTTTAAAGACTGATGTAACAACTAGTTCTACTAATTAGTAAGTGATTAGTAAAGTAAAATCAAGACGCTAAGTACTGAAATACGTAAATCTGTAACGGATATGACTGTTGATAGGAGTATCTCAAAAACTGATATGCCATAGTATGTTGAAATTTTACTTTAAAGACTGATGTAACAACTAGTTCTACTACCCTAAATTTTACTGCAATATGTTACTTTCTATAAAACTAAAAATGCATCTCCCTTTTGATTGCATTGTGTACTCTGTATAGAGAAAATTTTCAATTCAGCGAATATAACCACTGATAGTTGTAGCTAAAAAATAAATGCGGTAGAATACAGAAATTGTTTTTAAAGACTGGTGTAACAACTAGTTCTACTGCTCTAATTTTTACTGCAATATGTTGCTCTCTATAAAACTAAAAATGCACCTCCATTTTGATTGCAATCTGCACTCTATATAACAAAAAATTTCAATGCAACGGTTATAAACGCTGATAGGTGTAACTAAATATTATATTGTTAAAATTTTAAAGACTGATGTAACAACTAGTTCTACTGCTCTATTTTTACTGCAATATGTTGCTCTCTATAAAATTTAAAAAATCACATCCATTTCGATTGCAGTCTGCACTCTATATAGCGAAAAAATTTCAATGCAATGATATATATCTGATAAAGGTGTAGCTAAAAACATACGTAGGATGTTAAAATTTTAAAGACTGGTGTAACAACTAGTTCTACAGCTCTAATTTTTACTGCAATATGTTGCTCTCTATAAAACTCAAGATATATCTCCATTTCGATTGCAGTCTGCACTCTATATAGAGAAAACTTTCAATGCAACAACGGATATAACCACTGATAGGTGTGACTAAAAATATTATATGCCGTAGGATATTAAAATTTTTAAAGACTGATGTAACGACTAGTTTTACGGATCTAATTTTTACTGCAATATATTGCTCTCTATAAAATAAAAAATTCATGTCTATTTTGATTGCAGACTGCACTTTATATAGCGAAAAATTTCAATGCAGCGAATATAACCACTGATAGGTGTAGCTTAAAAAATTATATACCTTAGAATATTGAAATTTTAAAGACTGATGTAAGAACTAGTTCTACTGCTCTATTTTATACTGCAATTTTTTACTGTCTCTAAAACTAAAAAAGCATCTCCATTTTGATTGTAATCTGCAGTCTATATAGCAAAAAAATTCAATGCATATAAACTGATATGTAAATTATATGTAGCTATAAAAATTTTAAGACTGATGTAACAAACTAGTTCTATATTCAAATAAAAAAATATCTGATTTTTCTTCTAGAAAACTAAACAAAAAATATAACTTATAGCTAAAAAATTATACTAAAAAAAATTTCTGATTTAACAATTTTATTTTCAAATTTTAATAAAAATTTACTCAACTAGATAAATATTAGAAATATAAATTTTGTTAAAAAATATAGTAATAAAAATTTAAATAATAAAAATATTGTAATAAAATAAAAAAAAATCTCTATAAAATATTTAAAAAAAATTTATAATATTTTAAAAAATTTACTTATAAAAAAAAAATAATTAAATATCAAAAAAAAAAATTTATATAAATAAAAAAAATATAATATAAATAAAAAATAAAATATATATAAAAATTTAAAAATTAAAAATTAAAAATATGTTTTCTATAAACTTCTATTTATAAATTAATAAAAAAATATACAATATAATAAATTATAAAAAAAAAAAATTAATTAAAAATTAAAAAACTATAATATTTTTACTAATATAAACTAAAAAATTCAATAAAAATAAAACAAATAAAAAAAAAATTAATAAAATTAAAATTATAAATAAAAATAAAAAACATTTAATAAAATTACTAAAAATACTTCTATAACAAAAATTATTCATGCATATATAAAAAATAATATTCAAAAAAAAAATACAAATTTAAAAAAAATTAAATTTAAATTATTTTTAAAAAAATCTACTAAACAAAAATAATTTCTCTAAAACTAAAAAAAGCCATATAAATTAAAATAAAAAAATAAATAAATATAAAAAATATTTATAAAAATAAATTTATTTTTAAAAGACTAAACTAGTTCTACTGCTCTAATTTTTACTGCAATATGTTGCTCTCTATAAAACTAAAAAATCACATCCATTTCGATTGCAGTCTGCACTCTATATAGCAAAAAAATTTCAATGCAACGGATATAACTGCTGATAGGTGTAGCTAAAAAATTATATGCCGTAGGATGTTGAAATTTTACTTTATAGACTGATGTAACAACTAGTTCTACTGCTCTAATTTTTACTGCAATATGTTGCTCTCTTGAAAACTATAAATGTATCTCCCTTTTGGTTGCAGTGTGTACTCTGTATAGAGAAAAATTTCAATGCAGCTAATATAGCCACTGATAGGTGTAGATAAAATAATATATGCCATAGAATACTGAAATTGTTTTTAAAGACTGATGTAACAACTAGTTCTACTGCTCTAATTTTTACTGCAATATGTTGCTTTCTATAAAACAAAAAATGCAGCCCTATTTTGTTTGCAATCTGCACTCTATATAGCGAAAAATTTCAATGCAACGGATATAACCAATGATAGGTGTATCTAAAAATTTATATGCCTTAGAATTTTGAAATTTTACTTTAAAGACTGATGTGACAACTAGATCTACTGCTCTAATTTTTACTGTAGTATGTTGCTCTCTAGAAAACTAAAAATGCACTCTATTTTGATTACAGACTGCACTTTATGCAGCGAAAAATTTCAATGCAGGGAATATAACCACTGATAGGTATAGCTTAAAAAATTATACGCCGTAGAATGTTGAAATTTTAAAGTTTGATGTAACAACTAGTTCTACTGCTCTAATTTTTGCTGCATGTCGTTTTTTAGAAAACTAAAAATGCACCTCTATTTTACTTGCAGAGTTCACTTTATGTAGCGAATAATTTCAATGCAAGTAATATAACCACTGATAGGTGTAGCTTAAATAATTATATGTTTTAGAATCTTGAAATTTTACTTTAAAAACTGATGTAACAACTAGTTCTGCTCTAATTTTTACTGCAGTATGTTACTCTCTATAAAACTAAAAATGCACCTCGGTTTTGATTGCACTCTGCACTCTATATAGCGAAAAAATTCAATGCAACAACGGATAAAGCAACTGATAGGTGTAGCTAAAAATATTATATGCCGTATGATATTAAAATTTTAAAGACTGATGTAACAACTAGTTCTACTGCTCTAATTTTTACTGCAGTATGTTGCTCTCTAGAAAACTAAAAATGCACCTCTATTTTGAGTGCAGACTGCACTTGATGTAGCGAAAAATTCCAGTGCAGCGAATATAACTGCTGATAGGTCTACTAAAAGTATAGTAAAAGGTGTACTAAATGTACTTATTGTTATAGCTAAAAATATGTGCCGTAGAATGTTGAAATTTTACTTTGAATACTGATATAACATACAGCACTCATTTTTATGGTAATGTACTTACTCTCTATAAAACTAAAAATTTTAACATGATTAAAAAACTATTGGCTACAGCGAGATGCCAGCACTTACTTCTATTTATTGTTGAATTAATATAGACAACAAGTTGTTGAATAGAATTCTAGTCACTGTTTAATTAATATTGTATAAATTTTGACGTTATTAAAAGATAATATTTGAGCAGTTGTGCAAGTGTCTACTTTATTAAAGACTTGAAATATCGCATCTTCTATTCAAAATAAAACAAACTTAACCGAGGCACACACAAAAGAAACGTGTATAATTTAATAGATTTACAGTATTGTCATGTGACGCCTACGTCAGATTTTTTTTATCTAGTTATTTACTGTTAATACACCTTACTTAAATCTCCTTCCCGCATGCGGTAAAGTTTAAATAAACACATTCCATTACCACTCTCTTTGTCTGTCATCCCTGTTCTTCGAAATCGAAAGTATAAGATCTCGAATCAGCAAAGAAGATAAAAAAATAAATAAATAAAGTTAGCATCGAAGCCGAACCATCGAGTTGAATTGTTTTTAAAGTCTGAACACAATTAAACCTCTTCCCTATTTAACACCGAACAATGCCGACCGTTGCTTGTCAATGGAAAATCAATACTGGAATCAGAGAATATATAAATTAATTTTCACCTGCAGCCTGCAAAGAAAAATGTTTTTCGGGAAAAACTCTCAAAACTTAATTAATTTTGCGCTCCGTTTATCTAATTTACCAGTAACAAGATATCAAAGAGTTCTAAACATTGTTCTTGCCCCTGCCGCACCCCCCTCCCCCGGCAAACCCCTTTAAAAATCCCCCCCTACACATCGTGACTTAACGAAAAGTATAAAATAATTACTTGCAAGGGGTACTTAAGAATGTTTCTTGTTTAACCGAAAGATTTCTAAAATACTCATTGTTCGGTAAATTGAACGGTGTTTAGAAAATTTTCTAGGCATTAAAGTGGATTTGAAAAATTCAAATAAGTAAATAGCTTTTAATTTTCAAAGCTACAATATTTATATGAATTAGGCTCGGGTAATGGGCAACTTTTTTCTTTCTTTTTTGTTCTTTATCTTATATCTGCTTGCTGCACGCCATTTTGGAAAGAGCTTAATGCACTTTGGATACATTATCAAAAATGCAGACTTCATTTTCTTTGTAATCGAATTAGCTCTGGTTAATATTAAGAGAATGTGTTTATTTTTTAAATGCATTTACTTTTTTAAAAGAAAAAAATAATACAACATATATATACGTTTACTTAACAGTGAGTGCTTTGGAAATAGGTTTGTTTTACATTCATTTTTTTGGTGTTTCATGTTTATTTAAATATTAAACTACTAGAAATTAAGAAAAGTTAAGTGCACACAATGGAATGTAAATTCTAAAGAGCTTAAAAGCAAACCATAATCTCATGTGCAACTAACGGTAAATGAAAATAATTCATATTATCTCGAAGAGTAACAAAATTATACCTTACACTTACCTTTTTTATTGTATTAAAGGTAAAATAACATTCATTTACTAGCGGAATAGTTTGTAGCCTTATATTAACACTATTGTACGGCAATAAAATTACTTTAATACTAATATACGATAATGAAAAATGCTAATGACTTTGGACTTTCCACTTTCAAGTTATTATTTCAATTCCATTACATTTAAAAAAAGGATAAAAGAAAAGTGGGAATTTCACAAATATAGTACAGAACAATGTGAAAAATATCCATACGGAAAAAATAGTTGTGACGTTTATAAATCGATTGTGGTGCCATCTTTCGAATGAAAAATTAATAATAAAAATTGTTTAAAATGAACTTAATGTATTGTAAATTAAACTTATAAATTTTCTATTACTTCATACTAGCATATATAACATCATGCGCCGGTACCAGTAAAATATTAATTTTCCAGAATTGTAAAGTACCCGAGTCAGGTAAAAATAAGAGATTTGAAAAAAAATTTTCAATTTTACAACTCCTCTTCAACCTCCACTCAAAATACAGTTCCTTTTAAGTCAAAGAGTTTTTAAATTAATTTTACAATTTACACTAAATCACAAATTTGTGATGAAAATCACACTCAGTTTATTTAATTTGTGATTAAGTGAATGTTTCAGTCTATTTAGTATGAATGTTATGTGTTTCCTTTGTGTTTTCTTTGTTTAATTCAATTCTATTTTAAATATTCAATTTTTGTAAAATTTTTCCTCAAAATGTTGTTTTTGTTTATGTATCAATTTGTTGAGTTACGATCCCCTCGCCAGATTTCAAACGCCACGCTGCAAGCACGCCAATTTCGCCAAATGTGGTTGAAGCACCAACAAGATCCATGATTAGAAACAGGAGAGTGGGCTAAGAAGAGGAGTTGAAAAAGGATAAAAGAAAAGTGTGAATTTCACAAATACAGTATAGGACGATGTGAAATATATCCATACGGAAAAATATAGTTGTGACGTTAAAACAATCGATAGTGGTGCCATCTTTCGAAGGAAAAATTAATAATAAAAATTGTTTAAAATGAACTTAATGTATTGTAAATTAAACTTATAAATTTTCTATTACTTCATGCTAGCATATATAACATCATATGCGGTACCAGTAAAATTTTAATTTTCCAGAATTGTAAAGTACCCTAAGAGGCAGGTAAAAAATGGTTTGTTTTTGGCTCAGAATTATCTTGCAACAAAAAAACAATCGATGATTAATTTAAAATTATCGCATATGTACCTAATCTATTATTTAAGCCGAATATAAAAGAAAATTATTTGCTTAATATCTAAGTTCAGTGATGAAACGTATGAAAATAATGCAGACGATATTTAAATAATTTAAAATAAAAAATGATTAAGTGAGATGGAATGACGCCATAATGCTAGGAAAAGTGTTATTTTTACCTATTTATTAGGAGTTTCCGGAACTGTAAAGTACCATATGAGGCAAGCAAAAAATGGTTTGTTTGTTGGCTGAGAATTATCTGGAACGCACTCAATAATTTTTTTACCTTCATACGCTTCTAAAGTCTCATACTGTGAATACAGTTTAGAATCATGTTGAATTCATTTAGTCAAACCATGTGGTTGAGTATAAAAAACAAGCACACAAACGAAGAAACTTCTTAATTTTCAAAGATATGTAACTTAACCCTCTAAGCGGTTCGCACGTACAATTCCGCCAAACCGATGATGTCTTCAAAATGTACAATTTTTCGACCTCCAAAAAAACGCTCCCCCCCCCCCCCCCACTCCAAAAATGGATGTAATGTACATTTTTGACAGTGCTTTCCTTCATGGAGTTTTGAGGGTCAGGTCTATTGTTTAGGAACTGCACCCCTCTTTCACTGACATTTCTTGAGGGATGCAACCCTATCCCCTGAGACACAAAGACGCTGATAGCTTTTCATGGCTTTGTAAATCTCTATTTCGAAGTATTTCGTTTGCGGTAACAGATGTATCTCTAATTGCACCCCTTAAATATCTTGGATGACTTTCGTAAAAAAAATATAAATAAGTCTCTCAAAGAATATTTTTATTTGTACTTTTAGAATCCATTATTTCTTATGGGATAATATTCGAGACTTGGCGAGCTTTATGTGTATTAAAAATTAACAATCTATAATATCTATTTATATATCAATATATAACCGGAAGTAAAGGGGCAATAACGAGGTTGGGTTTTCCATATTCCATTCTAGTCGACAAAGGGTGAAGGTAAAAATCATAGAACTCTTTGGCCACTGACATTAGCGTATTTTGGAGAATTTTTTTCTAGATGTGTTCCACTCGGAGGGTTAAACGCTAGATATTTATTAGTCCATGAATAGACTCCTAGACTTTTATGAAAATAATTTGTTGTTAATACCGGAGATAAAATTTTCATTGCAACAAAAAATAATCGATGATTCAATTTAAAATTATCACATGCACATAATCTATTATTTAAGCCAAATATAAAAGAAAATTATTTAGGTAATATCTAAGTTCAGTGATACAACGTATGAAAATAATGCAGACGATATTTAAATAATTTAAAATAAGAAATGAATCCAATGACTAATATTAATTGTTTAAAGAAATGACGTCATAATGCTAGAAAAAAAATATTATTTTTACCTATTTATTATGTGATAAACTGGTAAATTTAATCGCCTGTTCTTAACCGAGAAAAACAGGGCTTGAAATAACGGCATTAAACGCTCGAAAAGGGGGAAAGAGGTGGAATTCGAACGTTTAAAAGAAGACACTATTTTTTCCTGTGATATGAAGTATATTTATACCTATTTATTTTAGAATCGGATAGATCGTTTAGGAGATGATAAAATTGACTCGCTTTGAATTTTGCTAACCCTAACTCATAAAGAATCCAATAGAACAATTTGTCGAACGTCACAAACTACTATAAAGCCCTTCCCATTCATTTTTTATGTTTAAAACAACCAATAGACAAACAATAAACTGCCCCTCCATTTGAAACAAAAGCTAGAATTGTCATAAGTTTAGATGTGCCCTGCTGCGTGAAATTGCCTTATATGGATGCCACTATCCATTCTAGGTCCAACCGCTTTTTAAATTCGAGGACAAGTGGGCAGATAACTCAAGCTATTATTATATAGTGGATACTTTCTGTATGTGAATGTATGTTTGCCTTGAATTTCGAAATGACTAGATCGATCGTGATTGGATTTTGCATGGTGATCAGGTCAACTCTGTAAAGGTTACAAGCAAGTCAAATCGTTATAAAGTTAAGAGCATGATGCAGACAAAAAACAATCGATCTCCAAGCTGATGATTATGTCCATTATACTATAAATTTAACCTCCTGCTCTTAACTGGGGAAAACAGGGCTTGGAATAATGGCATTAAACGCTCGAAAAGGGAGAAAGGGATGGATTTAGAACGTTTTAAAGACGACAGTATTTTTTGCTGTGATATGAAGCATATTTATACCAATTTACTTGAGAATCGGATAGATGATTTAGGAGAAGAAAAACTTTACTCGCTTTGAATTTTGCTAAACCTAACTCCTCAGAGTTCCAGTATGGATGCCTCTATACATTCCAGGTCCAAGCGCTTCATAAATTCCATAAATTTAATGCCATTATTTCGAGCCCCATTTTCCTCGGTTAACAGCAGCCGATTAAATTTATCATATTATAAGTAGATGAAAATAATATTTTTTCTAGCATTATGACGTCATTCCTTTAACCATCTCATTTAATCATTTCTTATTTTAAATTATTTAAATATCGTCTGCATTATTTTCATGCGTTTCATCACTGAACTTAGATATTGCGTACATAATTTTCTTTTATATTTGGCTTAAATAATAGATTAAGTACATATGTGATAATTTAGTAAGAAGCATCTTTCAACAAAAAATAATCCATGATTAAATTCATCGATTATTTTTTGTTGAAAGATACTTCTCAGCCAAAAAAGAAACATTTTTTTTACCTGAATACATAACCTACTTACAATTCTAGGAAATTAAACGTTTTATAGATCCCGTCATATGACAGGCTATATAATCTAGTTCTTTCTTAATAAATAAAAAAGCTGCAGAGAAAAAATAATCGATGATTAAATTCATCGATTATTTTTTGTTGCAAGATACTTCTCAGCCAAAAAAGAAACAATTTTTTTACCTGAATACATAACCTGCTTACAATTCTAGAAAATTAAACGTTTTACTGATCCCGTCATATGACGGGCTATATGCTAGTTCTTTCTTAATAAATAAAAAAGCTGTAGAGAAAAAATAATCGATGATTAAATTCATCGATTATTTTTTGTTGAAAGATACTTCTCAGCCAAAA
>CM063507.1:70737495-70757495 GCA_032207245.1 Pardosa pseudoannulata | reverse complement strand
AATATCGTTGAACCTTCCAGATGGTTTAATAGAACACTTAAATCAAATGAATTCTTTGGAATAATAGATAATCAAGCCTGGAATAACACTATTTATCTAAGAACTAATCTTAACCTGAATCTTTTCCTTTTTTATCACATACAGGTTAACATATGATATGGCTTTTACGGTACTTCTTCATTTGTATTAATCAACAAATATCGCTGACCTTTCTAAATGGTTTAATATATCTCATAAATCAAATGAATTCTTCGGATCAATGTAATGATCAAGTCACAATGATTCTACAATAAGATTGTTTATCTAAAAGTATATCCTAACATAACCTCATGCTTTGTCCTCGTATTCATGTTAACGTATGATAAAACTTTTATAATACTTCTTCAATTCTATTAATCAAAGAATACCTTTGAAATTTCTAGATGGTTTAATAAAACACTTAAATCGAAAAAATTCTTTGGAATAATAGATAATCAATCCTGGAATAACACTATTTATCTAAGAACAAATTTTAACCTGAATCTTTTCCTTTTTTTACACATATAGGTTAACTTATGATATGGCTTTTACAGTACTTCTTCATTTGTATCAATCAAAAAATATCGTTAAATTTTCTAAATGGTTTAATATAACTCATAAATCAAATGAATTCTTAGGAATAATGTAATGATCAACTCACAATGAGACTGTTTATTTAAAAATATATCCTAAACATAACCTAATTTCCTCGTATACAGGTTATCGTATGATGATACTTTTACAAAACTTCTTCAATTCTATTAAACAAAAAATATCGTTGAACTTTCCATTTGGTTTAATATAATACTTAAATCAAATGATTTCTTTGGAATAATAGATCATCAAGCCTGGAGTAACACTATTTATCTAAAGGCAAAACTTAACCTGAATCTTTTCCATTTTTTAATCACATATAGATGAACGCATGGTATGACTTTTACGGTACTTCTTCATTTGTATTAATCAAAAAATATCGTTCAACTTTCTAAGTGGTTTAATATATCGCATAAATCAAACGAAGTCGTTTTAATAATGTAATGATCAAGTCAGAATGATTCCACAATAAGACTGATTTTCTAAAAACGTATCCTAAACATGACCTGATGTCCTCGTATACAGGTTAACATATGATGATACTTTTACAATACTCCTTCAATTCTATTAATTAAAAAATATCGTTGAACTTTCCAGATGGTTTAATATAATACTTAAATCAAATGAATTCTTTGGAATAATAGATAATCAAGCCTGGAATAACACTATTTATCTAAGAACAAATCTTAACCTGAATCTTTTACTTTTTTATCACATAGAGGTTAACGTATGATATGGCTTTTACGGTCCTTCTTCACTTGTATTAATCAAAAAATATCGTTGAACTTTCCAATAACTTTCTAAATGGTTTAATATATCACTTAAATCAAATGAATTCTTCGGAATAATGTATTGATTAAATCACAATAATTATACAATAAGACTGTTTATCTAAAAACATATCCTAAACATAACCTGATGCTTTATCCTCGTATACAGGTTAACGTATGATGATACTTTTAAAATACTTTTTCAATTCTATTAATTAAAAAATATCGTTGAAATTTCCAGATGGTTTAATATAACACTTAAATCAAATGAATTCTTTGGAATAATAGATAATCAAGCCTGGAATAACACTATTTATCTAAGAACAAATCTTAACCTGAATCTTTTCCTTCTTTTATCACATATAGGTTAACATATGATATGGCTTTTACAGTATTTCTTCATTTGTATTAATCAAAAAATATCGTTGAACTTTCGAATAACTTTCTAAATGGTTTAATATATCGCATACATCAAATGAATTCTTCGTAATAATGTAATGATCAAGTCAAAATGATTCCACAATAAGACTGTGTTTCTAAAAACATATTCTAAATATAACCTCACGTCCTCGTTAACGTATTATGATACTCATTCAATACTTCTTCAAGTCTATTAACCAAAAAATATCGTTGAACTTTCCAGATGATTTAATATAACACTTAAATCAAATGAATTCTTTGGAATAAGAGATAATCAAGCTTGGAATAACACTATTTATCTAAAAACAAATCTTAACCTGAATCTTTTCCTTCTTTTATCACATATAGTTTAACGTATGATATGACTTTTACGGTATTTCTTCATTTGTATTAATCAAAAAATATCGTTCAACTTTCTAAGTGGTTCAATATGTTGCATAAATCAAATGAATTCTTCGTAATAATGTAATGATCAAGTCAGAATGATTCCACAATAAAACTGATTTTCTAAAAACGTATCCTAAACATAACCTGATGTCCTCGTATACAGGTTAACGTATGATGATACTTTTACAATACTCCTTCAATTCTATTAATTAAAAAATACCGTTGAAATTTCCAGATGGTTTAATATAACACTTAAATCAAATGAATTCTTTGGAATAATAGATAATCAATCCTTGAATAACACTATTTATCTAAAAACAAATCTAACTTGAATCTTTTCCTTTTTTTCACATAGAGGTTAACGTATTATATGGCTTTTACTGTACTTCTTCATTTGTATTAATCAAAAAAAATATCGTTGAACTTTCCAATAACTTTTTAAATGGTTTAATATATCTCTTAAATCAAATGAATTCTTCGGAATAATGTAATGATCAAATCACAATGATTCCACAATAAGACTGTTTATCTAAAAACATATCCTAAACATAACCTGATGTCCTCGTATACAGGTTAGCGTATGATGAGACTTTTACAATACTTCTCCAATTCTATTAATCAAAAAATATCGTTGAACCTTCCAGATGGTTTAATAGAACACTTAAATCAAATGAATTCTTTGGAATAATAGATAATCAAGCTTGGAATAACACTATTTATCTAAGAACAAATCTTAACCTGAATCTTTTCCTTTTTTTATCACATATAGGTTAACGTATGATATGGCTTTTACGGTACTTCTTCATTTGTATTAATGAAAAAAATATCGTTGAACTTTCTAAATGGTTTAATATATCGCATAAATCAAATGAATTCTTCGGAATAATGTATTAATCAAGTCACAATGATTCCACAATGAGACTGTTTATCTAAAAACATATCCTAAACATAACCTGATGCTTTGTCCTCGTATACAGGTTAACGTATGATGATACTTTTAAAATACTTTTTCAATTCTATTAATTAAAAAATATCGTTGAACTTTCCAGTTGGTTTAATATAACACTTAAATCAAATGAATTCTTTGGAATAATAGATAATCAAGCCTGGAATAACACTATTTATCTAAAAACAAATCTTAACCTGAATCTTTTCCTTTTTTTATCAACGTGAAGCAATAACGATGATCGTTTGCTTCTTTCCCCAAGTAAGGAAAACCATTCAGAACGGACTTACTATTAACATCTGATGCAAGCCAAATTTGATGCCAAATTTGTTAAGTTGATTAGAAATTTCCCAGGTAGTCAAAATGACTGCTTTTGGGCAATACGGGTATAATACTTATATATACCGGAAATAAAGAGGGTGGGAAGCAACTACAATGATTAAAAAATACATTTATATGTTATAGAAAAGGTCAAAAAATTCTAAGAAGCTGTGTCATTATATACACAACTGTTTTTATAATTGAAATTGAAAAGATCAAAATGATTTCCTTAAGCAATCTAATGTTAAGAGCAGGCTATTAAATTTATCATTTTATCACATAATAAATAGGCAAAAATCACATGTTTTCCTAGAATTATGATGTCATCTTGTTAACCATCTCATTGAATCACTTCTTATTTTAAATTATTTAACTATCCTCTGCATTATTTTCATAAGTTTGATCACTAAACTTAGATATTACGTTAATAATTTTCTTTTATATTTGGCTTAAATAATAGTTTAGGTACCTATGTGGTAATTTTAAATTGAATCATCGATTGTGTTTTGTTGCAATGAAAATTTAATCACCGGTATTAACAACAAATTCTATCTACCTCCAGTGTGTAGTGGAAAGGATAGTTTCATTCTTTTACTTCCATTAATTACTGTGACAAAAATATTGGATAGAACTCGACGATAATTTCGACGTAGCTAAGAAAACTTTCAATTATCTTTCTAAATTAATTCAACTGGATTCTAAACTGCAGTCACAGTATCGGTAGACATTAGAGGAGTATGAAGATAAACAAATTATTGAGAGTGTACCAGATAATTTTCAGACTAAAAACAAACCATTTTTTTTAACTGCCTCATAGGGTACTTTACAATTCTGGAAAATTAAAAATTTTACTGATCCCGTCACATGACGGGCTATATGCTACTTATGTATATATTTAGACTGTCTAGAAAATAATGTTACCAACATACAATCGGTTCAGAAAAAATATTTGACATTACTTTCCGGACAGACTATGTATACATGACGTAAATATATAATCTACTAGTATATAGCCCGTCATATGACGGGATCGGTAAAATTTTTAATTTTTCAGAATTGTAAAGGCAGGTTAAAAAAGTGGTTTGTTTTTTTGGCTGAGAATTACCTTTCAACAAAAATAATCGATTAAAATTATCACATATGTACTCAATCTATTATTTAAGTCAAATAAAAAAGAAAATCATTTATGTAATATCGAAGTTTAGTGATAAAACGTATGGAAATATTGCAGAAAATATTTAAATAATTTAAAATAAGAAATGATTAAATGAAATGGTTAAAGGAATGACGTCATAAGGCTAGAAAAAAATTGTTCCTTTCAACAAAAATAATCTCATTAAAATTATCACATATGCACTCAATCTATTATTTAAGTCAAATAAAAAAGAAAATCATTTATGTAATATCGAAGTTTAGTGATAAAACGTATGGAAATATTGCAGAAAATATCTAAATAATTTAAAACAAGAAATGATTCAGTGAAATGGTTAAAGAAATGACGTCATAAGGCTAGAAAAAAATTGTTATTTTTACTTATTTATTATGGGATAAGTTGATAAATTTAATCGCTTGCTCTTAAAATGGGGCTTGATATAAGGGCATTAAACGCTCGAAAAAGGGACGGGGTGGATTTCGAACGTTTTAAAGAGGACAGTATTTTTCGCTGTGATACGAAACCTATTCATACCAATTTACTTCAGAATCGGATCTATATTTTAGGAAAAGATAGACTTTACTCGCTTTGAATTTTGCAAACCTTAACTCATCAAAAATCCAATATGGATGTGTGTATGCATTCCAGGTC
Organism: Pardosa pseudoannulata; assembly: GCA_032207245.1. Lineage (NCBI taxonomy): Eukaryota > Metazoa > Arthropoda > Arachnida > Araneae > Lycosidae > Pardosa > Pardosa pseudoannulata. Next base: position 70,752,235 of record CM063507.1, on the reverse strand, counting down.
CAACAGCTTCATAACTTTGAGCACAGACGGACAGAAAACTTAGGCTATTATTACATTAGGCTATTATTAGAAGAAAGTTTAAGGATACACAGCATGAAATGTTTATGTGGCCAGGGACTCCGTAAAGCAATATGTGAGTTTAATAAAGTAAAAGTAATAAAAATTATAAAAAGTTGAAAAAATAGTAAAATTTACTTTAGGAATAATAAAACGACTTTTAAAATAATAAATCAACTTTCGTAATAAGAATTTAAAAAAAAAGACAGAAAATACTAAATTTATTAGACAAAAAAAAATTAAATTTTGGCTGCGTCGGGGATAGAACCATCAACCCGAGAAGTACGACGGTCAAACGAGCGGTCTACCAAACGTACAAGATCTGCACGTTGTACGTGAACTAATTAGAGTATATGAAGGTTTAAGTAAAAACAGTCCAGAAATTGAGATATTACTCTCTGCCTTTGCCATCCTATCAAGAATGAATTTCGTATAGAATAAGAGGAAGGATAAGGCTTAAAATAATAGCATTAAACGCTAGAAAAGGAGGGATGGGGTGGATTTCGAACTCGTTTCCAATTTTGCTAACCCTAACTCATGAAAAATCCAATATGGATGCCTGTATCCATTCCAGGTACAACCGCTTCATAAATTCGCGGACAGACAACTTAGGCTATTATTATATAGGGGATTGGATATGCGTTTATTCATGAAATAATAAACAGCTTCATAACGGATGAAAATACTACTTTATTAGAATCCCCTTAAATATATTTAAATATGAGATAACCGGAATTCCTGATGAACCGTTTATAAGACAAAGTAACGGAAAAAAAAACCTCCTGTAAAACTGGATAAGAAAACAACATCAGAAGCCATTTCTTTTGTTTGTAATGCAAGAAAATGACTTATTTCCGGTTCCTGATTTTCCAAACCACGGAAAAGATTCGAATTGTTTCGCCAGGTACGAGGATTTTATAACCGAACTTAATCAGTATTCAAGAAACAGTTTAAGTCGATTTTGGTATTCAGTTCTGCTTGATTCGGAAATGAGACTAAAATGCATAAAAACGCTTAGTTGAATTTCATTGTTCGGTTTCTGATTTTTCTTTTTTTTTTCTTACTTTTATTTTTTACTTCTCAAATTCTGTTCGTAAAACTCGAATGCAGTTTGCCGTTAAGAAGTGGATAAATATATTCTGTAAAGTGTTCCCTTTAAATATTTTTATGTTACGCGAAAAAAATAGTTATAAGATTTTATTAGGATAATTTAAAAAGAGATTTTAAAAAGAAAGAGTTATAGTTCACACTCTAGTTGTAATTCATAGTGAAAAATCCGCAGCAATTCTTGTAATTTATATTTATATTTTGTATCGAGATAACGATATTTTTTGATTAATACAAATGAAGAAGTACTGTAAAGGTCTCATTATACGTTAAAATATAGGCTATGAAAAAGCATTATATTCAGTTTAGGATCTCTTTGTAGATAATAGTTTTATTGCGGAATCAATGGTGCTTCATTATTTATCATTTCGAAGAATTCATTTAATTTATACGATATATTAAGCCATATAGAACATTCAGCGATATTTTATGATTAATACAAATAAAGAAGTACTGTAAAGGGTTTATCAAACGTTAACATATACATTATGAAAAAGTATTATATTCAGTTTATGATCTCTTTTTAGATAATGGTTTTATTGCGGAATCAATGTTGCTTCATTGTTTATCAGTTTGAAGAATTCATTTAATTTATACGATATATTAAGCCATATAGAACATTCAGCGGTATTTTATGACTAATACAAATGAAGAAGTACTGTAAAGGCCTTATCAAACGCTAACATATACATTATGAAAAAGTATTATATTCAGTTTAGGATCTCTTTTTAGATAATGGTTTTATTGCGGAATCAATGTTGCTTCATTGTTTATCAGTTTGAAGAATTCATTTAATTTATACGATATATTAAGCCATATAGAACATTCAGCGGTATTTTATGACTAATACAAATGAAGAAGTACTGTAAAGGCCTTATCAAACGCTAACATATACATTATGAAAAAGTATTATATTCAGTTTAGGATCTCTTTTTAGATAATAGTTTTATTGCGGAATCAATGTTGCTTCATTGTTTATCATTTTGAAGAATTCATTTAATTTATACGATATATTAAGCCATATAGAACATTCAGCGATATTTTATGATTAATACAAATGAAGAAGTACTGTAAAGGCCTTATTAAACGTTAACATATACATTATGAAAAAGCATCATACTCAGTTTAGGATCTTTCTAGATAATAGTTTTACAGTGGAATCAATGTTGCTGCATTTTTTTCTTATTGCTAAAAATTCTTTTGATTTATACAATATATTGAGCCATATAGAATATTCAGCGATATTTTATGATTAATACAAATGAAGAAGTACTTTCTTAATTACAGTATGTTAATAAAGTGTACAAACATTTTTTTGCATTATTTTTTATATTTACCTGTAAAATTACATAAATTATTTATTCTTATTCAATTAATTATCTTTTTATCGATTTATTGTGATATTATTGTATTATTGTGTTAATATTGTATTTTATTCTATTACTGTATTACTGTATTATAATTATTCTATTATTATTGTATTGTTATTATTATTATTATTATATTATTATATAATTAGCGTATTGCTACTACTATTACTCTTACTATACTATTATTATATTTTTATTTTATTATTTGCCTTAAAATTGTATTATTTAATTAAATATTTCTTAATTACAGCATATTAACAAAATGTACAAATACTTTTTGCATTATTTTTTATATTTATTTGTAAAAATACATAAATTATTTATTTTTATTTAATTAATTTATTATTTTTTATTGTATTATTGTATTATTATTGTACTATTGTGTTATTACTGTATTGTTATTCTATTACTGTATTACTGCATTATTATTATTCTATTATTTTATTATTATTGTATTGTTATTATTATTATTATTATTCTATTATTATATTATTATCGTATTGCTACTATTATTACTCTATTATTATATTATTATTATATTTTTATTGTATTATTTACGTTAAAATGGTATTATTTAATTATATATTTCTTTATTACAGCCTATTAATAAAGTGTACAAACCCTTTTTGCAATTTTAAAAATATTTTTCTGTAAAAATACATAAATTATTTATTTTAATTTAATTTATTTATTATTTTTTTAATATATTAATGTATTACTGTGATATTTGCTTAAATATTTTATCTGATTTTATCCTAATATAAGAAAATGTATTTTACCAATAATTATATTGCCAACTATATGAGAGGGAGTAGAACAGATAGATTGTTAAATATATACTTTTGTTAATGAAAATATACTTCTCTATATACAAGTTTTGGGATTGACTGAAGAACAGGGTGTCCCCCGCTAACTTGGGTATAAATCTCTGAGCATGATAGCTTAACATTTTCTACTAATCTCGCCGTGTCCAAACAATCTGTATCTATATTTTAATTTATATTACATTTGTATCCAGCTCTTCTTGTGGAACCCATTTCTTATATATTAAATGCGCGTAATGCTTAAAAATATTAGATATAGCGAACCATTAATGGTTCACTATGGTTAATTTTGGCTTGACTGAAGAACAGGGTGCCCCCGCCAACTTGGCGATTATGCTCTGAGCATAGTAGCCTAACATTTTCGACTGATCTCACCGTGTCCAAACAATCTGTATCTATATTTTAATTTATATTATATTTGTATCCAGCTCTTCTTGTGGAACCCATTTCTTATATATTAAATGCGCGTAATGCTTAAAAATATTAGATATAGCGAACCATTAATGGTTTACTATGGTTAATTTTGGCTTGAGTGAAGAAAGGGTGCCCTCGCCAACTTGGCGATAAAGCTCTAAGCATGGTAGACTAACATTTTCTACTGATCTCGGCATGTCTAAACAGTCTGTATCTATATTTTAATTTATATTATATTTGTTTCCAGTTCTTTTTGTGAAACCCATTTCTTATATATTAAAAGCGCGTAATGCTTAAAAATATTAAATATAATGAACCATTAAATGTTCACTATGGTTAATTTTTAATAATTTGGAGCTGTTGGCTATGTAAACTAAGGGATTAATTGCCCAAAATATAAATGCTCGCTTTCTCAGTGGTTTTGGTTAATTAAGAAACTGTATATAAATCTATTACAATTGCGCAGTCTACATCTATTAAAGTCACCGAAATAGCAAGGGATACAACGTTGTCCGGATGAAATACCTTTGTGTTTTAGTAAGCATCGCTAATAATTTCACCAAATTCGCCAAAGGGAAAAAACTATTCTTCCGTAGTACCATTTATTTATTTGGCTTGACTGAAGAACAGGGTGCCCCCTCCAACTACGCAATAAAGGTCTGAGCATGGTAGCCTAACATTATCACCTGATCTCGCCGTGTCCAAACAATCTGTATCTATATTATAATTTATATTATATTTGTATCCAGCACTTCTTTTGGAACCCATTTCTTATATATTAAAGGCGAGTAATGCTTAAAAAAATAGATATAGCGAACCATTAATGGTTCACTATGGTTAATTTTGGCTTGAAGGAAGAACAGGGTGCCCCCGCCAACTTGGTGATAAAGCTCTGAGCATGGTAACCTAACATTTTCTCCTGATATCGCCCTGTCCAAACAATCTGTATCTATATTTTAATTTATATTATATTTGTATCTAGCTGTTCTAGTGGAACCAATTTCTTATATATTAAATGCGCGTAATGCTTAAAAATATTAGATATAGCGAACCATTAATGGTTCACTGTGGTTAATTCACTTTAAGGTCATTCAAAATTATTTTGTGTACTTTTTTTATGTTTTCGTCGGTAACAGCTTCTTTGAGGCGACCACAGCGTGTATCGTTCTCGGTGCTCATTTTGCCTGGTTTAAATTTACTAAACCACTTTACCACTTTTCAACGATTGATTTTCCTGGTGCAGACTGCGAAAAATGTTTATCAAGCCAAGCCTTAACTTCCACAATATTTTTTTTCGCTAAAAAGCAATGCTTTACTAACAGACGAAATTCCTTTTTATCCATTGTTTTCAAACTAACAAAAGTTGCTTCACTCAAAATACTATATCTCACAAACTAATAGTCCTACAGCTGTCAAATGTATACACGTGACTTTCGAAGATTACGGCTAACTAAAAACCATATGGATCGAATACTAGTAGCTCCATCTATGTGTCAGTCTACGAACTTTTCAGCCCACCTGTTGTTATTATATTATTTTTTTTTTATTAATTACCTTAAAATGTTATTATTTAATTAAATATTTCTTAATTACAGCATATTAATAAAGTGCACAAACACTTTTTTGCATTATTGTTTTTATATTTTTCTGTAAAAATAAATAAATCATTTATTTTTATTTAATTAATTATTTAATATATTAATGTATTACTGTGATATTTGCTTAAATCTTTTATCTGATTTTATCCTAATATAAGAAAATGTAGTGCACAAACAATTATTTTATGAGTTGTATGAGAGGGAGTAGGACAGATATATATATTGATAAATATATAGTTTTGTTAATGAAAATATACCTCTCTATATACAAGTTTTGTGCTTGGCTGAAGAACAGGGTTTGGCGATAAAGCTCTGAGTATGGAGCCTAACATTTTCTACTGATCTCGCCGTTCCAAACAATCTGTATCTATATTTTAATTTATATTATATTTGTATCAATCTTATCTTGTGGAACCCATTTCTTATATATTAAATGCTCGTAATGCTTAAAAATATTAGATATAGCAAACCATTAATGGTTCACTGTGGTTGTACCATTTTGGCTTGACTGAAGAACAGGGTGCCCCCGCACACTTGGCAATAAAACTTTAAGCATGGTAGCCTAATATTTTCTCCTGATCTCGCCGTGTCCAAACGATCTGTATCTATATTTTAATTTATATTATATTTGTATCCATCTTATCTTGTGGAACCCATTTTTTATATATTAAATGCGCGTAATGCTTAAAAAAATATATAAAATGAACCATTAATGGTTCACTATGGTTAATTTTGGCTTGACTGAAGAACAGGGAGCCAACACCAACTTGGCGATAAAGCTCTGAGCATGATAGCCTAACATTTTCTACTGATCTCGCCGTGTCCAAACGATCTGTATCTATATTTTAATTTATATTATATTTCTATCCAGCTCTCCTTGTGGAATTCGTTTCTTATATATTATACTCGCGTAATGCTTAAAAATATTAGATATAGCGAACCATTAATGGTTCACTATGGTTAATTTTGGCTTGACTGAAGAACAGGGTGCCCCCGCCAACTTGGCGATAAAGCTCTGAGCATGGTAGCCTAACATTTTCTACTGATCTCGCCGTGTCCAAACAATCTGTATCTATATTTTAATTTACATTATATTTGTATCCAGCTCTTCTTGTGAAATTCATTTCTTATATATTAAATGCTCTTAATGCTTAAAAATATTAGATATAATGAACCATTAAAGGTTCACTATGGCTCATTTTTAATAATTTGGTTTGGTTTGGTTTGGTTTGGTTTGGAGCGCTACGGTCTACTGTTTTGCACACGAGGGCTAATGAGACCGGGACCTACAGTTTAAAGCCGATTCCGAACGGCTACAAACATCCATGCCATCAGTGGGATTCGAACCCACGAACTTCGGTTCCGAAGAGCAGCGCTCTACCATTCGGCCATCGTTCGGCTTAATAATTTGGAACTGTTGGCATTGTAAACTAAGAGATTAATTGCCCATAAATGTAAATTCCCGCTTTCTCAGTGGTTTTGGGTAATTTAGAAAATGCATATAATTCTATTACAATGGCTCAATTTACATCAATTAAAGTCACTTAAATAGCAAGGGATAAAATGTTGTTAGGATGAAATACCATTATGTTTTGGTAAACATCGCCAATAATTTCCCCAAATTTGCCAAGGGGCATCCTATTCTTCAATAGTGCCAAGTTTTGAAAAAACAAAAAACCTAATCTTAGCGAATGCAACATGAACAAAAGTAGAATATCCTTTTACAATGTGTGTCACGTCCCATTTACATTCCAGAACATGCAATTTTTTTTCTTTTCATTATTCATTAACTATTTTCGAATTTAAGTCGTACTTACTCGAAATTTTTTATCCATAATCTGATTTTTTTTTTCGCCACTCGAATTATTTACGGTTGAAGTTAATTCTTTCGGCTCATTATCGATATTTTATATTGTTACATTTATCTAGTTAAAAATTGCTCATTATATGTACTTTTTATCATTACCTTAATCTTTCAGTTAAATATACTTAATCTTTTACGTAAATTCATTAAAGTAATGGACGCTCAGTGGCAACTTTTTATCTAATTTACGTAATGGATTTTATTTTTGTTAAGAGGGAAAATATGCAAATTAAGATGCATTTCAGCGAGCGTTTTTATATTAATTAAAGCGATTAAGTAAATCCAATCTCATATAATCAATATTGTCCTAACTAAATCATCCCACTCAAATATATAATCCTTTAAGTTTTTAAAATTCCATATTTACCTCCATATATTTAATAAGGTGAAAGTACTAAAATAATCCAATTTTTAATTTTATATAAAGCAGTTTGTTGCAACGTCACGAACTCCCATAATGCCCTTCCCATTCATTTTCATGTTTACAACAGCCAATAGACAAACAATAAACTGCCCTTCCATTTGAAACTAAAGCCAGAATTGTCATAATTTGAGAATTTGCCCTACTGCGTGAAATCGCCTTATAGAGCAGTTTGTCGCAAAGTCACGAACTAATATAATGCCCTTCTCATTCATTTTCATGTTTACAACAGCTAATAGACAAACAATAATTTGCCCTTCCGTTTGAAACTAAAGCCAGGATTGTCATAATTTGACAATTTTCCCCACTGCGTGAAATCACTTTATGTCAAATAGAAACGGCATTTTGTTTATATAAACACCAACTTTAAGCGAGTCCAAAACACAAAATTCTTGTAAAAAACATGAATTTGTAATTTTTTTAACTTAACCCTTCGCATCTCATTAATCCAGAATCGAAAATATTTCTTCGAATCCACTATATAATAATAGCCTAAGTTATCTGCCCGTTTGTCCACGAATTTTTGAAGCAATGATCAGGCAGTTGGCATCCAAATACTAGATGTTTTTATTGACATCGATCTTCACGAAATGGCACAACAATATGCTAATTTGTTGAGTGTTTATTGTCAGAGTATATAGTGTATAAGACACACTTTTTTTATAAACTTCTGCATATGGGACAGGAAACAGAATTATAATGTTACAATATAACTTATTGTACTACAATAAAGCAGTTGTCATCTAATTACTAGGCATTTGTATCGACATTGATCATCACGAAATGGCACAATGATATGTTAATTTGCTGAGTATATAGTGTATAAAAACACACATTTTTATAAGCTTCTTCATATGGGGAAGAAATAGAATTATAATTTTACAATAATGCGTCCCAAAAAGAAGTATTATTAATGTAGTGTTTACAATATATTGATTTTTGCAACATAGTGATCAGCATACTAAACTGTGGTCTGAAATTAATAGCTAAGTATGACGATTTTCATCAATATCGATCATCACGAAATGACACCACAATACGCTAGTTTAGTAAGAATTTAAAGAAAACCTTTACAGTTTTCTAGACTTCTGTATATAGGACAACAACGAGATTATGACGTCACAAACACAAAAATTCTTAATATATGTGGCAATTTATCGATGTTGGCAAGGTAGCGTTTATTGTACTACAATAAAGCAGTTGACATCTAATTACTAGTCATTTGTATCGACATCGATCATCACGAAATGGCACGATGATATGTTAGTTTTCTGAGTATATAGTGTATAAAAACACACATTTTTATAAACTTCTGCATATGGGGCAGAAATAGAATTATAATTTTACAATATAACGTCCCAAAAAGAAATATTATTAATGTATTGTTTACAATATATAGAGTTTTGCAACATAGTCATCAGCGTACTAAACTGTGGTCTGAAATTAATAGCTAAGTACTGACGATTTTCAGCAATATCGATCATCACGAAATGGCACCACAATAAGCTAAAAATTTAATTAAAGAAAACCCTAACAGCTTTTTAAAATTCTGTACATAGGACAACAAAGAGGTCATGACGTCACAATATGGCGTCACAAACACAAATGTTCTTAATATATATATATTGCAATTTATCGATGGTGGCAAGGTAGCGTTTATTGTACTACAATAAAGCAGTTGACATCTAATTACTAGGCATTTGTATCGACATCGATCATCACGAAATGGCACGATGGTATGTTAATTTGCTGAGTATATAGTGTATAAAACACAAACATTTTTATAAACTTCTGCATATGGGGCAGAAATAGAATTATAATTTTACAGTATAACGTCCCAAAGAGAAATATTATTAATGTAGTGTTTACAATATATTGATTTTGGCACCATTGTGATCAGCATGCTAAACAACTTTGGCCTGAAATTAACAACTAAATACTGGCTATTTTCATCGATATTGATCATCATGAAATAGCACCATAATACACTAATTTACTGAGAATTTAATTAAAGAAACACCTTACAGTTTTCTAGACTTTTGTACATGGGACAACAACGAGATTATGAAGTCACAATATGGCATCACAAACACAAATATTCTTAATATATATTAGAATATATCGATGTCTGCAAGGTAGCGTTTATTGTAATACAATATGCAGTCGATATCTAATTAATTAGTAGGCATTTGTATTGACATCGATCATTACGAAATGACACGATGATATGATGATTAATTTGCTGAGTATATAGAGTATAAGAAACACATATTTTTATAAACATCTGCATATAAAAAAACAGAATAATTATGTTACAATATAATGTCACAGAAAGAAATATTATTAATGTAGTGTTTACATTATATTGATTTTGGCAACATAGTGATCAGTATACTAAATTGTGGTCTGAATTTAACAGCTAAGTACTGACCATTTTCATCGATATCGATGATCATGAAATGGCACCACAATACGTTAATTTACTGAGAATTTAATTAAAGAAAACCCTTACAGTTTTCTCGACTTCTGTACATAAAACAACAACGATGTTATGACGTCCCAATATGGCGTCACAAACACAAATGTTCTTAATATTTATGTCAATATATCGATGTCGGCAAGGAAGCGTTTATTATACTACAATATGATAAAGCAGTTGACATCGAATTTACTAGACATTTGCATCGACATCGATCATCACGAAATGGCACAATGATATGCTAATTTGCAGAGTATATAGTGTATAAAAACATACTTTTTTATAAACTTCTGTATGAGACAGAAAACAGAATTATAATGTTACAATATAATGTCACAGAAAGAAATATTATTAATGTAGTGTTTACAATATATTGATTTTGGCAACATAGTGATCAGTATACTAAATTGTGGTCTGAATTTAACAGCTAAGTACTGACCATTTTCATCGATATCGATCATCACGAAATGGCACCATAATAGGCTAATTTACTGAGAATTTAATTAAAGAAATCTCTCACAGTTTTCTAGACTTCTTTACATAGGACAACAACGAGATTATGACGTCACAATATGGGGTCACAATGTTCTTAATATATATGGCAATATATCAAAGTCGGCAAAATAGCGTTTATTATACTACAATATGATAAAGCAGTTGACATCTAATTTACTAGCCATTTTCATCGACATCGATCATCATGAAATGGCACAATGATATGCTAATTTGTAGAGTATATAGTGTTTAAAAACACACTTTTTTATAAATTTATGGATATGGGACAGAAAACAGAATTATAATGTTACAATATAACGTCACAAAATGAAATATTATTAATGTAGTGTTTACAATATATTGATTTTGGAAAAACACAGTGATCAGCATACTAAACTGTGTTCTGAAATTAACAGATAAGTACTGCTCATTTTCATCGATATCGATCATCACGAAATGGCACCACAATACGCTAATTTACTGAGAATTTAATTAAAGAAATCCCTCACAGCGTTTTAGAAGTCTGTACATAGAACAACAACGAGATTATGACGTTACAATATGGCGTCACAAACACAAATATTCTTAATACAGTTCTAGCAATATATCGATAGTGGAATTGGATGTAAGGTTAATTATTCAGACGGCACCAAGCCAGATATTATGCATGCAAATAAGTCAAATAGAAAGAGGAGCATAAATATGTATTATTTTATTTAATAAGATTGAGATTTTTTTTATATTTACATCAGTCATCTTTGAGAGAATTAAAAAAAAGCGAGAAAGACCTTTCAAAAATAGTTTTACTAATTTTTCCTCTTTAGAGAGAAAAACACAGCATAAAAAGGGCTGAACAAAAATTAAGCTTATTACGATTCTTTTCCTTTATTCAATATTAATAGCCTTTACATTCATTTTTGTTTTTATTTATTTTTCCCGGAATATGAACTAGCTCAAAGAATTCTTCGAGTTAATAAAAAAAATTAAAACAACACAACACAACCACATCTTGTCTGCGAGTAGGCAACAGAAGAATTCGAAAAAAAAAAATAAAAAAAAGATAGAAAGAGAAGCGTTTCTTTCCAAAAAATAAAATAGCATGAATAGCATTCGATAATTAGCAAATTCCGAAACCATTTATAAATTAAATTTCACTTTTTCAAAGGAGTCCGGATAAGTTTCATATTATGCTTAAATTATAATTAAGATTTTCCTTTTTAACAATGCATGCACGCGTAGAAAAAAAAAACAGCTTCTCTTAAGGCCTAAATGTAGATATTTCTTTAGCTGGCGATATGTCATTTTTCTTTTTCTCCCAAAAAATAGAAAATAATTGCATCGCACTTTAATTTCACCACGGCCACTTAATGATTTATATGCGAGGAGAAGCAAGGAATAGAAAAAAAAACACATCTTTCTCAAAATATGTTGTATCCATTAGTTTATTAATTTTGGCGTTCCAATTAATTTATTACTTTTGAAAGGCAAACGTTCTAATTTTTTACGAAGGGATTCTTTATCTCCGGCATAATTTGATAATACGTTTAGCATAATTTTTTACCCATACGCATGTTCCACCGTCAATATTAATCAATATTTACTTACTTCCTATATTACTTTTATTATTTGTGAAGCTAATTTTAATTTGTTGCTCTCTAAAGCTGCAGTTTTTTTTATTTCTCTCCACTCCCTTCTTGACATTGTTCTATGCGCTGAATATTTTCGCTCGTTCCGAAATGAAGTGAAGCGACTGGAAAGAGATAATCTCGTTAACTGGCCATCAGCCGCTGCCAAACGAAATTTACAAGAAATGTCGAAAATAATGAAATGTTAAATTATAGTGAAAATTTTTGCTTAATTACCACAGGATATACATGGGAGGAAAAACTCTATAATTAATGTAAGAGGTCATTGTTTGTTTGTATGTTTGATAATTTTTTTAGTGTTCAGTGTGCAGGATGCAGGAATAAAAACAAAATTATTTCTATTTTTTTAAAAGAGACTTTCCAGAAATTAATGCTTTTATAATAATTTTTAGTTTTCGTAATATTTTTGTTGTTTCTCTTCTTTTCTATTTTTAAGTCATATCTCAACTAGGAAATTTAAAAGAAATGCTACTTTCAGCTATAACAGAGAATTGGGTTTTTTTAATGAGAAATCATTCAACTAGATAAAAGCATACGCGAGACATTTTCCTAGCAGATGTCTTCAATTAAGTCTTCAATTTTATGCCTCGGTTTTTGTTTCAATTTTTGCTGTTTCAGAGATTTGTTGAAGTACTCGATGAGACGATGGTCAGTTTTCAGAAGATTAAAAACCGTTTTAATAATAATAATAATAATAATAATTTTAGTTATTGATCAAAGAAAATTTTTGTGGACGCGTATTCTAACTTTTAAGAACTCTGACTTCATGACATATCTATATGCAGTTTTTTTTAATATTCAGTGTGTAGGAAGCAAAGATAAAATTTATTATGATTTTTTTTTAATTTCTAGAAATTAATGATTTTTAGTTTTTATAATATTCTCTTATTTCTTCGCTTTTTTACTTTTGAGTCATGTTTCATCTAGGAATTTCTACTTTTAGTTATAACAGAGATTTGTGTTTTTAATCTTAAAAAATGAGAAATCATTCTACTAGATAAAAACATGCGAGATATTTTTCAGGTATATGTCTTCAATTAAGCTTTATGCCTCAAATTTTTCTTTTTAAGGTATTATAGAAGTAATCAACGAAACAAAGGGAGTAATAAATATCAATTCTGAGAAAATACTCTCGTTCTATAATTATAGTAATACTAATGAGGATGTAGATCATGACGCTGATAATAATAATAATAACAATGACTCAATCATGATCATTTTAGGCATTGATCAAAGAAAATTTGAACGCTTATTCAAACTTTTATGAACTCTTCTTATGATTTCATTATATGCAATATTTTTAGTATTCTGTGTGTAGGAAGCAAAGAAAAATTTCTTATGATTTTTTTTAAATTCTGGAAAATAATGATTTTTAGTTTTTAAATTATTTTGTATTTTCTTCCCTTTCTAACTTTTGAGCCATGTTTCATCTAGGAAATTAAAAAAACTTCCACTTTTAGTTATAACAGAGATTTGTTTTTTTAATCTCGAAAATGAGAAATCATTCTACTAGATAAAAGCATACGCGAGACATTTTCCTAGCAGATGTCTTCAATTAAGTCTTCAATTTTATGCCTCGGTTTTTGTTTAAATTTTTGCTGTTTCAGAGATTTGTTGAAGTACTCGACGAGACGATGGTCAGTTTTCAGAAGATTAAAAATTTTTTATGATAATAATAATAATAATAATAATAATAATAATTTTAGTTATTGATCAAAGAAAATTTTTGTGGATGCGTATTCTAAATTATAAGAACTCTGACTTCATGACATAACTATATGTAATTTTTTTTTAATATTCAATGTGTAGGAAGCAATGATAAATTTTATTACGATTTTTTTTTTAATTTCTAGACATTAATGATTTTTAGTTTTTATATTTTATTTTTTCTACACTTTCTAACTTTTGAGTTCTGTTTCATCTAGGAAATTTAAAAAAAAACTTCTACTTTATTTATAACAGAGATTTGTTTTTTTAATCTCGAAAATGAGGAATCATTCTACTAGATAAAAACATACGCGAGGTATTTTCCAGGCAGATGTCTTGAATTAAGTTTTATGACTCAAATTTTGCTTTTTCCGGTAATATAGAAGTAATCAACGAGACAAAGGGTGTAATGAATATAAATTCTGAGAAAATACCCAAGTTCTGTAATAAAAATAATAATATTGAGTATGTAGATAATGACGCTGATGATAATAATAATAATAATAGCAATGGCTCAATCATGATCATTTTAGGCATCGATCAAAGAAAATTTTTGTGAACGCGTATTCTAACTTTTAAGAACTCCGACTTCATAACATATCTATAAGTAATGTTTTTTTAATATTCAGTGTGTAGGAAGCAAAGATAAATTATATTATAATTTTTTTTTAATTTCTAGACATTAATGAATTTTATTTTTTATAATATTTTATTGTTTGTTCCCTTTCTAAAATGTGAGTCATGTTTCATCTAGGAAA
>CM063507.1:70722495-70724995 GCA_032207245.1 Pardosa pseudoannulata | reverse complement strand
GGTTCATAGTAAAAGCAAAGTTCATCTTTATTAGCTTTTTAACATATAAAAACAAATGTTTACGATTCTACTAATCATAATAAACCAATCTTTTGTAAGATGATACTCCATTTGCAATGAATAGTAAATTATAGGGACTAGGATTCACTTTTTTGTTTATAGTAAAAGCAAAGTTCGTCTTCTTAGCTATTTAACATATAAAAACAAGTGTTGATGATTCTACTAATCATAATAAACAATCTTTTGTAAAATAATACTCCATTTGTAATGATAAGGAAATTATTGAAATTAAAATTCAATTTTTTGATCATAGCAAAAGTTAAGTTCTTCTTTATTAGCTATTTAACATATAAAAATAAATGTTGATAATTCTACTAATCAAAATAAACCAATCTTCTGTAAAATGATACTCCATTTGTAATGAACAGTAAATTGTAGAGACTAGGATTTACATTTTGGTTTATAGGAAAAGTAAAGTTCATCTGTATTAGCTATTTTACACTTACAAATAAATAATTGCCCTTCTACTAATCATTATAAACTAATATTCTGTAAAATGATACTCCATTTGTAATGAAAAGGAAATTATAGAGACTAGGATTTACTTTTTGGTTTATAGTAAAAGTAAAGTTCATCTTTATTAGCTATTTTACACTTACAAATAAATAATTGCCCTTCTACTTAACAATATGAACCAATCTTCTGTAAAATGATACTCCATTTGTAATGAATAGGAAATTATAGAGACTAGGATTTACTTTTTGATTTATAGTAAAAGTAAAGTTCATCTTTATTAGCTATTTTACACTTACAAATAAATATTTGCCCTTCTACTAATCATTGTGAACCAATCTTCTGTAAAATGATACTCCATTTGTAATGAAACAAAATTATAGAGACTAGTATTTACTTTTTGATTCATAGTAAAACCAAAGTTCAGCTCTTTAACATATAAAAACAAATGTTGATGATTCTACTAATCGTAATAAACCAATCTTTTGTAAGATGATACTCCATTTGTAATGAGTAACAAATTACAAAGACTAGTGTTCACTTTTAATAAATGTAAATGAGTATTAAGCATTTGTCTGAATTGAATGAACCAAATATCATCTCTACAATACACCCTTTAACATCCAGCTTATACTTTTGACACTACACCACATCAACTGGCCCATTATCTTACTTACGCGAACCCCAAAGAAACACCCAACTCGACAATTCCTTAAGAATTGGTTTTATTCAAAAGTAAAACGATTCCACCGAACTTAAAGAAAAGTTCTTCAAACTCCCGCAATCAAGTGACAATGCTACCCCTTCCCCCAACAACTTCTTCTGACTCTTCTTCTTTTGCCCCTGTTTTAAAATCGTGCCGCAATTAGAATTTCCTTAAAAACTCGCGTATCCAACTGCTTTTCACTGTATCCGTATCCGCGTTGCTTCCCCGAGGTCTTCAAGTTTTCTTTCGACTTATCGCCTACTGCTTCCTCGAATGACGCCGAATATTTGGTTGTGGTGGTGCGCTTTGTTTAGCGAAATAATGAAGCACCAGTTTCCCCTAAAGAAATACACACTTTTTAAGCGTCGTTAAACTTTTTCGCAGACCCACGAAAAACAAAATTTTTTCCCGGGCGCTAAGAGGGGGGAAAAAGACATAACTACTTCTTAAAGATACTTCTATTTAAAAGACTTTCCCCTGAAGAATCTTTTGGTAATTTCTATTTAAAGTTTTTTTTTAAAGCTTCAGTTGTTTGAGAAAAAGGAACGTGTCAATACACCCTCAAATACCTTTTTACTTCATTTTGTCAATCCATACTAAACCAAAAACCTATCAATTTTTGTAACCAAAAACAACATTACATCCCCATTTAATTTTTTATCCCTGAGTTACCTTCTCAACACTTCAGTAAAAAGTGTACTTTTTAAAAAGCCATAACAAATTTGAGAGCATTATATTTTTAAAAGTGTAGAAAATTGGACACACTCAAATACCTTTTTACTTCATTTCATGAATACATACTAAGCCAAAAACGTATCAATTTTGAAACCAAAAACAACATTATATTCCCATTTCATTTTTTCTCTCTTGACTTACTTTCTCAACAATTCAGTAAAAAGTGTACTTTTCAAAAGCCGTAATAAATTTGAGAGCATTATACCTTTAAAAGTGTAGAAAATTATACACCCTCAAATACCTTTTTACTTTATTTCGTGAATAAGTACTAAAAAAAAGTATGAATTTTTGAAACCAAAAACAACATTATAATCCATTTAATTTTTTCTGTCTGAGTTACCTTATCAAGACTTCAGTAAAAAGTGTACTTTTTCAAAAACAGCAATAAAATTTAATGCATTATTTTTTGAAAGTGTAGAAAATTATCAAACATTTTATACTCCTCAAAGTATAATATTACAACTCCTAGAAAGTTAAAATTTATTATAACTTTCATTCCATTTTACATAGAAATTTAAAATAAAATTAATGTAAAACTTACCAAAC
>CM063507.1:70699995-70709995 GCA_032207245.1 Pardosa pseudoannulata | reverse complement strand
AAAAAATATTATAAAAAAAATTTTTTTTGTGGATATTTACATTCACTAAAAGCCTAGAATTTTCCTAAATATTGAAGTTCAGCCAATATTAAGAATATTTTTATGATGTATTACTACCTTACTATATGCCTTTTATTTAACCCTTATAAATTACTTTTATTTGGTAGAATTTTTCAAAATTGTGGGATGATTTTGCTTATATAGACAGAGTAAATACTAGTCGCTGCTTGTCGATGCCTCGATCTGGATATACAGTTATTACAGAAAGATTTTTTACTACACTTTTTAGTAATTAATTATTTATGAATCTTGGTACAATATTAATTATATGTCTAAAGAGTATACCTTCAAAATGTCTAATTTTTAGTTACAGCTTCTTTTCCTAATATATTGGAATACATGCTATTACATTTTACTAAAATGTGTATTTCTTATATACACCTGCTTTGTAAAACTTATTCTTTTATGCTGTATAACGTAATAAATATTATTAAACAAAAAGTTAAGCATTTAACTTCATTTTTTTCTGGATATTTATATGCACTAGAAGTCCAGAATTTTCCTAAATATTAAAGTTAAAACAACATTAAGAATATTTTTATGATGCCTTACTATCTTTCTATGGGTTTTTTATTATTTAACTTTTATAGATTGCTTTATTTGGAGGAATTTTTCAGAAATGTCTGATGATTTTGCTTCCATATCCATAGTAAATACTAGTCGCTAGTTTTCAAGGCATCGATCTGTATATACAGTTATTATAGAAAGAATTATTCACTACGCTTTTTAGTAATTAATTATTTAAGTATCTTAGTAAAAAATTAATTATATATCTAAAGAGTATAACCAAAAATGTCTACTTTTAAGTTACAACATCTATAACTAATATATTTGAATATATGCTATTATATTTTAATAAAATTTGTATTCATTACTTACACCTGTTTGATAAAACTTATTCTTTTTTCGTGTTTATAGAGTAAAAAATATAACTAAACAAAATGTTATATATAAAAATTAAATTTCTCTGGATATTTATATGCGCAGAATTTTCCTAAATATTAAAGTTCAACCAACATTAAGAATATTTTTATGATGCCGTGTACTACCTTCTTATTCGATTTTTATTTAACTTTTGTAAATTACTTTTATTTGAAGAAATTTTTCAAAAATGTTTGATGATTTTGCTTTTACATCCACGGTAAATACTAGTCTCTGCTCATCTAGGCTTCCATCTGGATATACAGTTATTATACAAAGATTTTTACACTACGCTTTTTAGTAATTAATTATTTTTGTTCCTTAGTAAAAAATTAATTATTACATAAAGAGCGTTAACTCCAAAATATCTGCTTTTTAGTTACGGCTTCTTTAGCTAATATATTTGAATATATGCTATTATATTGCCCGAAAATTTATTAAACTTAAACCTGCTTTATAAAACGTATTATTTTTTCATGTTTGTAACTTAAAAAATATTATAAAACAACAATTTATAAGTGAAACTAAAATTTTTGTAGATATTTACATGCACTAAAAGTCTAGAATTTTCCTAAATATTAAAGTTCAACCAACGTTAAGAA
The DNA here is from genome assembly GCA_032207245.1 of Pardosa pseudoannulata. Classification (NCBI taxonomy): domain Eukaryota; kingdom Metazoa; phylum Arthropoda; class Arachnida; order Araneae; family Lycosidae; genus Pardosa; species Pardosa pseudoannulata. Next base: position 70,708,412 of record CM063507.1, on the reverse strand, counting down.
TATTTTTATGATGAATTACTATCTACCTATGAGTTTTTTATTATTTAACTTTTGCACTAAAAGTTTCCTAAATATTAAAATTTCTACCAGCATTAGACATATTTTAATAATGCGATTTACTACTTTTCTATAGGTTTTTCATTTAACTTTTGTAGATTGCTTTTACTTGGGAGAATTTTTCAAACATGTCTGATGATTTTGTTTTTATAGCCAAAGTAAATACTAGTCGCTGCTTATCGATGCCTCGATCTGGATATACAGTTATGACAAAAAGGTATTTTAAATACGATTTTAGTAATTATTTTTGTATCTTAGTAAAAAATTAATTATATATCTAAAGAGTATAACCTCAAAATATCTACTTTTTAGTTACAGCTTCTTTTGCTAAAAAATTTGAATGTATGCTATAATATTTTACTGAAATTTGTATTCTTTACTTACATCTGTTTTGTAAAACCTATTCTTTTTTATGTTTATATCTTAAAAAATATTATAAAACCAGTTATACATGAAACTTAATTTTGTGATGGATATTTACATGCGTTAAAAATCTAGAATTTTCTTATATTTTAAAGTTCAACCAACATTAAGAATATTTTTATTATACCGTACCACATCCTATATTGTTTTTATTTAAGTTTTGTAGATTGCTTTTATTTGGGAGAATATTTCAAAAATATATGATGATTTTGCATTTATAGTCCAAGTAAATACTAGTCGTTGCATATAGATGCCTTGATCAGGATATAGAGTTATGATAGAAAGAATTTTTCCCTACGCTTTTTAGTAATAAACTATTTTTGCATCTTAGTTAAAAGTTAATTATATATCTAAAGAGTATAACCTTAAAATATCTACTTTTTAGCTACAGCATCTATAGCTAATATCTTTAAATACATGCTGTTGCATTTTACTAAAATTTGTATTCCTTATTTACACCTATTTTCTAAAATTTATTCTGTTATCGTCTTTATAACGAAAAAAAATATTATAAGACAACAAGTATTACATAAAACGTAATTTTTTGTGTATATTTACATGCTCTAAAAGTCTCCGAAATATTAAAGTTCAAGCAGAATTAGAGATATTTTTATGAAGCCGTACTATCTTCCTAGATGGCTTTTATTTAACTTTTGTAGATTGCTTTTATTTGGGGAAATTTATCGAAAATGTCTGATGATTTTGCTTCTATATCCATAGTAAATACTAGTGACTACTCATCGAGGTTTCCATCTGTATATACAGTTATTATAGAAAGATTTTTCCTACTCGTTTTAGTAATTAATTATTTTTGTATCTTAGTAAAAAATTAATTATATATCGAAAGAGTATAACCTCAAAATATCTACATTTTAACTACAGCATCTATAACTAATATAATTGAATATATGCTATTATATTTTTAATAAAATTTGTATTCATTACTTACACCTGCTTTGTAAAACTTATTCTTTTTTCTTGTTTATAGAGTAAAAAATATTATTAAACAAAAAGTTATATATAAAACTTATTTTTTTTCTGGATATTTATAGGCGCAGAATTTTCCTAAATATTAAAGTTCAACTAACATTAAGAATATTTATATGATCCCTTACTATCTTTCTATGGGCTTTTTATTACTTCACTTTTGTAGATTGCTTTTATTTGGTGAATTTTTTCAAAATTATCTGATGATTTTGCTTCTATATCCACAGTAAATACTTGTTTCTGCTTATCGAGGCTTCGATCTGGATATACAGTTATTATAGATAGAATTTTTCACTACGCTTTTTAGTAATAAACTATTTTTGTATCTTAGTAAAAATTAATTATATATCTAAAGAGTATAACCTCAAAATGTCTACTTTTTAGTTACAGTTCTTTTGCTAATATATTTGAATACATAATATTACATTTTACTAAAATGTGTATTCCTTATTCACACCTGTTTTGTAAAACTTATTCTTTTTTCCTGTCTATAAAGTAAAAAATATCATAAAACAACAAGTTTTACATAAAACGTACTTTTTTGTATATATTTACATGCTCTGTAAGTCTCCTAAATATTAAAGTTCAAGAAGAATCACAGATATTTTTATAAAGCCGTACTACCTTCCTATATTGTTTTTATTTAACTTTTGTAAATTACTTTTATTTTATGGAATTTTTCAAAAATGTCGGATGATTTTGCTTCCATATCCACAGTAAATACTAGTTGAAGCTCGTCGATTCTTCGATCTGGATATACAGTTACTATAGAAAGAATTTTTCACTACACTTTTTAGTAATAAACTATTTTTGTATATTAGTAAAAAAAATAATTATTTATCTAAAGAGCGTAAACTCAAAATGTCTACTTTTTAGTTACAACATCTATAGCTAATATATTTGAATGTATACTATAATATTTTACATAAATTTGTATTCCTTACTTTGTAAAACCTATTCTTTTTTATGTTTATAACTTTAAAAATATTATAAAACAACGAGTTATGCACAAAACTGAAATTTTTCTGGATATTTGCATCCGCTGGAAGTCTAGATGTGTCCTAAATATTAAAGTTCAACCAACATTAAGAATATTTTTATTATACCGTACCATCTTCCTATAGCGTTTTTATTTAACTTTTGTAGATTACTTTTATTTAGGAGAATTTTTCAAAAATGTCTGATGATTTTGCTTCCATATCCACAGTAAATACTAGTTACTGCTCGTCGAGGCTTCGATCTGGATATACAGTTATTATAGAAAGACTTTTTCACTACGCTTTTTAGTAATTAATTATTTTTGTATCTTAGTAAAAAATTAGTCATATATCTAAAGAGGATATCCTCAAAATATCTACTTTTTATTTACAGCTTCTTTTGCTAATATATTTGAATATTGATATTACATTTTACTAAAATGTGTATTTGTTACTTATATTTATTTTCTAAAATTTATTCTTTTTTCGTCTTTATAACGTAAAAAATATTATGAGACAACAAGTATTAAACAAAACGGAATTTTTTCTGTATATTTACATGCTCTAGAAATCTCCTAAATGTTAAAGTTTAAGCAGAATTAGATATATTTTTATGAAGCCGTACTACTTTCTTAAGCCGAACGATGGCCGAATGGTAGAGTGCTGCTCTTCGGAACCGGAGTTCGTGGGTTCGAATCCCGCTGATGGCATGGATGTTTGTAGCCGTTCGGAATCGGCTTTAAACTGTAGGTCCCGGTCTCATTAGCCCTCGTGTGCAAAACAGTAGACCGTAGCGCTCCAAACCAAACCAAACCAAACTACCTTCTTAAATGGCGTTTATTTAACTTTTTGTAAATGGCTTTTATTTGGGGGAATTTTTCAAAAATGCATGACGATTTTGCTTCGATATCCACAGTAAATACTAGTCGCTGGTCGTCAAGGCTTCGATCTGGGTATACATTTATTATAGAAAGATTTATTTCCCTACGCTTTTTAGTAATAAACTATTTTTGTATCTTAGTAAAAAAAATAATTATTTATTTAACGAGCGTAAACTCAAAATGTCTACCTTTTATTTATAGCCTCTATAGATAATGTATTTGAATGTATGCTATTACATTTTACAAAAATTTGTATTCCTTACTTACACCTGCTTTGTAACTTGTTACATACACCTACTCGATTAATCCATGGTGCCAACCAATAGTGGGAAACAATACTCCGTTTAAACAGGGATTAATCACGGTTAGCCGTTAAACGACTTTAGTGAGACCGGGCTTAAATCTGCACTCTTTCTCTGGGTTTATAAGATGTTTGAATCCGGCAACCCAGGATTCAATCCCAGCTGACCAATGACAACATCTATTGAGAAAACCTTTTTGTTTCTATGGTTTAAAGAGAAGAAAATTATAAAAAAATTTCTTTCGAAAAAGCTAGTTATTTAAAGTTAGCCTTTTTTGACAGACCTTAATCTTTTGGTCATAATGGGCATGTATGTTTCAGAGATTGGATTTCTTTCCCTATTTGATAAATAAAGTCCACTTTTAAATGGGTTTTCCCTTTTCAGTTCATTCTTCGTGAATTATGAAACAAAAATATGACTAAAGAAACCTGGCAACACTTTCTTATTGCAAAAGGCGATTGTTTTTGAGCAGACCACTTAATCTAGTTACACTTTGTCTTTTTTTATTTTAATTTTACAGCACAACTATTTTTAAGGTATACTTAATATGAAATAGTTCTTATTGCTCGTATTAAGTAGTGAATAAGTCCTAATTTTGAATAAATTATTTTGTGGGATATATAAGTCCCATTCGTATTTAACAATGATTAAGCATAACCTAAATCAGGGGTGTCCAAATCAAATCGGTTGGTGCGACAAAAAACAATTTACTGAACTGAGGTGGGCCGCCCATATAAACATTAAAACAACAAATTACTCAAAATATTTTATTATTGTGCAATATTCAAAATATGCATTTTTATAGTGCCAGTTGTGACTGTACATAAAAGTTGTGTTATACATATATCATAACTACAACGACAATAAACATTAACTATACTGTACTTATAATCACTTCCAACACCTTACCTTCCTCCTTAATCATGAAGGTTAAAATATTATTATTATATTTATACTATAAATATATATTGTAGTTTATTCACGAGCACTACCACATGTATTATTTTAAAATGAATCTGAGATTTGTTTTTGTATTTTACTAGTGATTTTGTTAATATCAACGGATAATGTAGTCGACGCTCATCGTAGCTGATTGGTCATGATTTTATCAAGCAACCTGCTGCGACATTTTGTTTTTAAAACCAGGTTTAATTTGGAAAAAAATGATTCCAAATACTGATATAATGCATACTGCCAATCGTCTTAAATTCGGAAATTTATCCTCGGAGATATATTTTTGATAATACTCAATCTTATTCCCTTTGTAGAGGCGTTTTTGCTCAATGTTTGATTGCAATTCTATTAGCTCCATTTGTAAATTTGGAGGCGCTGATTCAACCTCTACATTAAATGGAGCAAAGAATATTTTAAAGATTTCCTCAAACTTTTGCATGTATGAGAATCTAGTATTGAATTCTTTAAGTAATTTTGCGATATCAGTAGAATATTTTAAGACGTTTTTATGATCACTTTTACAGTCATTTAATAATGGGAAATGAATCAAATTATTTGACCGTAATTGATTTTCATATAGCTGAAACTTTGTAACAAACAACTAAAATTCTATGTTTCAACTGTATATAGTCAAAATGACCAAAACTATATAGACAATTGAAAACTTCAATTGGGCGGCAAAAAGTTTTTAAATGGGCCGCATGTGGCTCATGGACCGCAGGTTGGGCATGCCTGGCCTAAATAAAGCGATCAAATTACTACAAAGTGATATATGATGTTTGAGTTTATAAAACATAAACGAAATAGTATGTTGTATTATAAACACAATATTATAGACGATTGGAATAAATAGTCCCAAATGACAATAAGTTTGGGACATATTGTCCCAGGAGATTTTCAGGAAACGGGAAAAACTAAAAGCTTATAACTCATAGTACATTTCTCTTAGCATGTTAACATTAAATTAAACTAACAGTCATAATTTTACAGTCATTTAATAATGGGAAATGAATCAAATTATTTGACCGTAATTGATTTTCATATAGCTGAAACTCTGTTACAAACGACTAAAATTCTATGTATCAACTATATGTAGTCAAAATAACTAAAACTATATAGACAGTTGAAAACTTCGATTGGGTGGCAAAAAGATTTTAACCCTCTGAGTGGAACACACCGAGGAAAAAAACGTCTCCAAAAAATACACTAAAGTTTTATTGTGTCGGTGACCAAAGTGTTCTATGATTTTTTACTTCACCCTTTGTCCACTAGATTAGAATACGGGAAACCCACCCTCGTTATTGTCCCTTTACTTCCGGTTATATATAGATATATAAATAGACATTATAGATTTTTAATTTTTAATACACATAAATCTCATCAAGTCTCGAAGATCATCCCATAAGAAATAATGGATTCTAAAAGTACAAATAAAAATATTCTTTAAGAGAATGATTTATATTTTTTTACGAAAGTCATCCAAGCTATTTAAGTGGTACAATTAGAGATACATCTGTTACCGCAAACGAAATACTTCGAAATAGATATTTATAAAGCCATGAAAGGCTATCAGCGTCTTTGTGCCTGAGAGAGTAGAGGTGCATCCCTCAATAAATGTCAGTCAAAGAAGGGTGCAGTTCCTAAACAATCGACCTGACCCTCCTACCTCAAAACTCCATGGGGGAAAACACTGGCAGAAATGTACAATACATCCATTTTCGGAACTTTTTTGGAGGTCGAAAATTGTACGTGACAACCGCTTTGAAGATATCATCGGTTTGGCGGAATTGTACGTGCGAACCGCTTAGAGGGTTAAATAGGCCACGGGTTAGGCATGCCTGGCCTAAATAAAGGGATCAAATTACTATAAGGGGATATATGATGTTTGCGCTTATAAAACATAAATAAAAATGTTCGTTGTATTATAAACACAATATTATAGACGATTGGAATAAATAGTCCCATATGACAATAAGTTTGGGACATATTGTCCCAGGAGATTTTCAGGAAACGGGAAAAACTAAAAGCTTATAACTCATAGTACATTTCTTTTAGCATGTTAACATTAAATTAAACTAACAGTCATAATTTTACAGTCATTTAATAATGGGAAATGAATTAAATTATTTGACCGTAATTGATTTTCATATAGCTGAAACTCTGTTACAAAAGACTAAAATTCTATGTATCAACTATATATAGTCAAAATGACTAAAACTATATAGACAGTTGAAAACTTCGATTGGGCCTAAAAAAGATTTTAACCCTCTGAGTGGAACACACCGAGGAAAAAAAACGTCTCCAAAAAGTACGCTAAAGTTTTATTGTGTCGGTGACCAAAGTGTTCTATGATTTTTTACTTCACCCTTTGTCCACTAGATTAGAATACGGGAAACCCACCCTTGTTATTGTCCCTTTACTTCCGGTTATATATAGATATATAAATAGACATTATAGATTTTTAATTTTTAATACACATAAATCTCGTCAAGTCTCAAAGATCATCCCATAAGAAATAATGGATTCTAAAAGTACAAATAAAAATATTCTTTAAGAGAATGATTTATATTTTTTTACGAAAGTCATCCAAGCTATTTAAGTGATACAATTAGAGATACATCTGTTACCACAAACGAAATACTTAAATAGATATTTATAAAGCCATGAAAGGCTATCAGCGTCTTTGTGCCTGAGAGAGTAGAGGTGCATCCCTCAATAAATGTCAGTCAAAGAAGGGTGCAGTTCCTAAACAATCGACCTGACCCTCCTACCTCAAAACTCCATGGGGGAAAACACTGGCAGAAATGTACAATACATCCATTTTCGGAACTTTTTTGGAGGTCGAAAATTGTACGTGACAACCGCTTTGAAGATATCATCGGTTTGGCGGAATTGTACGTGCGAACCGCTTAGAGGGTTAAATAGGCCACGGGTTAGGCATGCCTGGCCTAAATAAAGGGATCAAATTACTATAAGGTGATATATGATGTTTGCGCTTATAAAACATAAATAAAAATGTTCGTTGTATTATAAACACAATATTATAGACGATTGGAATAAATAGTCCCATATGACAATACGTTTGGGACATATTGTCCCAGGAGATTTTCAGGGAACGAGAAAAACTGAAAATTTATATCTCATAGTACATTTCTCTTAGCATGTTAACATTAAATTAAACTAACAGTCATAATTATATTTTAATCATATAAAAGTTGAAAGAGTTAAACTTATTTATATTTTAAATTTCTCTATAAAGATTTCTCGTTTATATTTTATATGAAATATATTAATGCCTCCTAAGTCGTAATTTTTTATTATAAATTTCGAATATAAAGACAAAAATATAAAAATGCATTTATATTGCTTTCGAATATTTTTCAAATGGCTTGAAACAGGCAAAAAATATCTAGATATATATTAGTAGAAGAGGTGTGGAGAAACCCATCTTCAGCCTACATTTTTAATGTCGTCTGCAGCAAAAGAGAAAGAGCGAACCTAAAACATTCGCAAAGTCTTCTTTTGATACGATTAGAGAACTCCATCAAAGTGTATCGATTTGAATTAATGCACATATGTTCCAGAAACATTCCGCGATTCGATACACCGAGCACTGAATGAGGCACACGCACATGCACCCCACCCCCTATTAGCATCACAAGAGTCACTCTTAATGCGAAAGGGGGAGTGAGCAGGAAATTGTCGTCTGCTTTTGCCAGGGACTCCTTTCGTTTTCCGTTTTGTGCCAAGTGCCTCTTCCTGAATAAAATCATAAATCATTCTTTGGTTCTTTATCCCTTCCTCTTCTACCCCCCCCTTTTTCGAATGCAGAGTTG
>CM063507.1:70667495-70672495 GCA_032207245.1 Pardosa pseudoannulata | reverse complement strand
AGAAAATAATTAATAATTCTTTTTCAAATAAATAGCTTTTTTTATATCTTCATTTATATAAAGAGCTTATTAATTTTTTACTTCTTCCCCTCACCCCACACCTTGTAGCATTTATAAAAGCGAAAATCTTAATTAACTTAGTATATACCGTATATAAATTGATTGAAAAAAAAGCAGACAATTAAGCCAGCATAAAAATTGTGCATCAAAAATTTTGAAGAGCTACGGTGCTTAGTGAAGAGTTTAAAATCTGACATCTCTATTTATTAGCTTTTGATTTATTTATTGCAGTTTTCTTTAATTTTTTATGACGATATAAAACCTCTTTGTTAAAGAAAATTTAATATGATAGTTCAAGAAAATAAAATTCGCGAAATATAAATACACATAAAATAGCCTGTATTTACGTGGAAAAAAAAACATCAAATTTCTCGCAATCAAAAAAATTTATTCATTTTGAATAAAATTACACGTATTTCTTTAAAACAAAACCTGCTTTAAAAGCCTTCATTTTTTTTCTATTCGAGTTGAAATATTTTTAAAGCTTAATTAAAAATTATAAAATATTCTAATTAAATGTTTTTATTTTGTTTTCATAAACTAGCCATTTATTTAAATGGGGAAAAAAACGGAAACTCTCTTTAAGAAAATTTAATCTACTGCAGTTTTATGTTATAAAAGAAAAATAGCCATTTATAAATTATCTAGAAATGTTTGTATATGTTTGTTGAAATATTTATAAATGTGGGATTAAATAGTGTCTTTTTTTTTAAATTTAAATAGGCATTCAACATTTTTCGTAGAAATCATTTCTTAGGCTTTATTACTGTAATTATTTTTTTTTCTAGATTTTCGCTTTTATAGTGCTATTCTCTTTAACTAGCATATAGCCCGTCATATGACGGGATCAGTAAAATTTTTAATTTTCCAGAATTGTAAAGTACCCTATGAGGCACGTAAAAAATGGTTTGTTTTTTGGCTGAGAATTATTTGGTACAAGCTCAATAATTTGTTTATCATTACTGACCTATGTTAGTTGTCAACTTTAATTTATCTTATCATATTACTTGATAGGGGGGACAACAGAGGTTTTATTATTGACAGTGATTATTTGGCGGTATATATGAATAATGTCCAAAATTTAGATAATCGATTGCAAATTGTGTGGTTATGTATGAAAAACAATCATACAAACGAACAAACTTCTTCATTTTTAAAGATATATAACTTAAAAGCTAGATATTTAATAATCCGTGAAATAGACTTCTAGAGTTTTATGAAAACAATTTGTTGTTAATACCGGTGATAAAACTTTCATTGCAACAAAAAATAATCGACGATTAAATTTAAAATTATCACGTATGTACCTAATCTATTATTTAATCCAAATATAAAAGAAAATTATGTAATATCTAAGTTCAGCGATAAAACTTATCAAAATAATGCAGACGATATTTAAATAATTTAAAATAAGAAATGATTAACTGACATGGTTAAAGGAATGACGTCATAATGCTAGAAAAAAAACGTTATTTTTACCTATTTATTATATGATAAATTTAATCGCTTGCTCTTAACAGGGGAAAATAGGGTTTGAAATAACGACATTAAACGCTCGAAAAGAGGGGAAGAGGTGGAATTCGAACGTTTTGAAAACGACAGTATTTTTTACTATGATATGAAGCATATTTTTACCAATTTATTTTCGAATCGGATCGATAATTTAAGAGAAGATAAACTTTACTTGCTTTGAATTTTGCTAACCCTAAGTCTTCAAGCATCCAATACGGAAGCCTCTATAAATTGTAGGTCCAACCTCTTCAAAAATTCAAGGACAGACGGACAGATAACTTAGGCTATTATTACCTCTTTAAGAAAATTTAATTTACAAGAGTTTTATATTATAAAAGAAAAACAGCCATCTATAAATTATCTCGAAATGTTTGTATGTGTTTGTTGAAATATTCATAAATGTGTGGATTAAATACTGCCTTTTTTTAATGTTGACAGTGATTATTTGGCGGTATATATGAATGATGTCCAAAATTTGGCGAATCGATTGCAAATTGTGTGGTTATGTATAAAAATGAAACACACAAACAAACAAACTTCTTAATTTTCAAAGATATATAACTTAAACGTTAAATATTTATTAGTGCGTGAAATAGACTTCTAGAGTTTTATGAAAACAATTTGTTGCTAATACCGGTGATAAAATTTTCATTGCAACAAAAAATAATCGACGATTCAATTTAAAACTATCACTTACGTACCTAATCTATTATTTAATCCAAATATAAAAAAAAATTATTGACGTCATATCTAAGTTCAGTGATAAAACTTATCAAAATAATGCAGACGATATTTAAATAATTTAAAATAAGAAAGGATTAACTGGGATGGTTAAAGGAATGACGTCATTATGCTAGAAAAAAATATGTTATTTTTACCTATTTATTATGCGATAAATTTAATCGCTTGCTCTTAACCGGGGAAAATAGGGCTTAATGATATTAAACGCTCGAAAAGAGGAGAAGAGGTGGAATTCGAACGTTTTGAAAACGACAGTATTGTTTACTATGATATGAAGCATATTTATACCAATTTATTTTCGAATCGGATCGATAATTTAAGAGAAGATAAACTTTACTCGCTTTGAATTTTGCTAACCCTAAGTCGTCAAGAATCCAATATGAATACCTCTATCTATTTTAGATCGAACCACTTCAAAAATTCGAGGACAAATAACTTAGGCTATTATAATATAGAGTATTAATACCGGTGATATAATTTTCATTGCAACAAAAAATAATTTATGATTAAATTTTAATTTAAAAATTTCACATATGTACCTAAACTATTATTTATGCCAAATTTAAAAGAAAACTATTTACTTAAGATCTAAGTTCAGTGAAGAAACGTATGAAAATAATGCAGACGATATTTAAATAATTTAAAATGAGAAATGATTGAAGGATATGGTTAGAGGAATGACGTCATAATACTAGAAAAAAGTGTTATTTTTATCTATTTATTCTGAGAAAAACTTAATAGCCTTCTCTTAACCGAGAAAAATAAAGCTTGAAATAATGGCATTAAACACTCGAAAAAGGGGAGGGAGGGGTGTATTTCGAATGTTTAAAGATCTGCTTTGAATTTTGCTAACCCTAACTCATTAAGAATCCAATGGATGCCTCTATCCATTCCAGGTCCAACAGCTTCATAAATTCGTGATCACACAGACTGATAACTTAGGCTATTATTATCTCTTTAAGAAAATTTAATCTACAAGAGTTTTATGTTATAAAAGAAAAATAGCCATCTATAAATTATCTAGAAATGTTTGTATATGTTTGTTGAAATATTCATAAATGTGTGGGTTAAATACTGTCCTTTTTTAATTTAAATAGGCATTCGAAATTTTTCGTAGATATCATCTCTTATGTTTTATTACCGTAATTATTATTTCTAGATTTTCTCTTTTATACATGCTATTTTTTTAATTTAAGCATTTTTTTTTTTTTTTTTTTTTTTTGTACGAACATATATTTCACAGTGAAATTCGAACCCACGAAAGCTGGCATCGAAGATCAGCATGTTAACCATTCGGCTGTCGTTCGTCTTACAAATCCCCTATATAATAATAGTCCCTATATATATCTGTCCGTCTGTCCTCGATTTTATGAAGCGGTTGGAAGTAGCGACTTCGGAACCGGAAGTTGTGAATTTAAAGTCTTTTAAAGAGCATTTTTTGGACAAAACTTTTTTAATTTTCATGAAGATTAGTTTAAACATTCTTCTAGTATTTTTAAAAATTAGCAGCTTGGCAATTAGAAAGTTTTCAAGGAAGAAAGTGTGGGGAATTTTAAATATGTATTTTAAGTTTTTAATAGCTAAAGTTGCTTTCGTAAACTTCAAATGCGTTTTTCTCAGAACGGTATTTTTAATAAAATGTTGAAACTTGAAATGTGATTTCCCAATAAGTTCTTAAAATATTTTGTTGAAAATTATTATGAATGCTTTTCATAGTATTTGCTAGTGAATGACCCAAAAGCTTTAAATTTGGATAATTTCTAATGATGTTACACTCATAGTTAGATATAAAGGTAATGTAAATTCGTTAAAAATTCAATGTGTATGATTTTGAAGGACCAACATTTTTTTACCAAATGTAAATTAAGCGAAGACTTTCGGTGATTCACTAGTCCAGTGTATAAGAAATGTGTTGCATCAAAATATATTGAAATAATTTAATTTATTAAAAAATTAGACCTTTTAAAAAACCCGATTTTTTTAATGTTGAGCATTTGTTCTGAAGAACACCGTCTTTGCATTGTCATAATTTGTGATGCTAGTTATTGCTTTTCTTGTCACGTGAAGTGCTTTTCCCAACATTGGCCTTCGACTTCAGCTAGTGTTGAGGAATAACGACGGGAATGATGAGAATTTGTTCTGAAGAACATCGTCTTTGCTTTGTCATAATTTGTGATGCTAATTATTGCTTTTCTTTTTACATGAAGCGCTGTTCCCAACATTGGCCTTCGACTTCAGCTAGTGTTGAGGAATAACAATGGGAATGTTGAGCATTTGTTCTGAAGATCATTGTCTTTGCATTGTCATAATTTGTGGTGCTAATTATTGCTTTTCTTGTCACATAAAGCGTTGTTCCCAACACTGGCCTTTGACTTCAGCTACTGTTGAGGAATAACGATGGGAATGTTGAGCATTTGTTCTGGAGAACATCATCTTTGCTTTGTCATAATTTGTGATGCTAATTATTGCTTTTCTTGTCACGTGAAGCGCTTTTCCCAACATTGTCCTTCGACTTCAGCTAGTGTTGAGGAATAACGATGGGAATGATGAGCATTTGTTCTGAAGAACATCGTCTTTGCTTTGTAATAATTTGTGATGCTAATTATTGCTTTTCTTGTCACATGAAGCGCTTTTCCCAACATTGGCCTTCGACTTCAGCTAGTGTTGAGGAATAACGATCGGAATGT
>CM063507.1:70649995-70654995 GCA_032207245.1 Pardosa pseudoannulata | reverse complement strand
GCTCATCATATTATTTGGAAATAAATCGTCCAGCTATTGTTTTTCATTCTCCAGGAAGGTGGCTCATTTTGCAAATTATTTGCAATTTTCTGCCCGTGTTGCCGCCTTTTGGGTAATTTGCAGCGACTTAATTTATTACAGGTGTTTTTAAAAACCAACAGTCGTCGCTTCAGAAATCTTATAATTACAAAAGACGTCAAAGTTGCTTTTCCCGTTAAAAAAAACCCCAAAACGTCATCCCGCTGAAAAATGAGTTAATTAAAAACTGTTTAGAGAGATTGTCTAAGTTTTATCCACCTTTTTTTTGGCAACGTTTTCCATCCAGAATTCCAGACAGTGATGGATGCTGAATCACATTAACGTTTAAATGAACTGCAATGAAGTAATTGTAAGAGCAACAAAAAGGTTTCGTAAACGAACCGCTTGGTGAGATAATTTACTGGGACATGAGATGTGTATTTTAGATTTATAATGAGTTTTCGGTTAGTCAAATTTTGGAAAGGCTGTAAAAAAGTATTTGAAAATTACAGTCAAACCCCGATTTGTTTTCAGTTAGTCGAATTTTGGAATGGCTGTAAAAAACTATTTGAAAATTACAGTCAAACCCCGATTTGTTTTCAGTTAGAGGAATTTTGGAAAGGCTGTAAAAACTATTTGAAAATTACAGTCAAACCCCGATTTGTTTTCAGTTAGTCGAATTTGGAAAGCTCTAAAAAACTATTTGAAAATTACAGTCAAACCCCGATTTGTTTTCAGTTAGTCGAATTTTGGAAAGGCTGTAAAAAACCATTTGAAAAGTACAGTCAAACCCCGATTTGTTTTCAGTTAGTCGAATTTTGGAAAAGCCGTAAAAAACTATTTGAAAAGTACAGTCAAACCCCGATTTGTTTTCAGTTAGTCGAATTTTGGAAAGGCTGTAAAAATCTATTTGAATAGTACAGTCAACCGATTTGTTTCCAGTTAGTCGAATTTTGTAAATGCTGTAAAAAACTATTTGAAAAGTACAGTCAAACCCCGATTTGTTTTCAGTTAGTCGAATTTTGGAAAGGCTGTAAAAAACCATTTTAAAAGAACAGTCAAACTCCAATTTGTTTTCAGTTAGTCGAACTTTGCAAATGATGTAAAGAACTATTTGAAAAGTACAGTCAAACCCCGATTTAACGCCAACTCCATTACAGCGTCACATATTCTGTGAACAAATCTTCCACATAGGACGTTCTTATAAGACGATAAAGGGAAATTCGTTATAATTCCAGTTGTCCATTATTCTTAATGGAAATTGAGTTAAACCATTCATATCTATAAAGAAAAATTGATAATAAAGATCATCCTTTTTAGACAGATCACGGATGAATATAGAAAAATAAATTCCTAGTTCTTATTCATCTAATTAAGGAATAAATACATCATGATGTATGAGAATAAAATTCATCATTATTGTCCTTTACTCATAATGGAAATTTAGTTTAACCATTCTTATCTATAAAGAATAATCTATAACAAAGCTCATCCTTCTTGGATAGATCACGGATGAGCATAGAAAACGAAATCCTTAGTTCTTATTCATGTAATTAAGGGATAAATGCATCATGATGTATGAGACTGAAATTCATCCTTATTGTCCATTATACATAATGGAAATTTAGTTTAACCATTCTTATCTATAAAGAATAATCGATAACGAAGCTCATCCTTCTTCGATAGACCGCGGATGATCACAGAAAACGAAATTCCTCGTTCATATTCATCTAATTAAGGAATAAATGCATCATGATGTATGAGAATAAAATTCATCATTATTGTCCATTATTCATGATAGAAATTTAATTTAACCATTCTTATCTATAAAGAATAGTCGATAATAAAGATCATACTTCTTAGATTTATCACGGATGAGCATAGAAAACGAAATTCCTAGCTCTTATTCGTGTAATTAAGGGATAAATGAATCAAGATGTACGAGAATGAAATTCATCATTATTATCCTTTATTCATAATGGAAATTTAGTTTAACCGTTCTTATCTATAAAGAATAATCGATAACGAAGCTCATCCTTCTTCGACAGACCGCGGATAATCACAGAAAACGAAATTCCTCGTTCATATTCATCTAATTAAGGAATAAATGCATCATGATGTATGAGAATGAAATTCATCCTTATTGTTCATTATACATAATGGAAATTTAGTTTAACCATTCTTATCTATAAAGAATAATCGATAACGAAGCTCATCCTTCTTCGATAGACCGCGGATGATGACAGAAAACGAAATTCCTCGTTCATATTCATCTAATTAAGGAATAAATGCATCATGATGTATGAGAATAAAATTCATCATTATTGTCCATTATTCATAATAGAAATTTAATTTAACCATTCTTATCTATAAAGAATAATCGATCATAAACATCATGCTTCTTAGATTTATCACGGATGAGCATAGAAAACGAAATTCCTAGCTCTTATTCGTGTAATTAAGGGATAAATGCATCAAGATGTATGAGAATGAAATTCATCATTATTATCCTTTATTCATAATGGAAATTTAGTTTAATCATTCTTATCTATAAAGAATAATCGATAACGAAGTTCATCCTTCTTCGATAGACCGCGGATGATCACAGAAAACGAAATTCCTCGTTCATATTCATCTAATTAAGGAATAAATGCATCATGATGTATGAGAATGAAATCCATCCTTATTGTCTGTTATTCATAATGGGAATTTAGTTTAATCATTCTTATCTATAAAGAATTATCTATATCGAAGATCATCCTTCTTAGATAGATCACGGATGAGCATAGAAAACGAAATCCCTAGTTCATATTCATCAAATTAAAGAATAAATGCATCATTATATATGAGACTGAAATTCATCCTTATTGTCCATTATACATAATGGAAATTTAGTTTAACCATTCTTATCTATAAAGAATAATCGGTAACGAAGCTCATCCTTCTTCGATAGACCGCGGACGATCACAGAAAACGAAATTCCTAGTTCATATTCATCTAATTAAGGAATAAATGCATCATGATGTATGAGAATAAAATTCATCATTATTGTCCATTATTCATAATGGAAATTTAATTTAACCATTCTTATCTATAAAGAATAATCGATAACAAAGCTCATCCTTCTTGAATAGATCACGGATGAGCATAGAAAGCTAAATTCCTCGTTCTTATTCATTTAAATAAAGAATAAATTCATCATGATGTATGAGACTAAAATTCATCATTATTGTCCATTATTCATAAAGGAAATTTAGTTTAACCATTCTTATCTATAAAGAATTATCTATATCGAAGATCATACTTCTTAGATAGATCACGGATGAGCATAGAAAACGAAATTCCTGTTTCTTATTCATTTAAATAAAGAATAAATTCATCATGATGTATGAGACTAAAATTCATCATTATTGTCCATTATTCATAAAGGAAATTTAGTTTAACCATTCTTATCTATAAAGAATAATCGATATCGAAGTCATCTTCTTATAGAGATGAGCATAGAAAACGAAATCCCTAGTTCATATTCATCAAATTAAAGAATAAATGCATCATTATATATGAGACTGAATGTCATTATTATTCTCTATTATACATAATGGGAATTTAGTTTAACCATTCTCATCTATAAAGAATAATCGATAAGAAAGATGATCCTTTTTAGATAGATCAAGATGAGCATAGAAAACGAAATTCCTAGTTCTAATTCATCTAACTAAGAAAGAAATGCATCATGATGTATAAGACTGAAATTCATCATTATTGTCCATTATACATAATAGAAATTTAGTTTAACTATTCTTATCTATACAGAATAATCGATAGCGAAGCTCATCTTGCTAGGATAGGACGCTGATGAGCATATAAAACGAAATTCATAGTTCTTATTCATCTGATTAAGGAATAAATGCATCATTATCATATTTCTAGTAGTAGTTACGAATAAGGCTTAATTCTCTTATCCATTAAATATTTCAGAACCAAAATTCTCCTTCTTATCCTTCATCATCTGCATCATCCCCATCATTCATCCTTCAACTGAGAAAGGAAATAAGTCTTATTCTTCACTGTTACTGAATGATAATAATGAGGAATATTCTCCTCGAATAAAAGTGCATTGTAAGAAAGCGGAATTTAGTCTTCAGTCTTCAAAAGCATGCTGAAATAACTTTCTATTATGAAGTTATAACAGAAAAAACTCCTTTTATAAGAAATTATTTAAAAACAGAAAATAATTTTCTTTTATGAAGAAAAACCTTCGTAAAAGAAAATTATATCATCCTTCAGAGGATGACTAAAACATCCATCCTCTTTCTTACAGTACTTTGGTAATCGAGGAAAAAATTCCTCATCATCATCCCTCAGTAATAGTAAAGAATAAGACTAATTTCTTATCCCAGTCAATGATTTCTCAGAACCAAATTCATCATTATTACCAACCAAACTATTTCATCCTTCAGAGGATGAATGAAAATTAAATCCTCTTTTTTAAAATGCTTTGATAATCGAGGAAAAATTTCCTCATTATCATCCTTCAGTAATAGTAAAGAATAAGACTAATTTCTAATCCCAGCAACTCATTTCTCAAAACAAAATTGATCATTATTATCAATTAAATTATTTCATCCTTCAGAGGATGAATGAAAATTAAATCCTCTTTCTTACAATGCTTTCATATCGAAGAAAAAATTCCTCATTATCATCCTTCCGTAATAGTAAAGAATAAGTCTCATTTCTTATCCCAGTCAATGATTTCTCAGAACCAAATTCATCATTAGTATCAATCAAATTATGTCACACTTCAGAGGATGAATGAAAATTAAATCCTCTTTCTTACAATACTTTGGTAATCGAGGAAAAGTTTCCTCATTATCATCCTTTAGTAAGAGTAAAGAATAAAACTAATTTCTTAGCCCAGTTAATGATATCTCAGAACTAAATTCATCATTATTATCAATCAAATTATTTCATTCTTCAGATGA
>CM063507.1:70617495-70619995 GCA_032207245.1 Pardosa pseudoannulata | reverse complement strand
ACAATTGTGTACACCAGGTCTGAAAGGGTTAACAAAAAATTATATCAAGAACAAAGGGCAGGATTACTAAAAATATAATTAAGTTTAAGACATACTTATTGTTTTAAAACATACTACAATATCGCAAAATAACTTTGAACCGAAATTTGTATATATTTAAGGTACATGTACATTTTAAAAAATATTTTTAAAAAGTAAATCACTTTCGTTAAAAATTAAAAAGTTACCATTGAAAAAAAAAACGTAAAAACGTTTCGGAAACAAGAGAATTTTAGTTCCATCGGAGAAAAATTATATCGAACTAGCATATAGCCCGTCATATGACGGGATCAGTAAAATTTTTAATTTTCCAGAATTGTAAAGTACCCTATGAGGCAGGTAAAAAAAAAATGGTTTGTTTTTTGGCTGAGAATTACCTGATACACATTCAATAATTTGTTTACCTTCATACTCCTCTAAAGTCTCCCGATACTGTAAATGCAGTTTAGAAAACAGGTTGATATTATTTAGTTAAACAGTGTGGTTATGTATGAAAAACAAACACACAAACGAACAAACTTCTTAATTTTCAAAGATATATAACTTAAACGCTAGATATTTATTAGTCCGTGAAATAAACTCCTAGACTTTTATGAAAAGAATAAGGCAATTTGTATCAACGTCACGAACTACTATAATGCCCTTCGCATTCATTTTCGTGTTTACAACAGCCAATAGACAAACAATAAACTGCCCTTCCGTTTGAAACTAAAGCCAGAATTGTTATAATTTGAGAATTTGCCCTACTGCGTGAAATCGCCGTATTTGTTGTTAAAACCGGTGATAAAATTTTCATTGCAACAAAGAGTAATCGATGATTAAATTTAAAATTATCACATATGTACCTGATCTTCTATATAAGCCAAATATAAAAGAAAATCATTTACGTACTATTTAAGTTCAGTGATGAAACGTATGAAAATAATGCTGATGATATTTAAATAATTTAAAACAAGAAATCATTCAATGAGATGGTTAAAGAAATGACGTCATGATGTTAGAAAAGAAATTGTTATTTTTACCTATTTATTCTGTGATAATTTTAATAGCCTGCTCTTAACAGGGGAAAATAGGGCTTGAAATAAAGAGGTGAATTTCGAACATTTTAAAGACGACAGTGATATGAAGCATATTTACACCAATTTATTTTATAATCGGATCAAGATAAACTTTCCTCGCTTTCAATTTTGCAATCCTTAACTCATCAAGAATCCAATATAGATGCCTCTATCCATTCCAGGTTCAACGTCTTCATAAATTGGAGGACAGACAGACAGATAATTTAGGCTATTATTATATAGGGGATTTGTGACGAGCAAAACATACTTAACTTGAAGATATGACTCCACTATTCAATTTTAAAACACTTTAATTAATCACAAATTTATAACTTCACACTGGCTCATCACACAGCGGAGCAATAACATTTTTTCAATACCAGTCAAAAACCGTGAAACATGTACCCACCCAACTGATTAATGTGAGTAGTCATTTACATGCCAAATTTTTCTTCCCTGAATTTAAATTTTATACATTTTCATGCCAAATTTAATCTTCACTAAATTTACATTTTGTACTTTTACATTTCTGGTAAGAACAAAATTTTTAGCCTTGTGTTTAGTAATTTGTATGTATCATTAATGTGATTATTTTGCTTTTTTTATTAGTTTTATTAATAGAAATTTTTTTTATTTCATAACTTGTGCATGAGTACAGTAATGATCAGGGCTTCGAACCGAAACTGAACCGAAAACCGGAAAAAAACCGTTATTTTGGTCGGAACGAAAACCGGAACTGAACCGAAAAAAATATCGGTTTATTTCGGTTCGATATATCTTTCAGTCATTTTGTTACTGTTACCAACTTATCAATATTTTCTAATTTAACGTCAACTTTATAATTATCATTACATGTATACTGCTTCTCGATTTCCTATTTTGATATTTGTTGAAAGAGCGTTTTCAGGTTTGAAATTTATTCTCCGAGACAACAGAAGTAATCTCAGTGAAACCACGTTAGAAGATATATTAATAATTAGAGGCAATTTTCATATGTTAAATAAATAATATATTTTTTACATAATTATTGCAAGGCCAAGTGCACGATGTGAGAGTCAAACGACGAATGTGGGTAATCATGAACCTAGTTGTCAAATGCGATTTTGATAATGGATAACAATGCCAATGCTCGCCGCTCTTATCGTACCTGCTGTTTGTATCAATTCACATAGTGTACCAATTAAAAAAAGAATAAAATCTTCTAAATTTTGATAGAATTACATTTTTTGTTTATGATAGAATTAGATTTTTAGTACAAATAAGAATATACATAAAATGAAATTTTTCATTTGGAATTGAAACGAAAACAGTTATTTTTGGCGGAGCGAAAACCGGAACTGAACCGAAAACCGTTATTTTTGGCGGAGCGAAAACCGGAACTGAACCGATATTAATTTTTTAGT
>CM063507.1:70609995-70612495 GCA_032207245.1 Pardosa pseudoannulata | reverse complement strand
ATTAAATGAACTTTTTAAATAAATATCTTCGTGTGTGTGTGTATATATATATATATGTGTGTGTGTGTGTGTGTGTGTGTGTAATATATCAAAATTATTACACTTAAAGTATATATTAAAGATTCTCATTTCCCTATTCTTATTTTTTCATATTTATTTTCCCAGCCATAAAATATCTTATCCAAAGTAGTGTTCGATGACTTAAAATTCTTTTAACAGTTTCCCAAAGCTAAGGCTGAAATAAATGCAAATTTTCTGCCCACTCGCCACATTTCCCCAGGCGAGTGACTCACTTTTTTCAATGATTCAAGTTCCTGTCTAATAGTTAACCCCTTAAGCGGTTTGACTTTACAGTGTACGTGCACCCAAAATTGTTCTCTACTGGTTTGCCCGTATGGCGCACGGGCATTGAAATTTTCTCCTTTTCTGGTTCGCTATCGTTCGGGAATAAATTTCCGAAGAGGACGACCAGGTTCGAAGTCTAATCGTCTGAGATTGACAGAGAGACATTTTTTAGAAATAGTTGATCCCACAGATAAGAATCTGAGTCTTGCAAGACAATGTGCTGTTCGGAAAGAAATGAGGATGGAAACAGTATCCGAAAAGAAACACGTTATTTCTGTCCTGATTGCGAGGTAGGACTTTGCATTACATCATGCTTCAAATTGTACCATCCACAAAAGACTTCTGAACTGTTTGGAAAAGTGTAAACTTAAATTCACAGTAAGTATAAGAGAAATTTTTGTAGAATTTGTAAACCATTCTTTTCTGCAAACAGAATGTACTTCAAAAAGCAAACATTTGGGGGGGGGGGGTTGTGTTTCAGAATTTAAAAAAATAAAAAATGTTGTAAAAGCATTAAAAGTGAAAAAAAAATTCTTATTATTTTTATTCTATTAAGTATTTATTTAATTATATGCAATAATAAATATGCCGTTTTGGGGGGCATTTCTGGTAAAAAAATTTGCTTCTTGAAGGGTTAATATCTCTGGCTAACCTACTTTGTCTAGGAAAGAATTCGACTCCGCATCTCGCTGTGCGGCAACCATGTAATCCACACGTGTTTCAGTGTATCATTTCCTTCTTTACTCTTACCTAATATGCTGTTTTCTGAGTTCTTAAATAATGTTAAGTTTCATACGGAGTCGTTTTTCTCTTCAGTTTGCTACGGCTGCTACACACTACCAATGATTTAAGTTTCTGTCTCATTACTAATATCGCTAAATAGGCTCTTCTCTCTTGGGAATATTCGTCTCATATCTCGCTGTGGGGTCGGTATTGTAATTGGACTTGCTGCTTCTTTTTATGCAGCCACGAATGCTTGTTTCAATTTCGCTTCTCATCGCCAAATAAGCCAGGGGCAATTACAAATAATAGGGGTAAAAGCTTTCTTATATGACAGCCGTATTAATTTCGCTGTGATTACTTACATATATATATATATATATATATATATATATATATATATATATATATATATATATATATATATATATATATATATATTATATATATATATATATATATATATATAAATATATATATATATATATATATATATATATATATATATACATATATATATATATATATATATAATATATATATGTAATAATAAAACTCTATTAAAGTAAAATCCTAACCGATAATTCCGATCTAAATTGATTTGCTTTAATCTGATAGGGCATCATTTGCTTTGATTATTTTATATAACCTGCTACATATGTGTATTTACATCTGTGTATGTGTGTATGTGCATCCAGTCTGATGAATTCCGATCTAAATTAATTTGCTTTGATTTGATTGTTTTATATAGCCTGCTACATATGTGTATTTACATCTGTGTATGTGTGTGTATATGCATCCAGTCTGTTAAATTTCGATCTAAATTGATTTTCTTTGGTTTGATTGTTTTATATAGCCTGCTACATATGTGTATTTACATATGTGTATGTGCATACAGTCTGATGAATTCCGATCTAAATTGATTTGCTTTGATTTGATTGTTTTATATTGCCTGCTACATATGTGTATTTACATATGTGTATGTCTGTGTATGTGCATCCAGTCTGAGGAATTCCGATCTAAATTGATTTGCTTTGATCTGATATGGCATGTTTTGCTTTTATTTGATAGTTTTTTATAGCCTGCTACATATATGTATTTACATTCTCATTTTTAATATCCAATTTTCCAGCCAAAAATGTGAGATAAAGAAGAGCTCTCCAACTTAAATTCTTTTTACTCGTCTCTCTAAACTAACCCTGGTATAAATGCGCATTTTCTGTCTGCTGGCCACATTTTTAAGCTGTCCCAAATAATCGATGATTCAATTTAAAATTATCGCATATGTACCTAATCTATTATTTAAGCCAAATATAAAAGAAAATTATTTACGTCATATCTAAGTTCAGGGATAAAACGTATGAAAATAGTGCAGACGATATTTAAATGATTTAAAATAAGAAATGTTTCAATGAGATGGTTAAAGGAATGACTT
>CM063507.1:70597495-70602495 GCA_032207245.1 Pardosa pseudoannulata | reverse complement strand
GCATTTTAATGGTTCTTGACTTTGCACGAGATTGCTCTATAAGGCGATTTCACGCAGTAGAGCAAATTGTCAACTTATGACAATTCTGGCTTTAGTTTCAAATGGAAGGGCAGTTTATTGTTTGTCTGTTGGCTGTTGTAAACATGAAAATGAGTGGGAAGGGCATTTAATGGTTCTTGACTTTGCACGAGATTGCTCTATAAGGCGATTTCACGCAGTAGGGCAAATTCTCAAATTATGACAATTCTGGCTTTAGTTTCAAACGGAAGGGCAGTTTATTGTTTATTTGTTGGCTGTTGTAAACATGAAAATGAATGGGAAGGGCATTTTAATGGTTCTTGACTTTGCACGAGATTGCTCTATAAAGCGATTTCACGCAGTAGGGCAAATTCTCAAATTATGACAATTCTGGCTTTAGTTTCAAACGGAAGGGCAGTTTATTGTTTGTCTATTGGCTGTTGTAAACATGAAAATGAATGGGAAGGGCATTTTAATGGTTCTTGACTTTGCACGAGATTGCTCTATAAGGCGATTTCACGCAGTAGGGCAAATTCTCAAATTATGACAATTCTGGCTTTAGTTTCTTACGGAAGGGCAGTTTATTGTTTGTCTATTGGCTGTTGTAAACATGAAAATGAATGGGAAGGGCATTTTAATGGTTCTTGACTTTGCACGAGATTGCTCTATAAGGCGATTTCACGCAGTAGGGCAAATTCTCAAATTATGACAATTCTGGCTTTAGTTTCAAACAGAAGGGCAGTTTATTGTTTGTCTATTGGCTGTTGTAAACATGAAAATGAATGGGAAGGGCATTATAGTAGTTCGTGACGTTGCGATAAATTGCCTTATAGCAGTGATTCTAGTGTTTGGAGAATTCTCCATCCAGTCCAAGAACAGTTATGATTGGTTATTGATTTATAAGTGAAGTAAACGAAATGCTTTTAAGAGAGGAAGACAAACTTAGATTTTTCTGTACGTAAGTCATTTTTTCATACAACTCATTGGCATATAGCCCGCATATGATGGGATTAGTAAAATTTTTAATTTTTCAGAATTGTAAAGTACCCTCTCAGGTAAATAAATAAAAATTTGTCTTTTGGCTGAGAATTATCTGGTTCATGCTCAATAATTTGTTTATCTTCATACTCCTCTAAAGTCTTCCGATACTGTGTAGCAGTTTAGAAACACGTTGCTGAGGAAAATAATAGGGGCAATTTCAAAAGAAGTTTTCAAGTGTAAATTTGGGGCCAGTTATTCCCCCGTCGATTACATATATATATATATATATATATATATATATATATAATATATATATATATATATATATATATATATATATATATATATATATATATATATATATATATATATATATATATATATATTTATATATATATATATATATACATATATATATATATATATATATATATATATATATATATATATATATATATATATATATATATATATATATATATATACAGATCAAAACACTCGATTTTCTTTCTGGATCTGTTAAATCGTGATTTGAATGAGGTTTTTCGATCTTACCTTAATACGAACGAATCGAGGGTAGACCACTCCGGATTTCGCGTTGGAATCACTGAGAACACCGCCCCCTTTCCTTCCTATAAGTGTTCCATAAGAAGCAATAAAGTTAGGCTCACCAACTTAGATCCCCCGCTAAACCCTTTTCCCCTCCCGCAATTTCTTTATTCCGCATTTTCGATTCCGGGCGGGGGCTTAGGATCCGAATATTGTTCCGAGAGTCCCGGGAGAATGCCCGAGATTCTACTCTCTCCTTTTTTGCCGGGGTGTTGTTTATATCGTTTCTCTTCCGACCATATTCATCTTCGCCCCATATTGCGTTTGCCGAAGAAAAATGAATTCCCCTTTGCCCCGGCAACCCTTCCGTTCTCCTTCGAATCTCGAACGTAATCTAACGCCGTTCATGTTTCACGTTGCTCTGCACCATCAAGAAGGGGGGATTTTAGGGATATTGTACCAGGTTTTCTTTTAGGTACAGCCAGCAACGTGAAATTAAATTCGAATATCAGGGTCATCAATTCTCACGGTCTCCTACCGAATACTCAGAGTTTGCGGTTACAGTCAAGCTACATGAATGCTAATGAGACCGGGTCCTACTATTTAAAACCTAATTCTAACGGCCACGAACATCCATGCCAACAGTAGAATTCTAACCTAGAAACTCTGGAACCTAAAAGCAATTCGTCATCGCCCAGCAAGTTGGCGATTGAAGAATCATCTTTTAACCCACTTTGAGAAACTCTACTCTAAAGATTCGGAAGTAATATTGACCGATAAAGAAGCAGGGAATATAAACGTTCTTGATCTGGAAGATGCAAGAGTGCCAGAGAAACGTTTGGTTTGGTTTTTGGTGTTGGTTATGCTACTGTTTGCTACACGAATGCTGGACAAGGAGGCAGGATGGTTAAACTTTGCCTGAGAAGCCCGAACAGTTCGGGCAACGAAATGCACCAATTTTGGGATGCCCGACCTGAGTTCGGGCAAGAGAAAAAACGGTATTTCAATTATGAAGCCCGAAATGGATTCGTCCATTGCATATTGTTTAATTTGCCGTTTTCCTAATAGAGATACTTTCAATCGAAAAGTTCGACAGTTTCGCGCCATTTGCTGCTATTTCTGGGATACTGTAAAAAAATTACGAAATTCAAAGGAATTTTAAAGACACGGAATTTGTGACAGTTGATAGAGATAATAACATTATTATATTACTTTATTATATTCATCCAGAAAATTTCGTCATTTACACTCAAACACCAAAACATTATGACCACCCCTACATTTTGCAATGAACTCGCCTGGATGACGTGGAAGGCACGTGATCAGGTGGAAGTGGTATTTAACTGCTGCTGGAGAAGAATCATTCTTTCACTTACTTCTGTGTGTGATGGGAAAGGCTGCGGATCTAAGCGATTTTGATAGAGGGCAGATTGTAATGGCTCGAAGGCTCGGAACAAGTATTTCCGAAACTGCACGACTCGTGGGTTGTTCGCGATCTACAGTTGTTAGTACTTATGCAAAGTGGATGAATGACAGTGAAACCAGCAGTAGACGACATGGTGTTGGACATCCACACAAATAAATTCCACAGGCAAGGGGTTAAAACAAAGTTCAACTCTCGATTTTGAAAGAAATCTTGCTATTGCTTTAACCTGACTGCTTATAACGCGATTTCCACGGGCAATTCAAATGTAGCAAAATTTGCTTATCCCGCGATTTTCGCGGGCATGTGTTTTTCTTCCTTTAAACTCAAACCAGTAAAAACAATTAGTAAACTAGTTTTTTTCCTTTTCACTTTTCGCCTTTTCACCGTTTAACCAGTGTAATAAATTATATACAGTATTAGACAATTAATTAGGTAATAAATAGAATTTTATGACTAGAACTATAGTTATATTAGATAATAGAATTATTGATAGTATGTTATAAATAGAAATTAACTGTATTTCAATTGGAATTTATTAAAAAATAAATTTTCCATGTGATAACATTTGGAATTAGTTTTTTTGAAAGCTTAGTTTCTCATCATAAAATTCAATATAAAAAATCTTTTCTAGAGAAAAAATTAGTATTTCAATTCTCCAATTTATATATATATTTAAACTATGCAAAAAAAAAATACGAAATTTTTAAAGAGATTTCGGTTTACAAATTGAGCAGTCAGTTCTTTGACACATTGTATGCGGAACACGTACTAGTAAGTTTTCTGATGTATGGTTAAGAGCTTGTTTTCTTTGCCAATAAGTGTAGCTAACAGAGGAGAGTTTCTCAAAATTAAATTTACTTCTATCAACCTTTTATCTCCCATAGTAACAGTAGTCTATTTATAATAATTATTGTGGGAAAGGAAGAGCCATTTTACATTTTTGCACGAAGCGGCAGAACTTCTACAGTCATTCTGCCTGAAGCTACTCCTAAATGTGTGTGTGTGTGTGTGTTCGTGTACAGTCTTCCAAAAAAATATTACCGAATCATCAAAAATTTAATATTTTTTTAATTAGAAAAAATTTTTATCAATGTTATTTATTGATCACATTTTCATATTTTATAATTTCTAAGTTCTAATCTTGATATAGTTATGTATTAATTGAATTGCAGAATTTTATGGATTGAATAAAATTAAAAACATATCTCTACAGAAAAATATGTCTCTAAAAAAATCCCATATTTAGTAAATATTATATTTTTAATAAATTTTTAAAAGAGTAAATAAAGAATATGTTTTTCTGCAAAATTTATCTTTATATAAAGACTTCGGAATCTGAACCATAAAATTTAAATATGTTTTTCTTTAGAGATAATTTTATAGAGAAATTTTTTCTTTAGAGGTATGTTTTTTTCTATAGAATATTTATCCTTTAAGGTTTTATTTTTTTATACATAGAATATTTTTTTAGAATGTTTCGCTTTAGAGATATGCTTTTTCTATAGAATATTTATCCTTTAAAGTTTTATTTTTTTATACATAAATTATTTTTTTAGAATGTTTCGCTTTAGAGATATGCTTTTTCTATAGAATATTTATCCTTTAAAGTTTTATTTTTTTATACATAAATTATTTTTTTAGAATTTTTCGCTTTAGAGATATGCTTTTTCTATAGAATATTTATCCTTTAAAGTTTTATTTTTTTATACATAAATTATTTTTTTAGAATGTTTCGCTTTAGAGATATGCTTTTCCTATAGAGATGTGCTTCTTTCTCTAGGAAATTTTTTCTGTAAATATATATTTTTCTGTAGGATATTTTCTCTTTAGAGATATGATTTTGTTTCTATAGACTTTTTATCCTTTTAAGTTTTGTTTTTTTCTATATAGAATATTTTTTAAATGTTTCTCTTTGGAGATTTCTATAGAGATGTGTTTCTTTCTCTAGGATATTTTTTCTGTAGATATATATTTCTCTGTAGGATAATCTTTCTTTAAAGGTATGTCTTTTTTCTATAGAATATTT
>CM063507.1:70567495-70589995 GCA_032207245.1 Pardosa pseudoannulata | reverse complement strand
GAGAAGAATTTAGATGCAATTGTTGACTTCGAGTTTGAGGGACCCCTGCGGAGAAGTTATAGATCACGGAATGGCACAAGCGTAACCTTCCTTATTAACTCATCATTGCATAGATGGGCCATTCTCATAAAAAATAACACATTCATGTTTTTGTTAGCAAGTTTTGAGATATTGGCTCTGAAAAGAACCTTTGATTGTTTTCAGAAGACATAATTATTTTCAGAAGCCTTATTTGGAAAAATCGAGCACGTGAAACTTAAAACAGTTTGACTACAAGCGCAAAACTTTGGGGAAACTAGTCTCGACTCTGTTGTCATTGTTATCTTTCCAATGATTGGCCCGTTCCTTTTTTGTAAGCTGTCCTGCGATTGGTTAGGTCAGCTGATTAACCGTGATTTCTAAGGTCTAGTTAAATAATATACAAAAGGAATGCGGAAAATGCTTGCTTTTTATTTCAAGTTTTTTCAGCTCTTCTTGCACAAACATACAATAAATATGGTGACTAAACAAACACAAGCAATTGCTTCTATGCTAGTCATATATCACAACATCTTAATTTCATGCTCAGCCAAGAATTTATAAAAATTCACTAAAATATTTACAAACATCATACAATTTTTATGACGGAGGGGGTGCTGGTAGTACAGATAAAACATCAAAAGCATGTCACATCAAGATCGTCAAACCCTCCAGAAGAAAAACATTACATTTTGACGTAAGGAATGACGAATGTCACCTTCAGGAAATACAGATGCAAAAAAAGCAACCCCACAATACTCAGTTACCTTCGTAACGTGTCTCGGAGGTCGGTACACGTCTCCAATACAATAGATAAAACATGGAAACCACCTGTTTTACGGACTCAGAGGCGAGGCATAAATGAAAAGTGATACCAGGAATAAAATGAAATTTCGGTTGGAACGCAGCATCCGATTCCAACGCCTGCACGTTTTGATTTGGTTTCCGCTCAACTGCCGTGTAACCAAAATGGCCATAGATCCATTTGGATTTTAACTTTTCAATCCGGTGGAATGTTCCATGGACTTGTGTGGCTTTAAATGCAATATTATAATTTGCTGAAGCTGCTCGAAACATTACCACCAAAGTTATAAAAGTAGAACCCAAAGGTTAAATGGCGCAAAAGAAAAAAAAAAATACAAAATGGCGCCAAGGGAATCAGTAGCCGCATTGCAACTGAGATTACAAGTATCAATGAATGTTTTACCAAAATAATTTATTTTAGCTTCTTATATTTGAAAATGTATAATATCAGAAATACGATTCAAATAACTTCTCACAATAAGTCATTCGCATTCTTGTTTTCTTTTAAATAAGCAGTTATCAGTGTTTCTCAATCAGCACTTCTTCACACAAAAGTGACCAATTTACAAGCATCGTTAAAAAATACCGTCAGATATCAATCGGAAGAGGTAAAGTTGTAATATACATCACAGCACAAAGAATTAAAGTCATTCATCCACCATATGATATTTCATAAACCCTTCATATAGCATTTTTCGCTAAGTCTGCTAAGTTTTAAAATTACAGTAATTTTGAAGGTTCCTCTTAATTCCTATTGCAACTATTTTTAGTCTACTTAATTTTAAAAATATTTCTGATACCGCTGTAACTCTCAAAGAATCTGCTACCACTTAAATGACCAACTAGTTGCGCGCTACGCTAGTCGAGATTGTATTTGAAAAACCTTTTGATAAAATGTACTCAAAGTAATAACCGGTAGTAATTTTCTCAAAATCTCTATTTACAGCACTATAGCGATGGCGTATACTGCATTTATGTACAGCAAATGAAGTCTAAATGTGTGTATATTTGTTCTGGAGCTCTTCTAAACGTTTGCACTGCTCGTGGCTAATAAGAAGGTTGAGAAACACTGATATAGAAAATGTTCAATTTGCTTCTCAATTGGCGATTCTAAAAGAGTGAAGCATTTCAAGTTACATTAACAGGAAACTTTGTAGAAGCACAACTATTGCAGTGATAACATGACGATAAGATAACAGACTCTTGGTGAATGGAAAACAACTTGGATATTACAGTAACATACACATCGATAGCAACTTACATATTATATTCTACATTGCAATGACTACTGACAACCAATCCGAACAATTTAGAATCGCCAACTGTAATATATGAATGAAGATACAGAATATCATGAATTCAACAAACTTAACACTTTAAGTACAGCAAAATACTTGCAGTTTTAAGCAATTTTTCGTTCTAAAAAGATTTTTCGAAACACAACAAAATATTATACTTCGAGAACAGAAGGTATTCGGTCGTAATTAATGCTCATTCAATAAACCTGATGCCAATTATTCACCAAAGATATATTCGAATAATACGATACTTGATATCGTAAAATTCAGTCAACTTAAGGAATTTATATTCCATAATGTAAAATAAATACAATAGCTAGGAAAAAGATTTAACATTATAAAAAACAATGGAAATTTTTAAACATAAACTTAATATCTGAAGAAACTGATAAAAATCTACGATTAGAAAGTATAAATATACAACTAATGCACTCAATTTCGAAAAAAATAATCCAGTTTGAACTGAATAATAATTAGTCCAGTTTCTGTTTAATAATTTATAGAATTTAAAACTCCACTGTAGTTTACACTATGCAAAACAAATTTTCTTTGAAATGAACTGAACCAAACTTCAGTTTTTAGCAGCCATCAATTAAACTATATTTAATAATGCATATAGTTGCATTATTATATACAAAGATAATGACATAAGCTATTAGAGAGCAAATATTTCCATAGCACTTCAAATTTTTCGAAAATATCTCAAAATAAAGTAGCATGTACAATAGAATACTACAAATATTGTTAGTGATATATAGAGAAGTTAATTTAATTCATAACTGCAGGTAAAAAGTAAGTAGCCTTTTAGTGATAGCTTATAGCTGCTGTATGTAAACAAAAGAGTTACCCTCAATTATGAATTAATTAATCATTATAGAACGATATGTAAAAAATGTTAAACACGTTTCTGCAGTGTGGAATCTCTGTGTGTGTGTGTGTGTGTAAACAGGCTTGCAACTGCTGAGGTACTTTCAAAAAGATGAGAAAAGTGACAAATAATACAGAATAAGTGACTAAAAAGTGACTAAACAAAAAAAAAAAAAAAAAAAAAAAAAAAAAAGATTTTTTTTTTTTTCCTTTCGATTACAGATGCTATTAATATTTTTCTATTTATTTTAACTCTAAATCAAATTATTCAAGCAAGACATGATTTTAGCGTCAAATACAAAAAAGGTTAAAAATTTTGTTTAACACAACTCAACATTGCTTTTTATTCAAGAAAATCTTTAAATTAGACTTGAATACATACAATACATTAATTTTATAATCAGGCTTGCAACTGCTGAGGTACTTTTAAAAAGGTGAGAAAAATGACAATACAGAATAAGTGACTAAAAAATGACTAAACATTGAAAAAAAAAAAGCGATTTTTTCTCCTCTTGATTACAGATGCTATTATTAAGATTTTTCTATTTATTTTAACTCTAAATCAAATGATTCATGCAAGACATGATTTTAGCGTCAAATACAAAAAAGGTTAAAAATTTTGTTTAACACAACTCAACATTGCTTTTTATTCAAGAAAATCTATAAATTAGATTTGAATACATACAATAGATTAATTTTATAATCACAATTTTCTGCATATATTGATGATGTATTGAAATATGTACATAGCTAGATTAGATTATCTAAACAAAAATTGTGAAGAAAAAGAAAAAGAGAAATGTGTGCTTTGACGTAAATTACTTTAATGTATTAAATGTACATTTCAGTACAAATGTAGATTTCAGAAACTTCTTTACGACTTTTTAAAATCACTAAATTCTGGAAACCATATGACTAATTACATTTTAATAAGAAAAATAAGATTAGAACATCACATTTTTGGTCTTTTATTAAAATATTTTGTTATTAATTCAGATTTTCTTTTTTCAACAACAGACTTTTGCTGTGATACACCATGAAAAAAGTGACTGTTTACTTAAAAAAGTGACTAAAAGTGATCAATTATAAAAAAAGTGACTAAAGGTGAGAAAAGTGACAGAATTGCAAGCCTGTGTAAAGTATATACACAAACATACATGTACAATCTATATTTGTGCTTTAAGTTAGTATGTATGCACATATAAATAGAAAGTTTTTAAGTTAGCATAAAAAATATGAGAGGTTAATTATTTATTAAAATTTGCAGCTATGTATCTTCAAAATATTCCAGAACATATTTTTAACGTTCTCTTATAAATAAAAGTTACAAATGAACATATTTCTTCGTTAATTTGTTATATCCATGATACACTGTATTATCACATGTTATGCAATGGCATATCAGTTTTCACAAGCTGTAGACTAGAAATAAGCATCTTCGCTTGTTTTCACACTGAAAAGTCTAAAATTCATTTATTTTCATAATAAACACCATGAATATATATATATATGAATAAAATCGAAAACAAGAAATTTGCATTAAATTTTCTGCAATTAGTTCAGAAAGTTTTGCTGCCACTTCTTTATCATATTTTGCTGTAAGATTTATCGAATGTCTCTCAAGAGTTGAACTACAAAAGAAAAAGTTAAAAATACAGAGCAGGTAATTTTAAGTTCAAATTTAAAATATTTCATTTAAGAGACAAAAACACAATTTGAAAGCCTACATAATTGTATTAAAAAACATTTACTATTGTTGCATTTTCGTACAACCCCCAAAATAAAATGTTTTAGTCGGTGACATTGAAAAACGTATGAATTCTTAATATTAATGCATTTTACACACACACATGTATGCATATATAGTGGTACCCACTTAAGTTATCCAAGGGGTCAAGCGATTCAAATAGAGTTGCAAGCAGTGGAAAAAACCCGGGATTTTTTTTGGGGAAGGAAATTTTGCAAATTTCCAAAACATGAGAATTTTGAAATATTTTGTTTATTTTTATCCTAATCGCACAAGGCAATTTTTACATTTCATAAATGATTTGACATTAATAGTTAACAGGCAAATGTAATGAATAAACGTGTAAGGAAGCCAAAAAACCAAAAAATTGAATAATTGGGATTAACTAACTATATCTGGCAAGGTACCATACTTAGCATGAAAGTATGGGTATATTTTTCCTTTGAGAAATATCCAATATTTTTATTATTACATAAATATTAGGCCATAATCTGTAGTGTCACAAAACCCATAAATCATTATTTTTCTTTGATAACATCTCTCTCTCTCTCTCTCTCTCTCTCTCTCTATATATATATATATATATATATATATATATATATATATATATATATATCAGGGCTTCGAACCGGAACTGAACCGAAAACCGGAAAAAACTGTTATTTTGGTCGGAACGAAAACCGGAACTGAACTGAAAAAAATATTGGTTTATTTCGGTTCGATATATCTTTCAGTCACTGTTACCAACTTATCAATATTTTCTAATTTAACGTCAACTTTATAATTACATATCCGCACTTGTATAAGATTACAATGGTGGTTTTGGCAGCTCCAGCTACACAAGTTAGTGTTGAAAGAGCGTTTTCAGGTTTGAAATTTATTCTCCTAGACAACAGAAGTAATCTCAGTGAAACCACGTTAGAAGATATATTAATAATTAGAGGCAATTTTCATATGTTAAATAAATATATTTTTTACATAATTATTGCAAGGCCAAGTGCATGATGTGAGAGTCAAACGACGTATGTGGGTAATCATGAACCTAATTGTCAAATGCGATTTTGATAATGGATAACAATGCCAATGCTCGCCGCTCTTATCGTACCTGCTGTTTGTATCAATTCACATAGTGTACCAATTAAAAAAGAATAAAATCTTCTAAATTTTGATAGAATTACATTTTTAGTACAAATAAGAATATACATAAAATGAAATTATTCATTTGGAACTGAAACGAAAACAGTTATTTTTGGCGGAGCGAAAACCGGAACTGAACCGATATTAATTTTTTAGTTGAACCGGAACAAAAAAAATTACGGTTCGAAGCCCTGATATATATATATATATATATATATATATATATATATATATATATAATGTGTATGCAGAAATTTGACACAAAATGTAACATTGTCATTTGATGACACTTTTAAATGATATATGCATTACAAAAAATAATAAACTGTTATTTTAAATTTAAAGATATTTATTTTTATATTATAAAAGGAGGGGAAAAAGTTTAACATAAAATGATCAAAAATAATGTATGTAATTATTATATTAGCAATTAAAATTGAAGCAACCAGTTATGTGTTTGATAAGACTAACAGGGTAATTAATTACATAAGTACTAATACAAAATCATTTAAATGCTCATCGCTATTATTTCTTGAATATAAATATATATATATATATATTGCCAAAAGTAAAAAAATCTCTTAAAAATAATATGCTAGTTCTTAAATAGCCACTGTTAAAAAAATAAATTTTAACATTGTTAAAATGATTTCTTCCCAAAGCTCCCGGGTTTATTCCCACCTCTTCAAAATTCCGGGTTTTTTACATCTCTAAATTCAAACTACTTCTTAAATGGAAAAAATGCATTGTGAAAAATATTTAAAAATCTGCAGTGTAGTAGTAAATCATTTTCTCAACTCCACTTGCATTTTTATAAATATACAGAGTTATTTTGCAATTAACATTAAATTTAACACTTTAATATAATCTAGAATGTATATTTTCATAATCTATAAAATACAGGGTATCTGCCAAAATAAAATTTTTCAAATCCATGACTTTCCCTGATTTAGCAGATCATTTTCCATGACTTTAAAAAGCTTTCGTTAAAAGTATATATGAATAAAACTTCTGATGTACATACAAATAAAATATATGCTTTTAGAGAAATTACAGGAATTTTATCATAAAAAAACTATAAACTTACTTTATAAGTGTTAATAAACTCACAAATATAAATTGTTGTATCTACATACCTAAGTTTAATCCTATAGCCATTTTTCAATCAAAATGTTTCCAATTTGAATTCAGGGTACTTTGGTATTATCCGGGTGACCATGAATAATAGCCAAATATAACCCTATAATGTTTATATACAATATCCCTAGAGATAAACATATATTGTGCAAAAATCTTAACTAATTTTTCTTAAAAAATAGTGAATATTATATTAATAAAATTTTAATCTACAATTTAAGAAAAAACCAGAATAATATACATTTACCCACTTATTAAGCTTTCTTGGTGAACAAATTTTACTTGGCAATAGGGTCAATAGGATAATACATAAACACCAAACTCAGTAACTTCAGTCAAATGACAAGTAAAAATAGAATTAAACAATTCAATGCATTTTTTTAATCGGTAGTTTCGCGGATCCATGACTTTCCATGACTTTTACTCATTTTGCTTGAAAAATCGAGACTTTCCATGACAAAATTAATCCATTGTCTAAATCCATGATTTTCCCTGACTTTCCAGGTGCACGGAAACCATGTATATAAGAGGTTAGAAAAATACATCTAAGATTCATTGCATATGCAAACAAGTCCATTTCAAGAATGATTCTATCATAAACCACTACAATGTAAACAGATATTATTTAATTGGAATATGAACAATTAATGTTATCTAAATTATAACTAATAATTATAAAATAATCCAAACTGACAGACTGCTCCGAGATTTTTACACTGAATTCACATAATTTATTCCTCTTAGCTTACAAAACTGAGTATGTGTGTGTGTGTGAATACATACTTTTACATTTTGATTGGTTTAAGCTGCTCTGACTTTTAAAAACCCAACTGACTTTTTGACTCAATGAACACTGATATTACAAAATACTGGACAATTTTTATATTTTCAAACTATACACAACTAAAAGCTTTACTCATAAAACATGGTTCAAGTCTTAAATATGCTAGATTCATACTTACAGCAAAAAATTACAGTTCTTTAAAAATGCATTTACAGAAATTCATTATAACAAGATGTAATATCAAGTATATTCAAAATATTTATATATAAGACACATAAATGTCAAAAGGTATTTAAGTGTTTGGCCCAGCACCATTATATGTTTTCACTTCAGTGGTGCCTTAAATTTGTAGAAATAGAAGAGTATTTGAATACAATTTTCAGAATATAATAAAGTTATAAGAGTAGACTGTGATTCGGTTTTCTATGTTATCAAAGCAGCAATTTTTTTTCCCTAAAACCCCCAATTTAACTCTAAAGAGAAAAATATTTCATTCAATGTGGTATCATGATAATACCATACTAAATGAAACTGTAGAGTACACATCATCAAAGATTCCTAATACTACTTTCACTATATCAAATTGTAGTAATTCTCCAGATCAGTGATATATTTATAGAGTTGCATCGACCCTGTAAGTGATACATTTATCTTTAAAACTGCATTAAAAAGGTAACACATTCATAAGATTCTTTCAACACAAAAAACAATCATCTCTTAGTCTTAGAGCATACAAAATTTTTCTGTATAAATCCCAACTGTAAGGATGTTTGTGGAACCCAAAAAATCTCCAGAAATTTTATGGACGTATGCATCCAAGGGAATACAAAAACAAATATTAGCAAACAACATGAGGCGGGGACCTACAGCTTAAAGCCGATTCCAAACAGCTACAAACAACCATGCCCATAGCAGGATTCAAACGCGCAAACTCTGGTTCTGAAGAGCAACGCTCTACCATTCGGCCATTGTTCGGCCATTTAGTAGTGTACATCAAATCACTGTAAAAAAATAATATAACGACATGAAAGTAAACTACACACATTTAATGAGATTAAATTTTATTCTGAAAAATAATTAAATAAAATTTTATTACATTACCAGAATTAGAAATAGAATTTTTTTCTTTATTTTAAGGTATCCGTCTACGTTAAAAACGTCCTTTTTTGCCCAAAAATCATAATTTTTTTTTTTTTATTTATTTCTCTATTGTAAAATTTCAACTTTTAGGCTTCCAAATCTGTTTTTGTTTTGCCTCTACGGCATTTTAAAGAAAAGTTACCACTGTTTAAACATCAGTGACAGCTGTCAAAACAAACCGGAAGTAGTGACTTCGGAACCGGAAATTGTGAATTTAAAGCCTTTTAAAGAGAATTTTTTGGACAAAACTTTTTAAATGTTCATAAAAATTAGTTTAAACATTTTTCTGGGATTTTTAATTATTAGCAACTTGGCAATTAGAAAGGTTTGAAGCAAGAAACTGTGGGGAGTTTTAAACATGTATTTTAATTTTTTAATAGTTAAAATTGCTTGCAATAAACTTCAAATGCGTTTTTCTCAAAATGGCATTTTTAATAAAATGTTGAAACTTCAAATGGGATTTCTAAAAAAGTTCTTAAAATATTTTGTTGAAAATTATTATGAATGCTTTTGATAGTATTAACTAGTGTATGACCTACAAGCTTTGAATTTGGATTATTTTTAATGATGTTACACTCATAGTTAGATATAAAGGTAATGAAAATTTGTTAAAAATTAAATGTATGATTTTGAAGGTCCAAAATTTTTAAACCAAATGCAAATTAAGCAAAGATTTTAGGTGATTCACTAGTCCAGTGTATCAGAAATGTGTTGCATCATAAAATATTGAAATAATTTAATTTATTGAAAAATTAGACCTTTTGAAAAAAAAAACCCCGATTTTTTTACTAATTTTTCTTCATTTATTAGAAATTTTGTAAAAACTTCTCCAGGAATAATTTAAGTGCAATTCTCTATGATAATATAAAAAGTAAATCTAAAAATGTAAAAACATGAACTAGTTTCTACATTTAAAGAAAAGTTCTCCGAACATAGATGGATACCTTAAACAAAGACAAAAATTCAATTTCTTTTGTTAACTAATGACAAATATGCTTTCTTGATGAGTGCTATGGTCTACTATTTTACTACACAAGGGCTAATGAGACTGGGACCTACTACTTAAATCGAATTCCAAACACCTATGAACATTCATACCACCAGCAGGATTCAAACCTGCAAACTTAGTACTGAAAAGCAGCGTCCTATCATTCAAGCACTATTTGGTATGCTCTCTTGAACATTGCTTGCATTATCATCCATGTTCAATAAAAACAGCATCTCTATTAACAGAAGTTGAAAATTAACTTTTAACTGAAGAAAAAAATTAAAACTGTAATAGAGATGCTTTCTTCAGTACCCTCCTGAAGTAAACCTTTAAGGTGACTTATTAAGCTTCACTTCTATTTTAAGATTCGAAATCTACTTGACCAGGTCTCTGCAGCTCAGAGATTTTTGAAGTCATAGAGAATAGGAGGCAGTCTTTGATTCCCTTTCCAGGAAAATAAGGAGTAAGGAGAAATAATAACACACGTACAGAAAAAAAATTCTATATATATGGCAGGTCTAAAAAAGGGTAGTTGGAAATTACGTGAGTTATAAACGATTTTAAAAAGGGAACTCTTTTATAATAATAAATGAAAAAGACCCATGCTCGCGTAAGCTTTTAGGATAATCCAGTCAGGCAGAAGCATTTTGGAAGTATTTGATGAGTTAGCACGTGGACATGGAGAGGTTAACACCTTTTCCACGCTTAGCTCCACCACGAAAAATGAAAATGGCGCTAGTTTTGCTTTAAATGAAACGATGATTTAATAAACTTATTATCAAGAAAGACTGTTTTCCATTCACTTTACCACTGGATCATATAAGTATATATATATATATATATATATATATATATATATATATATATATATATATGTATTTTAAAGATATGAAAATATGCTAAACACATTTAAAAGGATTTTATTTTATTCTGAAAAATAATTAAATAAAATAAAACTTTCTTAAATTACCAGAATTACATTAAATAAAGAAAAAAATTCAATTTATCTTGTTAACTTATATGACAGGTCTTGAACATTGTTTGTACTTTTGTCTATGTTCAATGAAAATGACAACTAATTTACAATTTAACTTTTAACTGAAATAAAAAAAAAATAAAAAAAAGCCTTTTTCCATACTTTCTTGTAGTAAACTTTCAAAGAAGCTTACCAAGTTTCAACCTGCTTTTTTTACGATTTGGAATCTAGTAGATTATGTCACTGCATTTGGGAGACGGTTTGAATCAGAGAATGTGATGTATTACTTGCTTTACTTTCTAATTAAACAAAAAGGAGTAAGGAGAAATAATTTGTAATTTTATTTCTTTCGAAATCTAAAGACAATTGATGTGAAATCTTTAGAATTCTGGGATTTTCCTGGGACACAAACATCCTTGCAACTATCACTTTACCCTAAGCAACAAAACTATTTCTCAAACACCATTACTTTTATACAGATATACCATTCAGCCATTAACTGGAATCCACAAAATAAATTCAAATGTATATGGCACATAATGGGAAATAATGCTTAAAACACTAGACCAGAATAAGTTCATCTTTCATTAAACATATATTAATAATAGAACTTTCTTTTCCTTTGGAATGAATAATGAAATAAATCAGATCTATAATAAGAATGAGATAATCTACTTCTTCATGTAAATACTCATTTACATATTTTAATAGGAAGTATACATTATATACATCCTGTGAAAATAACTCAAGTCAAAAAATTTCCACCTCTACATAAGGCTAAGTAGAATCAATGTCAAAATTATCGTCTTTCTTATAACAACATCATATTAAGAACAATCCATGATTAAATTGAAATTCATGAGTATTTTATTTCATGCACATAAAACAATTATGTCAGAGTCACTCAAGAAAAGGTATAAGTATAAACATAAAATGAAATGATAAATAATGTATTCTCTGACAAACCTTGGAACAGTTACAGACTGATGCCCCACTGATTAAGCCCAATATCAAGAACAAAACTGCAATATTTAAGTACTTTCTATGTACCCTAAATAAGAAAATAATCAGGTTTATTTTTCAGCTATTCAATAATCAAAATAAAATTTTAAAAATGATAATTTAGTAGGAGTACTGTAGATGGTCACCTGCGTCAACTGATGAACAGATGCTCAACAACAGCTCTGCTAATGTTAATCTCAAAAGATAAAGCAATGACGAATTTACAAGTCCAGTTCTGTACAGATTTTTTTTAGTAAATTTCAACAAAGAAAAAACTACAAAGCTATGATTTTTCTTTTATTTTTCAAAAAAAGCTTTTGCAATCCGCAAAATTGGCCTTGAGGGCTTCAAGCTGCACACCCCTGATGTAAAATAATACATAAGAAAATTTGTACTTAATAAAAGGTACAGGGTATCTGCCAAAATAAAATTTTTCAAATCCATGACTTTTCATGACTTTCCCTGATTTAGCAGATCATTTTCCATGACTTTAAAAAGCTTTCGTTAAAGTATATATGAATAAAACTTCTGATGTACATACAAATAAAATATATGCTTTTAGAGAAATTACAGGAATTTTATCATAAAAAACTATAAACTTACTTTATAAGTGTTAATAAACTCATAAAAATAAATTGTTGTATCTACATACCTAAGTTTAATCCTATAGCCATTTTTCAATCAAAATGTTTCCAATTTGAATTCAGGGTACTTTGGTATTATCCAGGTGACCATGAATAATAGCCAAATATAACCCTATAATGTTTATATACAATATCCCTAGAAATAAACTTATATTTTGTGCAAAAATCTTAACTAATTTTTATTAAAAAATAATTATTATTATATTAATAAAATTTTAATCTACAATTTAAGAAAAAACCAGAATAATATACATTTACCCACCCATTAAGCTTTCTTGCTTTGAGTTTCCTTGGTGAACAAATTTTACTTGGTCAATAGGATAATACATAAATACCAAACTCAGTAACTTCAGCCAAATGACAAGTAAAAATAGAATTAAACAATTCAATGCATTTTTTTTAATCGGTAGTTTAGCGGATCCATGACTTTCCATGACTTTTACTCATTTTACTTGAAAAATCAAGACTTTCCATGACAAAATTAATCCTTTGTCTAAATCCATGATTTTCCATGACTTTCCCTGACTTTCCAGGTGCGCAGAAACCATGAAAGTATTATTTTAGGATTTAAAAAGGAAGCATAAAAAAAAGACTGAATGAAAAACTAAGTACTTTCTAATATTTTATTAATAGCCAGGTAATAAAATAGAAAATAAAGACTAGGCACTCTTCAAGACTTGCTCACCAAATGCAATATACACATCTTGCTGGACAAAACACTATTCAGCTTTACTTTCTACAATTCCAAGGTACTTTAACAAAAATTACAGTTGCATTAACAACTATAATTTCCCTGCTAATGCCATTGTTTGTAACAAAAAAGCTAGCCTAACTATGATTAAAAAAAATCAATCTGTATCTGTTATTGCCAGAGATATCAGAGTGATATACACTTTTAATAAATTTGAAGAAATATAATGATGCATCACTAATTTTAATTCAACTGTTAATACGATTATGAACAGACAAACTCGAGAATGAAGATAATTTAGATATGAAACACAGATATTGCAAAATATGCAGAGTCAAAAAAAATTTTTGTATAAATGCATGTTAAGAGTGAAAAAATATTATAATTATTGTATAGATATATACCATTTGAAATTGTAAACTACATATATACAAAAATTATACACAAAAGCAATGTTCAATCCATACTTAATTATAACATTCAATTTTTTAATACATGTATGACAATTTATACATATTTTAGCAGTCTTGCATGAGTCTATAAGCAAATACAGTAAGTCATTCAATTCATAACATAATAACAAGTTTAGTAATTTTTTGTTCCATTTGCACACTTCTGTCAAAATTTTCTAGTTGAGCACAGTCACTTTAACATTAAATCATAAAGTAGCAGAGAGCAAAAACTCATAGTTTTGATTTAAATAAACATATATATATTAAGTTTGCAATAGTCAAAGTAATCACAACAATTTAAAAAAAACACAAAACAACCTTTAAAACAACGATTCAGTGCATAATCACAGCAACTAATTTTTAAAAGAGTCATAATGCGTCAAATTCTTTAGGTACATTTGAGATACATAATAAAATAAATGTATGGATCGAAGAAAATAATTTTTGAACGTGTATTTGTTAATAAAATCGATTAAAATATCTCAATCAAATTAGCACTAATTATGAAAATACAATAAAATGATTAAAATTGCAGACATATTAATTTTTTTAATAAAACTGTTAAAATCTTACAAAAATTTAAAAACATTTGAATGAAAACAGCCATCGCAGCCAGGTGAAGTATATGCATCGAAATACTGAAATCAACAGGATTCAATAAAAATCTTACAGGTTATTTAAATCTATTATTGTAAAAAAATTGAAAATATTATGAATTTTTAAAAAAAATGATTTTTTTTTTTAAATTTATAACATAGTTAATTCTTACAGTAAGATTTAAAACTTTTAATTAAAAATTTTAAATTATTTCTATCATTCATAAAAGTGTCTACTTCTCTACTATGCATAATTTAATTCAGAGATAATTAATTTTGCAAATAATTCCCTTTCAAGTTTCACCTTCTCGAGAAAATGTATAGTGACCATTTCATATCTGGATTCTAAAATAACATTGTAAAACAAGTAGAGAATTTCATACACCATAAAAGAAATTTTAAAGTTAATTAAGTT
Source organism: Pardosa pseudoannulata (assembly GCA_032207245.1). Taxonomy (NCBI): domain Eukaryota; kingdom Metazoa; phylum Arthropoda; class Arachnida; order Araneae; family Lycosidae; genus Pardosa; species Pardosa pseudoannulata. The sequence continues at coordinate 70,575,299 of CM063507.1, read as the reverse complement.
TAAAGTAACTCTGAAAGCTAACAAAAAAATGAAGAATTTATGATTATAGACAGTAAAATATCTTTATGAAAAAGGGAACATAACAAGGAATTTTAAGTCATATAAACAAAATTTACAAACACCATGACATATACTAAAAATCTTGATATATTGCATTTTTAATTATTATTTCATATTTGAAACTTAAAAAAAAAAAATAATAATATAATAATAATATAATAATAATAATAATATAATAAAGTCGACAATGAATCACAAGGTGATATGAGTTAATACTTATGAAAACTTAATTATTTTTTTAAATTTACATAAGAAATATACGAATCCTTAATTTTTAAAATATGTATATAGTTTAAAAGATTATAAATTGAGCTTGAGGAATGAGGTTCATACATAATTTATGATTAAAAAAAATTAATAGGAAAAAAATATAATTAGCAAATTTTCTTCTCTTAACTTCGATTTAAAAATAGTATATCATGCTCAAAAAAGAAAGATTCTTGTATTGTTTTAATTTTTTTCAACAGTTTAGAAAATAAATAAAATTCAAAATTTTAATGAGAGTGGTTTAAATTATTACCTAGTTAATCCTCGGATCATCAGGACTAGTTACTCTAGTTAGTCTTACGGCCAAAATAGTTATTAAAAGAGAAATTTTTATAAATAAATAAATTTTAATTAAAAAATAATAACTGTACTAAAACATTTTACTGTTTTTACATAAAGAATATTAAATAAAGCATTTGGTTAAGTGTATAGTTTTGAATTTATTAAAAAAGGTCTTTCATACAAATCATTTCTATGTTATATATACATCACCGGGTAATCTTGCTTTGGAAGACAAAGTTATATATTAAGAGTTTCCAACTTCTCCACTTTTTCTCTATGCATTGGGTTTCGTAAATATAAAATTCAAATTCCAACTTTAAAACAATTATCTAAGTTATCAATCTACTAAGACCATAAAGTAAATTTTAAGTTAACTAAATGTACTATGTGCTGTAAATTAAATACTTTTTTTTTAACATTTTAAATAATTATCCTCTGAAAATATGTCAGACTTAGTACTTTGAAATAGCAATAATTTTAAAGCAAGAAATAAACTATTTTTGACAGCCCAACCCTATTCTGAATTATTAATATATTTTAGTGAGAGACTAAAAAAAAAAAAAAATTGCTAAGCAACGAGCAGAAAGCTCCAAATAATGCATGGCAAAAGAATATTATGTTATTTGGTTAGCTGTATAGTTTTCAATTTAACTATATTATATGCTTGTCGCTTTTTTTTTCTAATTTCAGAACTTTTCAGTGTTTATTTTTTTAAACCACAAAAATAATTTCAATCACAGCTGTATAACAATAAAAGTAATCTTTTACGTTAGATATGTCTTACTTTTGATGAAGGTAAACTATCTAAATAAGTTGCATGTCAATTATAAATTCACTCTGAAGAGAGTGTTGGTTAAAGTTTAAAAAAAAAAAAAAAAAAAAAAAAAAAAAAAATTAAAAAAAAAATCTATTTATATATCAAGAGGGGTATAAGAATAAGTGTTAGGGAATGACATTTCAGAAGGAGAATATGAAAATTACATAAAATAATAAAATAAACCTTTAAAAGGCATAAAAGTATCCTAAATACATTTAAAAGGAATTAATTTCACTCTGGCAAAAAATTAATAAATAACAAAGTTATTTATTAACTAAACAGATTTTCTTAAATTACCAGAAATACTTTATTACATAAAGATAAGCATTTAATTTTGTTAACAAATATGGCAAGTATTTCTTGAACATATCCAGAACTTTTTGTCTATGCTCAACAAAAATGGCTCTCTTCTACAATTTTAACCTTTATTTGTCATTATGTGGTATCACAGCCTCTACAAACTTTCATCTGTAAGCATTTTTACCCCTCATAATTGTTAATGAGCCATGCTTTTTTTTTGGTACTACCTCGCAATGTGCTGTCAATGCCTACCTTACCATGTTTCAACATGTTGTTTTAAAATTACGGATCTAACAGACTGTGTTACAGCAAACGGGGGGTTATTTGAGATCAAAGAGAACATTCTATATTCTTTTTCAAAATAAGGAGTAAAGAAGTAATTTATAATTTTATTTCTCTGGAAATCCACAAATGGTTAATGCAAAACCCTGGATGTCTGGGGTTCCAGGACCCCCGGAAGTCTCAGGCACAAATACCCCTGACTTTGTTACAGCAATTACAAAAATTCCCAAAAACTGGTCCCACAGTAACTCCTAATAAACTTATCACCTCATGAGCAAAAATTTAAAACATCAATATTACCCCAGCAGGCTTATTTTAAGAATTTCTAAATTTTCAACTGTAATTTATTTAACTTTCAGATAAAAAGAAACAAAATAATTTTATGAATCTGAAGTAAAACTTATTCTGTTGTCTGGAATGTTATACAAGATAAAATTTTTCATTTATCAACTAAGCTCATATAATTGTCTGGTTAAATAAACTACTATATATACAATGTTTTTTCATATTTTCTTTCATACTATATACAAGAAAGTTAATAAAAAAAATTGCTACACATTTAAACCATTAGGATGTAAGATTTTAACAATTTTTATTAGTACCAAGAATTAGAAGCAATTAAAACTGCAATTTGAAATAATATTACCTATCAATATCATTGGTTATTTATATCCATTACCTCAACAATTGAATGATTACATACATAATGCAAATGTTACATGAAACAAATTACATAAACTTTAGCAATACAATCTATTAACACAAGATAAAATTGATTAAGTTAATTATCAAAAACAAAATTTAAAAGCATACTTTTTGTACAATCTGATATGAAGTGGCTTGAATTTCACTCTTTTGAATAAAATCTACAATGGTTTGCAAAATTTGTAAAAATTTATATCACAGTGAACTTGTATCACTTTTCTATTATATAATGCAAATATTCAAAAGGGAGAAAGGCTAAAAGTAACGAATATTAAAGGTAAATTATAAATTAATGGGAAAAAACATGCATATAACAAAGAAAGAGTCTGCAATATGCAAACAGCTATAAATATGAGCAAATCAATGAGGTGAATTTTATTTTAATTAGTCAAACATAATGATACTGAAATATGGCCTTACTTAAAAATCAACATCTAAAAATCTTTATATGGCTATTTTGCTATTAATCCCACAGTCAACAGCAACTGAACCAACACTATGGTCTTACTATGCTCAAAGCTAAATATACAAACCTCGTGTATAGTGCAGATAACACAAAACCACATACACTAAAGAATTCTCTCAGTGATATACTCATGCACAGAAAATGAAATAAATATCATGTCCAGTTACTACAGTGAAATAATAGCAACTAGTTAAAGCTGAAGCCTATCATTTTGACTGATGTGGGTTTTTTTATTCATTTATTTTTATTTTTTTTTATTTTTTTGGCATTTAAGTTGACTTTTAGGTCATAAATGCACATCTTTATGCCTAATCTTTATCTGATTTTTTACTTTTGTCAGAATTTTTTTTCCCAGAGTCAGGTTTTCCCTCTTTTTTTGAACTATCCGAGCCTGATTTAATTTCTATTTTGGTTTTCACTAATTTAATTTCAGCGGTAGAAGTAAAAGTTTTCCCTTTTTCCTCAGATTTTTTGCTCTCTTCAAGATTTGTAGATGACTTATCAGCTGAGCTACCTTTCTTAGTGAGTGTTGCTTTCTTAATTTCTTCAGATGGTGCAGATTGTGTACTCGAAGATGTCTGAACTATCGATTTTTCTTTGCTTGTAGCTTTATTAGAAGTTGATACTGTTTTATCAGAGCTCAATTTCTCCTGAGGTTTAATTACTTTTGCTTCATTTTGGATAGCTTTGTTATCAGCAGTGATTTCAGCTTTTGGTTTTTCACTCACTTTTGCAATTTCCTGATCAATTATCTCCTGTTTCTGAGTAACTTTAGCTTCTGCAACAGTATTACATTTTTTCAAGCTTGAAGTAGATTCATTTGCAGAGTTTTTATCCATTTTACTTACTTTAGAGCCACAAGCTACAGTCTTTTCACATGTATCAGCAGGCTGAGGTTTAATATCCTGCTTTTCGGGGACATTTTGAGCAACAGCTACAGTCTGGGGAGGTTTATCTACAACTGTGCAAACGCTAGATACAGGAATAGGTTCTGATTCACTCCTCACTCTCCTAACACTACTTCCATCTCCACTGGAAGGCAAATTAGAAGAGTGAGCCTTCTCTGAATCAACAGCTACAGAACAACTGGTGATCTCAATTCCTGGAGCAGCTTTCGGAGCTTTACTTGCACTTTGATTATTTTCTACATGGGCTGTAGCAAGTTCTTCTTTCAGAGATTCTTGTTCATCTGCAGCAAAAAGCTGCTGTGTCAGAAGAGACTTGACAGGTTTCTCTCCCCCTTTTACGTAACTGAGAAACAGTAGAACGGCTTATCCTGCCTTCCAGCCTAGATTTTGGGGTGCTACAAGTTCCTTCGTACTCCTGAAACACATAATGGTCACTTGAGGTATCTGCTAAGTCAGTCAAGCTTTTGCCAACCCCACAAGATGAATATGGGGTAGATGAACGCTGTGATGATAAGCATAATTTTGATGATGCACTATGGGATAAGTACTGTGTGCGAGAGGATGGAGATGATGCTAATGCAAGAGGTGATGCCTGTCCAGAAAATGATTCTCTTTTGGCTTTAACTTCAGCTGATTTTGGATGGAGCCGGTCAGGTGACAAAGCTCTTCGTAAAAGTGGAGAACTGGGTTCTGCACTCTTAGGCCTCATGAAAGATTTCTTAGCCGATGAACAAATAGTGGCAGACAATGGCAACACAGCAGATGATTTCAGAGTCTGAAATGTTTGGGTAACTTGAGAAGTGGATGGATGGTGACCAACAGGAAAAGTAAGTGGTGATGGTGATCTTGTTGGTGATGTAGATGTGATTGGTGATGGTGAGGGTGTACGAGCAAGTGGTGAAAGGGGAATATGGCCAACAGATTTTCTCCTAGGGGAATGGAATGTCTGAGTCAGCTTATGCTTCAACCCATGGAGTGAGCTTGGACGAGGAAAATGTGGAAGATGAGTAGAGCTTGCAGGAGAGTTAGGAACACTTGAACTAGGAGAACTACTTTGAGATGAATTACCAGTGGAATGAGGAGAATCCGACTGCGAACAGAGTCGAGCTGTTGGAGGAGACCTTGGACTTTTTGTTCGAGTAGGAGAAGCTGGTAAGCTGTCAGCAGAAGCAAGAGTTCTTGTGAGGGACTGAAAGCTACGGCTAGGAGTAAGAACAGGAGACGACCCACTGACAGACTGATGCATTTCTGCACTTGCACGCTTACTGCTAAGACGTCTCAAAAGAGAAGCTCTGCGCTTTTTGTCAGAATGGCTATCCCGTTTTACTTGAGCTGATCTTCTACGGCAGGAATAAGGGCGTCTGGCCATCTTTATGGCAGAAGGATTTCGTCTACGCCCACCAGATTTAATTGTAGTACTTTCCAAAGGAATAGTGCGGATGTTAATACGATCTCCACCCGAAAGAATAAGATGCAGCACTTGGTGATGAAGCAAACCCTGAATTGGTTCTCCATTGATATGAGTAATCAAATCACCAGGTCTTAAACCAGACTCAAATGCAGGACTATTATTATCAACAGCCTAAAAGAAAACAATTAAATGTTATAAAAACCATAAGCAATAAAATTATAAACATAAGTTAAAAACTAATCATAAAAAAAAGTGTTTCAAAAGGCATTACCAAAGTAGTATTTAAAACAGTATATAATATGCAACATATTTTTAAATTTTCTAATTCTGTTCAGTAAGTTATTTAATTTTTTCTTCAGTATGAGTAGAGAGGAGTTTATATTAAAACAACAAGCATTTTAAAAAATAAACGTACTCACTTATCTGAACAAGATAATGCAGTATCCCTCTTCCTGTTTATTTTATTTTTTTTTATTTATTTATTTATTTTTTTTTTTAAACCATTAAAGTTTGTATTTAATATTACAACAGAGTAAAAAGAATCTAGTAATTAAGATGGTTTGAAGTTTGAGGCTAAAAAATTGATTATGAATCATACTGTAAACAAGCCATAAACACTAATTTATCAATTATAGATATATCTGGCATTGTGTGTAAAAAAGGAGAAAATGAAGTTACCTTTCATGCCTATTAGCCCAATGTTACACAATTGAAATATATTTTAATAATTTTTAAAGATATTCGTAATTGTTGTATACATTTAATATTCGTAATTGTTGTATACACCCTTTACACTTTACTCAGTGGGGGTTTGGTTTGGTTTGTTGTGCTACGGTCTACTTTTTGCAACATGAGGGCTGTGACCGGGAAAGCTTAAAGCCGATTCCCGAATGGATGTGAACATTCCTGCCACTGGGATTCGAAATGATAAAGAGGAAGTTAAATAACTATTAAAAATTAATGTTCTGATTTACTTAATGCAAAAACAAGTGCCTAAATATGAAATATGGAAGTATCTAAATAACTTTTTATCAATATAAGTAAGTACTCAAGTTTCCTAGTAAAAAAATATATTTAAAATAGATTCAAATCAGATGCTTCTTCAATGTGCCTCATTAAAAAAATAAATTCACCAATACAGTTGAACTTTATTATATTAAATTTTGAGGAACCATATTGTTTGTTGTACTTGAACCTTTAAGAAAAATGCTAGATCTCAGAAAATTATAACTTATATAAGATTTATAAAAATATTATCTTTAATGATTTTAATTGACCTTAACCAAACAACTGAACGATTGAATATTAGAATGACCAAAAATGTAGACAAATGCAAAACTAGTTTTGTCTTCTAGTTATTGCTTACTACTTTAATACTGAGTTAATTTATAATCTTCTATATCAAGATAGTTTAAGGAATTTCTTTGTCCAATACAACAAAAAACATTTTCTTTCCTTGAGTGGCTGGACAAGATGTTATTAATTTCATGCACTTTGTTTTTAAATCTAGAAACATATATTTAAATCTGATTTTATAACTGCAAAAAAGTTTTATAAAAAAATGAAGAAAAAATACTTAGTAAATGATTAAAAGAAAGGATTCTTCTACCTCATTCCTAAGATTCACTATAAATGTATAAAATAGAGATTCACCATTTATGGATAAATTAGCATTGTAAACAAAAGGAAAATCATGAGATCAAAATTTTCATTTGTTATAAGCTGGTTTGTTAAAATAGGGATTTCAACAGTACATCAATAATTTAAAAGCCGTTTCAAATAGCAAAGCTTTAAAATGCACTTCCAAACAGAACTTGAAAACTTTGTAACCGCAAAATTTGTTATTAACTAGTTTGTAAAATTCTATTAATTTTTCTTACATTGATTTATAATAAATGTTTAAAAAATACAGTATAAGTCTAATTTTTTTAAATGGACAATTCCAAAAATTTTTTAATAAAAGTAGCAGATCCAGAAGTTAAATATTAGAGGGGAAAAAAAGGAGGAAAATCGGAAAGTAAAGAACAATTTAAAAATATTTATTTAAGTATACATAATGCAAAAACAAGTACCTAAGTATGAAATATACCAGAAGCTAAATAATTTTTACTAATATAAACAATTACTAGAGTCTCCCAATCAAAAAATGTTCAAAACAGATTCAAATCAGAAGTTTCTCAAATATCCTAATTAAAAAAAAAATCTAATAATATAAATGCGCATTTTAGATATCAAATTTTTAGAAGGCATTCCTACAAACAAATTTTTAATTTTGTGACACTAGAATTTCTTAAATGCAGTAAAAT
>CM063507.1:70522883-70567395 GCA_032207245.1 Pardosa pseudoannulata | reverse complement strand
CACTGTCGGATTCGAACCCATGAACTCTGGTACCGAAGGCTAGCACCCTAACCAATCGGCCATCATTCAGCTTACTCAGTGATGGACGACATCTCTCCTGTCTGCAGCCACAAGCTTCAAGCTGTACATGTCCTATGGGTAGTGCTAAATGAGGGACAATCTGAGGGGTATACTTCCTTTAGGTTTATACGGGTGTCACAAGCTCGGGGTTCACCAGTGTGATCTTTTTCTAGAGTCTTCTCTGGTAAACCAGAACTTGGCTATGTAGCGCTTGTTCCTTACCGAAATTGACCAAAGTAATCTTCGAACCATGTCTGGCCTCACATAGGTCAGCTGCAGCTTTATAGCTGTCGTGGTAACTGATCTTCAGTTTGTTGCTGCTGTATGGACTTATCGTCTGGGTCAACATGAGAATTTACTTACACTTCACTCACTGATCTCTATTTATGGCATTCCACTCTACTTGAAAGAAATGCCTGAATGAACTATAAATAGAGGCCGAAATTTACCATATATATTTACAATTTACCAATAAGCTGTTAAACCAGTTTACTGTTATTACAAGCCCTAATTCTGAATGATTACAAACACCTATACTTACAGTAGGATTTGTCCCTACAAACTCCCTATGCCAAAAGAAAACCCCCACTTCATTGTGAGTTATTCAGAATTATCAACTTCAGAAATGATGATATAAACTAATTTGGTAGAATCAAATCCCTCAGTAACTTACCATAATTAAATGATGGACAGTATACACATCAGAATCCCCATAGTACACTCGAATAGCTCTTACAGTAAAACCATATCCTCTTGGGCCTTTCCTGATAATAATTGGTGGCTTCAGTTGAGCAACAAGAGGACTTAATTCTCTGCTGGGTGAAGCATCTCTTGAACTAGTACTGGACCCACCAGGTGATCCAATGGGAGGTGGACCAAATTCGTCTACAAAAAAATCTTTCATTGAAAGAGAAATATCATTAAATAAATACATTAAATGCAAACTCATTCAAGTTGTTAGTAGATGAGGGAACTGTTAGTAGGGCATTTTTATCTCCTTGCAATGTTCAGGGTATCTGCCAAAAAAAAATTTTTCAAATCCATGACTTTTCATGATTTTCCCTGATTTAGCAGATCATTTTCCATGACTTTAAAAAGCTTTTGTTAAAGTATATATGAATAAAACTTCTGATGTACATACAAATAAAATATATGCTTTTAGAGAAATTACAGGAATTTTATCATAAAAAACTATAAACTTACTTTATAAATGTTAATAAACTCACATACATAAAAATAAATTGTCGTATCTACATACCTAAGTTTAATCATATAGCAATTTTTCAATCAAAATGTTTCCAATTTGAATTCAGGATACTTTGGTATTATCCAGGTGACCATGAATAATAGCCAAATATAACCCTATAATGTTTATATACAATATCCCTAGAGATAAACTTATATTTTGTGCAAAAATCTTAACTAATTTTTCTTAAAAAATAGTGAATATTATATTAATAAAATATTAATCTACAATTTAAGAAAAAACCAGAATAATATACATTTACCCACTTATTAAGCTTTCTTGGTGAACAAATTTTACTTGGTAATATGGTCAATAGGATAATACATAAATACCAAACTCAGTAACTTCAGCCAAATGAGAAGTAAAAATAGAATTAAACAATTCAATGCATTTTTTTTAATCGGTAGTTTAACGGATCCATGACTTTCCATGACTTTTACTCATTTTACTTGAAAAATCATGACTTTCCATGACAAAATTAATCCATTGTCTAAATCCATGATTTTCCATGACTTTCCCTGACTTTCCAGGTGCGTGAAAACCCTGAATGTTTCAATACTTATTCTTTAACACTCTTTGTAATTTTGCTCATTTTAACTAGTAAATGCCATTAACACGCTTGCAACTGCTGAGGCACTTTCAAAATGGTGAGAAAAGTGACAAATAATACAGAATAAGTGACTAAAAAAGGACTAAACATTGAAAAAAAGCGATTATTTTTCTCCTCTTGATTACAGATGCTATTATTAAGATTTGTCTATATATTTTAACTCGAAATCAAATGATTCATGTAAGACACGATTTTAGCGTCAATTACAAAAAAGGTTAAATATTTTGTTTAACACAACTCAACATTGCTTTTCATTCAAGAAAATCTATAAATTAGATTTGAATACATACAACACATTAAATTTTATAATCACAATTTCCTGCATATATTAATGATGTTTTGAACTATGTACATAGCTAGATTAGAGTATCTAAACAAAAATTGTGAAGAAAAAGAGAAAGAGAAATGTGTGCTTTGACATAAATTACTTTAATGTATTAAATGCACATTTCAGTACAAATGTAGATTTCAGGAACTTCTTTAGGACTTTTTAAAATCACTAAATTCTGGAAACCATATGACTAATTACATTTTAATAAGAAAAATAAAATTAGATCATCACATTTTTGGTCTTTTATTAAAATATTTTTTTATTAATTCATATTTTCTTTTTTCAACGACAGATTTTTGCTGTGATACACCATGAAAAATTATCAGCAATTATCTACGGTAATATAAAAAATAAATCTAAAAATGTAAAAATATGAACTAGTTTCTACATTGAAAGAAAAAAGTTCTCTGAACGTAGACGGATACCTTAATTAAAAACAATTGTTTAATTAAAATTTTATGTATTTAAAAAAATGATTCAAAGATAGTCAGATGCCTTAAAAGGGGGGAAAAACAATGAATTGTTAATTCAGATCTGTTTGCTGCCTTTCAATTCAAGTATGGAAAAGAATTGACATGTTTATCCATTGCATAAAACTCCATTTAAATTCCACAAACATATGCATCTTACCAGTAGGTATAATGAGTGAGAGACCAGACACTGACGCCGACTTAATGACTGAACGAGTGGTTTGCTTCATCATCGGTGATGCTGGAGGGATTGTAATGCGGCCAGTGGCAGGCGGTGGATTTTCCTGAGGTGATACTTTGGCATCGGTTTCCTCAACAGGTGAAAGCTCTTTGTGATCTTCAGGCATCACATCACAATCTGTACTTATGGAAAATCTAGGCAAATTATCCTTTGGACCATGCAAACTGAGTTTAGACACAGTAAAATGACGCTCGCTGTCAAGGTTGAGCATACTGGTGGACAGAGACTTCCCATTCCTGCAATAGAAATGTCACAATTGCTACTGTAGTGAGTAATCGACAGAGACAACATTTTAAAATTAAAGGAAAATGTAATTTTAAAATTAATTTACCTTGTTCTTGACCAACCTGCTTGAAAATTTAACAGGTTACTAGCAGTATTTTTATATGAACCTTTTTACAGCTTCAAGATAAAGTCTTAGTAATTTTAAAAGTTATTAATTATTGTTTTAAAAGGAGCAATGTTGAAAATGTTGTGTGCATTCCTTTTATTCATAGGATATTGGGGTTGACTTAAGAATTGGGTTCCCCCGCCAACTTGGCAATAATGGTTTAAGTATTGTCGCCTAACATTTTCTCTTGATCTCACTATGTCCAAGCAATCTGTATCTATATTATAATTTATGTGATATTTGCATCCAACTCTCCTTGTGTAACTCTTTTCTTATATAATAAAAGTGTGCAATTCTTAAAAAAAAAAATGAGATATAACAAACCATTAATGGTTCACTATGGCTGATTTTTAATAATTTGGAGCTGTTACGTTTGTAAATTGTTAATGAATTAATTGCCCATAAATATAAATGTCCGGTTTTCAAGTCTTTTTTCTTTAATTAAGTAAGAGTACATAATTCTATTACGATGGCGCACTGTGCATTAATTAAAGTTGACAGAAAAAGCAAGAAATACAATGTTTGGATGGATTGTCTTTGTGTTTTAGTAAATATCGCCAATATTCTCACCAAATTTGCCAAGGGGAACCCAATTCTTAAGTAGACCCGGATATTGTTTACAACAGAGGCTTCCAGCATTTTAGAGCCTGTGGGTCACATTGGAAACTTTATGCATAATTGTGGGATGCACTTTCATAATTGGACAATTTTTGTAAAATTCTATAAGCAGGACTAAGGTGCTTGTATGAAATAATATGCATAGTTTAAAAAAAAAAGTTTCAGTCATTTCAACTGCTTTAAAGCAATTACAAACCCCCATGTTATATAAAGTGAATTGAATAGCCCTGTGTGTACATTTCTAGGGGGGGGGAATCACTATTTGTACGTATTAATTGTAAAGAAAATTGGTTTGGTTTGGAGTGCTACGGTCTACTTTTTGCAACACAAGGGCTAATGAGACCGGGACCTACAGCTTAAAGTCGATTCCGAACGGCTACGAACATCCATGCCACTGTGGGATTCGAACCCACGAACTCCGGTACCGAAGGCCAGCACCCTAACCAATCGGCCATCATTCGGCAACCTTAATAGGAAATCAAAATAATAAATGGTTTTGTATGGTTTGGTTTGGAGTGCTACGGTCTACTTTTTGCAACATGAGCAAAATAATAAATGAAATTGGCCTCTAAGCAAAGTAATTAAAGCTTTTAACACACTAATTATCCTAAAAGTTACACAAAAGAATGAAATTTAAAATAAACTAAAAGGTATTATGCTACAAGACGATCACTCAACAATGTCAGTTTATTTAAATTACTAATAACAAATAACAAGAAAAAATAACTTATTCTACAATTGATAATATGCTTCAAATGAAACTTAAAAGAGGATAATTTAGTGAGAGTATTATAGATGGTCATCTGCATCAACCAATGAGTAAGTGTGAACCACCAGTTCTCCTAATGCTTACGTCAATAGAAAAAGCAAGGATGAATCTGAAAGTTAAGTTCTGTAATGATTTTTAAAGAACTTCATGGAAGAAAAAAAACATTATGAAGCTATGAAATATTTTAATTTTTTAAATAAATATTTTTGTAGGCCACATGCAGCTTGTGAACTACCAAATAGGAAAATTCTATTTTAAATTTAGTTATTGTTATTATAAGCATTTGCTGGAAATATAATTAGAAAATATAACAAAATATAAATTTCTCCTGCACAAAAAAATGTATAACTTTTTAAATTAAAAAAAAAAATATTTTTGAAGTTAAAAGTATGTTAGTTTTAACTAAATTTTATCTTATACTCTACAAGGTAAAGGGTCAAGAAATTTCAAAAACCGAATGAACCTGGAGTGTTTTAAATATTAAAAAATCCAAGCTTTTTTTTAACTGTTAAATTAATTATAAGTGTTGAATATTACAATATCCTCTATGATTCTTATTCTTAGTTACATTTCATAATTCATTAATAATAAAATGAGTAATGAATTGCCAAATACCAAACATTTGGCCGAATTTTAAACAAAATATTTACTTTTTAAAGAAGTTTTACTGTTGATTGTAATTAAAAACATTTTCAAGTTTTAAATTAAAAATTAAATAATCAAAAAAGTTTTGTTTTAATATTAGTATATTTTAAAATAATTTTTTTTAATTATAATTATATAGCCATGGGTTATACAACTATATTACAATACATTACTGTTTATAATTATATAATCATATATTTGTACTACCTATTCTTAATATTTTGATGATATTAAGGAAAGAAATTTTAATTGCTTGTTCAAATAGTATTCATACTTCTATTAATCTGTATATATTTGCATTTTATTATAACGGTTCCAATGCCTGTTTAAATACATATGATGAAAAATTTGCAACAAGAAAACGTTTTTCTTCATACAACATTATTTAATACACTAATGTATTAGGCAACTTAAATTGAGTAAATATTAAATTTCCTAATGATTAATGTAAAATAATGCAACTCTGCAATATTATTTGTTAAAATAGTAATTTAACCCACTGAAAGGACGCGTCGACGGAGGTTCGACAGCGAATTTCTGTTCGAAAACGGACCTGTCGACCCCTTCTCGTTCGCACTCGTATAACTCGTATCGCACACTTTTGAGGGGAAAAAATATTGCAAAGCGATAATAAATGAAAGAAACTAATTTTGAGTAACGGAACTCCTTTACCTTGCAGGGAAAATAATTTAAAAGTAGCCTGACAACTTTTAAACCGGCAACTCTAGTATGGTACGGTAAGTTCCGTCTGGAATTTACGAAAAGGGTGACTGTTTTGAAAGGGAAAAAGGTGGGGAGGCTGGTCGGTGGATGGGTTAAAGCACAGTTTAAAAAAAATATTTTTATTATCTTGAATTTATTCAGAAAAATATTTAGTCAAATACCTAATCAGCATTAGGCCAGAATGAATATTCACAAAAGGATCAAATAGGCCAAATGTCAAATAGTGGCCAAATATTGATCACATCTCTATTCATTATAAATCATTCCTTTTCAGAAAGAATGATTTGTAAATAGCTCAGTAATTCCTAAAATTGTAAAATGTGTCACAAATACACTGCCTACCAATAAGTATTTGGACACCTATACAAATGATGATATCTGCTGTCCTGAGGTACGTCACGGCCTCCGCCGATATATATTGTGTACGAAACAGCATCAGCATTAGTCGTATGCAAGATACCACGCAGTTCGGAGCTCTCTGATTTTGAGAAAGGTATAATTATCGGGTATCACAAATGTGGCCGATCCTTAAGGGACATATCTAGCAATCTGAAGTACCCAAAATCAACAGTGGCCTATGTGATTAAGAAGTGGAAGGTGAGCAGTGATTGTCAGAATGTGCCCCGAGTCGGCATACCAATGAAACTGGAAGATAGAGATTGACGAGTGCTGTCCAGAGACATTCGGAAGAACTGCACTCAACTGATAGCCCTCATCTGCAAGGAGTTTTGACAGGCATCCAGGAGTATTGTTTCAATGAATACCATCTGTAAGGAAGCACAAGTGCTAGGTTTTCATGGTCTTGCTGCTGCTCATAAGCCTTTGATCACAAAATCAAACGTGCTGCTCAGTTAATGCAAAGTACATCGAAATTGGACCGTAGATCAGTGGAAATGGGTTCTTTAGAGCAATGAATCAAGGTTCACCCTTTACAGTTCGGATGGCAAGATCTGGGTCTGGCATCTGCCTGGAGAATGCCTCCTGCAGAATACATTGTGCCAACAGTCAAGTTAAGATGTGGAATTATGTTCGGGGGTTGTTTCTCCTGGTATGGACTGGGACCCTTGGTTCCCATTCATGGTAAGTTCAACGCCAATGCCTACTGCACTATTTCGGATGACAATATGCTTCCTACATTGTGGCAGTTTTACGGGTTGGAAAGTACAGTTTAAAAAAAAATATTTTTATTATCTTGAATTTATTCAGAAAAATATTCAGTCAAATACCTAATCAGCATTAGGCCAGAATGAATATTCACAATAGGACCAAATAGGCCAAATGTCAAATAGTGGCCAAATATTCATCACATCTCTATTCATTATAAATCATTCCTTTTCAGAAAGAATGATTTGTAAATAGCTCAATAATTCCTAAAATTGTAAAATGTGTCAGAAATACACTGCCTACCAATAAGTATTTGGACACCTATGCAAAGGATGATATCTGCTGTCCTGAGGTACGTCCCGGCCTCCGCCAGTATATATTGTGTACGAAACAGCATCAGCATTAGTCATATGCAAGATACCATGCAGTTTGGAGCTCTCTGATTTCGAGAAAGGTATAATTATCGGGTATCACAAATATGGCCGATCCTTAAGGGACATATCTAGCAATCTGAAGTACCCAAAATCGACAGTGGCCTATGTGATTAAGAAGTGGAAGGTGAGCGGTGATTGTCAGAATGTGCCTCGAGTCGGCATACCAACAAAACTGGAAGATAGAGACTGATGAGTGCTGTCCAGAGACATTCGGAAGAACCGCACTCAACTGATGGCCCTCATCAGCAAGGAGTTTCGACAGGCATCCAGGAGTATTGTTTCAATGAATACCATCCGTAAGGAAGCACATGTGCTAGGTTTTCATGGTCTTGCTGCTGCTCATAAGCCTTTGATCACAAAATCAAACGTGCTGCTCAGTTAATGTAGTGCAAAGCACATCGAAATTGGACCGTAGATCAGTGGAAATGGGTTCTTTAGAGCGATGAATCAAGGTTCACCCTTTACCATTCGGATGACAGGATCTGGGTCTGGCATCTGCCTGGAGAATGCCTCCTGAGAATGCATTGTGCCAACAGTCAAGTTCAGATGTGGAATTATGTTCGGGGATTGTTTCTCCTGGTATGGACTGGGACCCTTGGTTCCCATTCATGGTAAGTTCAACGCCAATGCCTACTGCACTATTTTGGATGACAATATGCTTCCTACATTGTGGCAGTTTTACGGGTTGAACCCTTGTTACTTTCACGACGACAATGCCAGTTGTCATGTTTCGAGGTTAACTAAGGCTTGGTATGGTGCCAATGGAGTTAATCGAATGGACTGGTCTGTCCAGAGCCCAGACCTGAATCCTATCGATAACCTTTGGTACGAGGTGGATAGCTGAATTAAGGGGTGCACTACCCGTCCAAAATCGATGAAGGAATTTGTATGTCTACTCTAAGCCGAGTGGAAGACAATACCACTAGCTGTAATACAAAGACTTGTGGAAAGTATGCCCCAGAGGATTCAAGCTGTAATTGCCTCTCATGGAGGCTCTACCAACTATTGATTTTGAATAAAGTTAGTTTTTCTTTTCTATCACAGGTGCCCAAATACTTATTGATATACAGTGTACAAGCTTTACATTTGGGAGAACTCCTAAGAAAAATTAAGAATAAGAAACATTTAAATCCATTTCATTACATTTTAAAAATAATAGAACTTACGCATCAAATGGCAGAAAGACATCTTTTGAACCAATATCTTCAGGTGTTTCTGCTAAGCTCCCCATGAGGGAATTGGGACTTTCTGAATGATCAGAATTGTTAGAATCAGATCTACTAAAGGATTTTCTATACTCTTCTTTGGAGTGCTGAAAGTACAATGACAATTTATAAATGTATAGCATGAATAGTTTCCCAAAAATATATTAGTTTAAAAAAAGTGAAATTTATCTTACTTTATACATTTTTAGAGGTGAAATAAACATTTTGAAATATTAACACATTAAAGGCGGGGAATCTTGACAAAAGTATGCTAAGTAACGCAGCAACTGCCCCCGCCTTGTTTTTCATCCTAAAGCTGGCGATATTTTGTGTTATCATAAAAAAATTTAGACTTAAAAAAGTTTATTTAAACTCTTAATACTACAAGAAATATTAAAAAGAACTAAACACTAATTACAAAAAATGTTTTAAAGTACATATTTATGTATGAGAGGAATCTAGTATTTTTTATGAGTGTGATAATGTTGATAACACTCACACGGTGAAGATGAACATTGCAAAACTCGCATTTAAAGCAAGTCAACTTTCTTTTTTTATAACAAATCATTTGCATATATATTTTTATTTTTGCGTGAAACCATATTGAAGGATTTCAAAATTTATTGTAAGTATAATTTGAACAACCAAACAGCTTGAACCACAAAATGTACTAAATACAAATGTAAAGTGGCGCATGGATTGCACAATCGTATTACTACAACTCCTGCTTTTAAGCTACAGTCGAAAAGAAAACAGTTGCATACTAATTTCAAAACATAGCTTTCAAAGTTATATAAAACTGCCAAAACTTTTAAAGTAAGACTGATAAGCATGTATATAAATTCAAATAATTGTATAAGTGTAGACACTAAATATATGTATGCATATCCTAACTCAATTTTTTCAAAATATTATTGGGTGTGACCGAGCTCCGCTCGGAGAAAACAGGTATCGAAGCTAACTCGAAGATTTAAATTTTCAATTATGATTTATCAAAACAATACATGCCATAAGAAAATTTGTGAAACCATTAGTGAAAAGATAACCGGTTAAAGTGCACCATTGTAAACTATTCTAAACAAAGTTGTTTGGAAAGGGAACTATTCTATACAAAGGTAAAGTTTGAAAAGTCATAGAAAATAAAATGTAATTGATAACAAAAAATATACAATTAAAGAAATGGTACAAAGTGAGCAGTGTAAAGATTGAAGTGTGTTGAATGGAGAAGCATTCTGACAATGACGGTATCTTCTAGTTGTCCATTTGCGGGTATAATTGAGTTGATCGCTTGTTGTTCCAAAATTCCGGCTCCTTGAAGCATTTCATGTAGAGGTGCGTTCTGCATGTTGAAAATGTAGCTTGAAATCTGATGAATGTTGAAATGTCGAACTTTGTTGACGGTGATTTGAAATCGAAATCAGTTCCTTAACACGTTCGCTGCCACCGACGCACTGGCGCGTCAGAGCGGCACCTCCTGGTATGCCGACGACGCACTAACGCGGCGACGGACTTTGATAAGTTATATGCTCTGTGTTTAGTGTGGCTTTGGAAATTGAACGGCGAGGTTGTTTCGGCACGTTAGTGAAGCATTATTTTTTAATTTTTTGTGGTTGGTTTTCAAAATTTTTGTTTGCATTATTTTTTTTTACTATATCGTTTATGTGTTATATATACTTTGCTACATTAATTTAATATTTAGAGTTGATAGAAAATAAAAATGGAAACCGATATCAAGGAATAAAGACAAATCAATAAAGACTTTTATTATTATTATTATTATTAATTCGTCAGAACTACAGCCAATCGATTCCTCGTGGTCGAAAACCCCCGGGTACCAATTTTCACTTGGTTTGGACGCATGAGAAAAAAGTTTGCCCGCACCGGGGTTCGAACCCGGCCCTATCTGTAGCGCCGAACTACGTGACCTTAGCGCGTCAAAACCGATGCCAATCGATTCCTCGTGACCAAAAACCCCAGATCCCCAAGTTTACTACAGTTTATTAATTCTGGGGCGATTTTCGACTTGACAACCATTCCTCGTATTATAGTATAGGATTATTGTTTATCTTAATACATATATATACACACGCACACACATAGTATTCAAGTATTTTCCCAAATTGTGCGCTGAAAAAGAGGGCAAAAAACATATGTGTAGTTTGCTCAAAGACAACACTTCTTATGAATGTATAATGTTCAATATCAGTCTTGGCACTCATCCGTGCTGTGAGATTTTTCATACGGTTTTGAAATATTAATTATTACAATATTCTTCAAGTATTTTATAATGTTAAGTGTAATTGTTAAGTGAAATTATGCTTAACGAAGAAAATCGCTTAGGTCTTGGGAAGCATTTCTGGAAGCAGTCCTGAATGGGTTAAAGTTAGTAATGCATGTGACATATCTGCAAAAGAGTACAGAAATTACCTGGAGCATGTGTTCTTCTTCTAACTCTCGTTCTACTCTAGAATATACTTTCCTGAACCGAGGAGAGCAAGAACTGAAGCTGCTAAACAAAGCACTTTCATCAGGATCATCCATATCCTCTGAATCATCAACTTCATGACTATACCTATCAGTTCGAGCTGGAAAAAAATTAAATGCATGAAATTTTTATAGGTAATAAAATTTAATTTAATGAATGAAATATTTAAAGAAAAAAAAAGTTGTGGGTCTTTTAGACATATTTGTCAAGAAAATGTTTACATACTAGTGATTAAATCTGCATCAAATTTGCGTCTTAAATTAAATTTGCTCAAACTTTTTTTATGGTGAATTATAAGTTTAACCCTAAATTACATTACTGTATTACTACTGTACATTGATTAGCAACGTTAATAGATCTTGCCATATTTACGTGATAGAATAGGAAGCAAAGGTTTTGACAGCAACAGTGCTAATTTTGTTGGTATTAATAAATGTTGTCCAAAATTAGGAAAATTTATGACAAACCACATGGTTTTGTATGAAACAGAAATACACATTCATATTGACAACCATATGAATATAAAGATAACTATATAAAATGATAGGTTTTTATTTGCCCATGAGAGTCACTGAAATTTGTAGTTTTGTTGTTAGAATATTGTTGACAAACATTTCATTGTAATGTAAAAATTAACCAAGAATTAAATTTAAAATTAGTTCTTGTATAAAAATTCTATAATTTGCGTCAGATAGAAATGAAAGTTAATCACTTCATATCTTCCAGGTCAAACTGAATTGATACTATGCAGACAATGTTTAAATAACATAAAATAAGAAATGAATAAATGAGATATTTAAAGGAATGACATCATAATGATAAAAAAATATATTTTCACCTATTTATTATGTGATAAATTGAAATTTTGAATCTCCTGCTTTTAACCAAGGAAAACGGCACTCAAAACAATTACATGAAATTAACGGAATGACGTCACATTGCTAGAAATTCTTGCTTCTTTCACTTAGTTATGACACAATAAATTAAAAAGTTAATCGCTTGTGTTTAACGGGGGGAAATAATGCTTGAAATAATGACATGAAAAGCTAAAAAAGGTGAACCCCAACTGTGATGTAAAAAAAAAAATTTTCAAAAACCTTCCTAGAAATATACCTAATAATTTTCCAAATTTTCACAGTGATAGGATGTATGGTTTTTGAATCTATCGAATACAAACACACATTTATATATATATATATATATATATATATATATATATATATATATATATATATATATATGTATATATGTATGTATATATATATATATATATATATATATATATATATATGTCAGGATTTAAAATATAGAGTAATTTAAGAGATTTAATTAGGGATTCTTTTAATGGGAGTAACGCGCCTCGCGTTATTAGTCACATAAATACAGCTTACACACAGTGATATGGGCAGAGAGCAATAAGCAATTACTATAGGCAGACCTGTGGCTCCTCGAAGCAGTAAAAACTGCTTTTGTTAGCAGTTGGGTGCCAATATGAGACGCCATT
The DNA here is from genome assembly GCA_032207245.1 of Pardosa pseudoannulata. Taxonomy (NCBI): domain Eukaryota; kingdom Metazoa; phylum Arthropoda; class Arachnida; order Araneae; family Lycosidae; genus Pardosa; species Pardosa pseudoannulata. Next base: position 70,554,559 of record CM063507.1, on the reverse strand, counting down.
GTTGAGTAGCGTGTGAAGTGGATTAATAAAGAGAAGAAAAAGAATTACTAGAGAGTGGACTGATTTATATATTTACTAGTGTGTTTACGGGACCCTGTCATATATATATATATATATATATATATATATATATATATATAAATCCTTTTTCCACCAATCCTATTTTTAAATATGTTAAAACACAGAAAAAGAAATTTTTATGCTTTATTCATTGGTTTTTAAACTATGGAGTATTTTACATTTCTCTAAATATTGTTAGATATGCAAATTCAAATCTATCAGCACTTCGGAACCTATGACATGAAGTTGAACAACTGTGGGACTGTCTGGCTGCTGAACTACTGGATGTAGTATTAAAGACGGGCGAAGGCTAGATCTCAAAGCTGGCATTTTGGTTTTTCGTTTCGCCTCTCCCCTGACTTGCAGGAAGTTCCGATGAAATTGTTACCTCCTCCTCGTCAATAGTTAAATATGAATTTGGTTGAGCTAAATACCTATGTGCATGTATAAGGTACTGTGAATTATTCTTTAGGTTTTCTTATCTTGTGCAAAGAGCATCATCTGTGAAATTCTTCCTTATTTATTTATTGTCTACATTTATCATTTTACTTTTGCACCTACTTATGTTTTAGTTAAATAAATATATTGTTTACTTTAGAACGAATGTATTATCTTTTGCCATACATGATGATATGCACTATCACTCCACTACCCACTCATGGGCTTGTTATAAAGTATTACAACCCAACAAATACAGGGATTGCATTTATGCGCTATAGTAGATTTTTTTTATGCAAATTTATAACACAAAGTGAAAATGTTGAGTCCCCTGGACCTAAATTTTGTTGTGGGGCAAGTTTTGAATTTTGTAACAATGGGATAGAATTTTGAATCACATGGGCCCAAATAACTTTAAGCAAAAAAAAAATGATAAAAATTTACAGAAAAGGGAGAAGAATTTTCTTTTCTGAAAAACTTCCTAAAAGAAATGCTTTAAAAAAACAAACTGAAAAATTTAATAATGATTTCATTACAAGGGCCAAATTTAAAAGAGGCCACTGAGGTTTTTTTCAATGCAACTAGAAAATTTTGAAAATAAAAAAAAAAAAATTTGCATGTAATTTGTATATACATTTTCAAAAAAAAATTAAAAAAAAGTTCTTATTTGCAAATAAGTCTAATATTTGTTAGATTCTTTACTTAAATGTCATTTTTCACTTGAAATCAAAAGAACTCATTTGTTTAACTGCAGGACCCACATTTTTCTCATTAATGGTTCCCAGAGACTCAAGTTGGAAAGATTTCAGTGAGAACACTGAAATATCATGATTTTTACATTATTCAACATGATGCCTCCCCTCCCCCAAAAAGAACAATTGCAACAAATATTCCATAAAAAACAGATTCCTTGTTTTTATGTCTAAAATTTTGGAAGCACAAAGTAAAATCAACCATACTATCAAAATAGCTGGTGTCATCTTCAGAATCTAGCTGTGGCACAAATTCTGCTTTCTGGCGCAAAAGGCTATTCCAGTCTATTTCTTCAAAGAAGTGATGCTCCTTGACTTCTTGTGCTCCTCCTGTGCCTAATCGTTCTAGTGGATTTTGCTGCAATAACAGAGAAATAAGCTCTTTGGCATCATCTGTGGCTGGCCATTCATTTTCTGCGGGCCATTCTATTTCATCTAAAATATAAAACATTTGTCCAAAATGAATGCACAAAGCTTAAATGAAGAAAATTACATGATACAGATCAAACCATTATTACAAATTTAATTTTAGACTTCAAAATTGAATGTTACAATTTACAACAAGAAATTACTGAATAGGAAAAAAAAAACATTCACTATTCCTAAATTTAAAAGCTATTAAAAAAAATTAGTGTTAATCCACAATTATTTAGAATTAAACTAGTTTCATAGTTCCCAATTATAAAAAGTGTCAAAAAAAAATTTTTTATGAATTATTTTTTGCTGGTAGCATTGTATTTGAAATGGAAGTTACAACATTATTTGTTTTGGTTTGGTGTGCTACGGTCTACTTTTAGTTACATGAGGGCTAATGAGACCGGGACCTACTGCTTAAAGCCGATTCCGAGCGGCTACGAACTTCCATTCCACAGTGGGATTCGAACCCACAAACTCCAATTCCGAAGGTCAGCACCCAACCATCCGGCCATCGTTCGGCAGTTACAACATTATAAGAAATTAAATAAATGTATATCTGAAACTTTACAAACAGAGCTAAAAATAAGAGTTTTGCTGCAAGCTTCTTTAAACTCTTCTAAATATGTTATATAACATTGGTTTACACCTCATGTTTGGGACAGAAATCATCAAATATCAGAATTCACAACAATAAGCATTCTGGTAATTAATAAACTAACTTTTACTGTGATTTAGGTAATTATATATCCAATTAAAAATGCATCTCGTATATGTTCATATAAAAGTGTGAGTTACCAGCAATAATGATTGATTTCTTAGAAGGTTTGGTTTGGAGCGCTACGGTCTACTGTTTTGCACACGAGGGCTAATGAGACCGGGACCTACTGCTTAAAGCTGATTCCGAACGGCTACCAACATCCATGCCAGAGTGGGATTCCAACCCACAAACTCTTGTACCGACGATCAGTGTGTAGTAAGTAGATAGTATATATTTATAAAGTTAAATCATAATGATCAATGTAAATTATTTTCACAAGTAAAAATATTGCCTCTGCTCTTACCTAGATGGCAGCACATCATGGATAGCTCAGGATGTAACTGAATGGTGAAGAATCGATTCAAATAGAAAGTGGAATAATATTTTCAAATTACTTATTAATATTCTTTTAGTCATGTATTTATATTTAAAACACATGTTAAAATTTTCATACAATTGGTTGTACTTAATTGCATTTTTATTATAATATTGTTTTAATGTAAAATATCGATTTTTCACTTGTTTGGAGTTTTTGTAACTATAACCGCGTGTTAACTGTGTTTACTATTTTGAGCGAAGCGTGGTTCACAGTCGGTACTTTTGGCACAAGTGATGTCGCATGAATTTTCTTTCCACGCAGTTTTGTTGTGCAAATAATAAGTGAAGTTTTTTTTTTAATTGGCTGGCTGTTGATTCGTTGATCAAGATTACATGCAACCTGTACAACACATAATTAATAAGTGCCCTAACCAATCAGCCAGCATTCGGCTGATTTCTTAGAAGAGTTGTTATTAACGTTTCACATAAGATTTCCAACTATACTTTCAAATACCAGTGTCTTCACTATTTAGTGATTCAACAATGGAATAATTGTGAACTATTTTTGAGCCATTTCTATTTTACTTACCATTAATAACATGAGCAAATAACTCTTCAGGAGTTTCTCCAAAAAATGGAACACATCCAACAAGGAATTCATACAGAATGATACCCATGGACCACCAATCTACTGGCTTTCCTAGAGAAAGATAAAAAAATAAGTATTTATGTGTAATATACAGGGTATCTGCCAAAATAAATTTTTTTAAATTCATGACTTTTCATGACTTTCCCTGATTTAGCGGATCATTTTCCATGACTTTAAAAAGCTTTCGTTAAAGTATATATGAATAAAACTTCTGATGTACATACAAATAAAATATATGTTTTTAGAGAAATTACAGGAATTTTATCATAAAAACTATAAACTTACATTATAAGTGTTAATAAACTCACATACATAAAAATAAATTGTTGTATCTACATACCTAAGTTTAATCATATAGCAATTTTTCAATCAAAATGCTTACAATTTGAATTCAGGGTACTTTGGTATTATCCAGGTGACCACGAATAATAGCCAAATGTAACCCTATAATGTTTATATACAATATCCCTAAAGATAAACTTATATTTTGTGCAAAAATCTTAACTAATTTTTATTAAAAAATAATTATTATATTAATAAAATTTTAATCTACAATTTAAGAAAAAACCAGAATAATATACATTTACCCACCCATTAAGCTTTCTTACTTTGAGTTTCCTTGGTGAACAAATTTTACTTGGCAATATTACTGACCAATTTTACTGGTCAATAAGATAATACATAAATATCAAACTCAGTAACTTCAACCAAATGACAAGTAAAAATAGAATTAAACAATTCAATGCATTTTTATTTAATCGGTAGTTTAGAGGATCCATGACTTTCCATGACTTTTACTCATTTTACTTGAAAAATCAAGACTTTCCATGACAAAATTAATCCATTGTCTAAATCCATGATTTCCCCTGACTTTCCAGGTGTGCGGAAACCATGAATATATCAGAATTATTACACTTAGAATATCTCTCTAAAATTCCCCCTTTTTTCCATTCTAAATTTTCATATCTATTTTCCCAGCTGTCTGATATATTATTTAAAGGAGTGTATGCTTAAAATTATTTCTACCTGTCTCCCAAAACTAACACGACATAAATGCTGATTTTCTGTCCACTTGTCACATTTTCCAGCTGTCTCAATAAAATGATTCATCAGGGTTCCTACTCTTTTTCCAGAACAAAAATTAAGGACTTTTTAAGGACTTTCTATGGACTAAAGTAACTTTTTATAAGGACCTACTTGAAATACACAGCATAACCACATAAACCCTATTTCCTAAGAAACATATTTTAATAATTATGAACCAGACAAGGCATGTTCAATAAATGCCCTATAATATTTCAGAATTAAGTGTTTAAAAATAACTAAAAATTAATATAAGATAAATATATTTGACAAAAACATTTTGAAAAATGTACATCTAAAGTTTGAATGATCAAATTAAAAATAAATTTTGAATAAAATATAATATTATAAACAGTACTTTCTGAGGGTTTAAAAATACTCTGATATATATTTATGTGTTTATGTATATACTAGCTGATTATACCCAACGTTGCCTGGGAAAGAAGAAAGTTTTAGACTTTTCTATTACATTCAATGCAAAGAAAATTATACTGAAATATCTACAATCCCCCCCCCCAACCTTCATACTTCGTTTTTAATCTGCATGAATGTTGGCTATTAGGAAAGGGCAGCTGACTTTATAAACCTTTTCAGTATGCGAAAGATTTTTTGTCAAAAAAGTTTTATAGCTTATGACCATAAAAAGTATTAATAAACAAAATTTATTTTCATATTTAATTACTACAGAAATACACTGAAAACATAAGTATTTGAGGATAAAAGAATGTTATGAACATTAACAAATATTTTATATATTCTTTGACCAGTACTTATCACCTGTACTGGCATTTTTAATTAAAATCAATCTGGGGCAAGTTTAACTCCAAACTTACAAATCCAGTAAGTTTGGAGAGTGCAGCAAAAATAGATAGGAAATCATGTGACGACGAATAAGTTCCAATTTAAAAATTAAGGAGTTTTTAAGAACCTTTAATTATTAGACTTTAATTAATAGAACAAAAATTAAATAGTTTTAAGGGCCCTTAAAAATGAAAGCTAAAATTAAGGAGTTCTTAAGGACTTTTAAGGACTATGGAAACCCTGCAAATTGTCTACCTACCACCTATACAGTGCATAGAATGCTTTAGGAATAAACACATTTGGGACTGATGTTGGCCTCACAGCAAACAAATCACTTTATTTTGATCCCATGAGACTAAAGATTATTCAGCAATTTTTGGAGGCAAGAGTTTTCCTTGATTATTTAAGCTAGTTTGAAAGAAAAAAACAGTAGGAACTTTTATTATTGCAGAAGTAAAACCATTTTCCTGAGACAACTGAAAAATATGGCTAATGGACAGAAAATTAGCATTTATTCCAGCATTAGTTTTGAGAGATGAGTAAATAAATCGATGGGAAAATAAATCAAAAAACACTACTTTATCTAACATTTTATGGCTGAGAAATTAGACATTATAAAATGAAAAGAAAAAAAGGGAAAATGTTAGGTATCTATTAAAGGGGTAGAAATTTTAAAATATTATACATACATGTGTGTGTGTGTGTGTGTGTGTATATATATATATCATGTTTTGGATAAAGCAGTCACGAAGAGTCAATTATTGTCCTCCTAAAATCTTTGTTTATTCTTGATATTCCAGACATGAGACATCTTAAATACAAAGTACTATCGATACAAAGTCTGATATAAGAGTTACTGACATGGCGGCAGAATAAAGACTGTGAACTCTTTTCTAAAAATATAAAATCTTACACTATAGGGTTTTGGGGGTTATTTTTGTGGTTGACCAAAGTCATGTTTTGGGCGTTCTTGAACTTGTTCATTGGCCGTTGCACTTTTTTGTTTTATTTTTAATCTAGCCAAACAGATAGTGTGAGACGCTATCTTGTAGAGTGCAGGTGGCGCAAGTTATGTGACTATAGCGTCATCTGAGGATTAATCCATTTGAATTAACGACTTCTGTAACGTCAAAGGGGAATTAAAATTATGTCTTCATGGCCCACATCTATGAATTTGATGAATGCTGGAGTTTTCCACACTTAGGGTTCTTGTAGGGTTTTCCCTTATTACTTTTGTTTTCAGGGGGGCTTATTCCTAGATCTGTTCTTCCTATATTACAATATTCTCATATTACAATATTAATCCTTTTCCTATATTATATATATTTATATATAAGCACACACAATTGTAATGATAAAAATTTTGCATAATAAATTATTAAACTCTTAATTTTTCATCTTAATTTGGTGTAGAAATTTATTCAGAGTCAAGAACAGACAATGAACATAATCCTAATCTTTGCCTGTGAGTTCATGCACGGGCATATGATAGAGGCATATAATGCCATATCATCCTGTTTTCAAAGTTTATATTAGGCCCTGCAGCCATGAGAAAATGTTCTTTGCTTTATACTTGTACATGATTGTGGTTTAGATGCAATGTGCTTTAGAGTATCTGGGGGAAAAAAGGGTTAGTTCTTGTGTTACAGAGGATAAAAATTCTTTGATAACGACAGTTTAATTACTCCTCTGCTTTATGAATATACTATGTTTAATTAGTCTACATTATGAACCAGCTATTCAAAACCTATGGTCTGATTTGTTCTTCTATTATGGCATTTTAGAATTGTTACATATAAATATAATTTCATATAATTATAAATAGATGAACACATTAAGTTACAAAATTAAAAAAAAAATCTTACCATAACCCTGCCTCAAAATCACTTCAGGTGCAATATATTCAGGAGTACCATAAACTTGCTTATCGGTAAACTGTTTGGTCTCTCGATCAACATACCCTTCATATAAATTAGTTGCCACTAAAAAGGAGAATCCTGAATGAAGCATTTGAGAGTGACAAAACAAAATTTTTAAATAATGTATAAAAAAAGAGAAAAAAATGTGGCACAGGTTGACATTTAAATTTCCCTTTCTTCCAGATTTCTGGAAACCATAACACATTTTCAAATTAACCAAGTCTGCAAAACCACTGTTTTGTGGAAACTTGTTTATATCTTAATGGCTCTCTACTCTAGGATACGGACTTGGAACATGCTTACACGTGTAAACAAAAATTTCTGCTCATTGAATTTATTTCACAGATTATATTTACTTTTGTAGTGGGTACAATTACCCCCCTCTCCGTTTATTATAGGTGGCGCTAAGAGAGTCATCTAGTTTGTTTTTCTATAGTGCCAGTCATCTCTCTCAGTGTTCCTTATTTAAAATGTTTTGAAAGGAATATGTCACAAATTAAGGAAAATATCAAGAATAGTCAAGATCGTCGAAAAACCTATGCAAACAAATCAAGTAAAGCAAGCCCTAAATTTAAACCTGGTGATTTAGTTTGGGTAAAGCTTCAAGCGTAAAGTAAGTTACTTAATCACCCATCCCAGCTAACGCCATACGGGAAATGAATCCTGGTCATCAAGATAGCAATCCTGAATAATACAAGCGAAACAAACAAAACCAATCAAAGACAAATAAAAAAAAATCCTAACCCAAAAGCGAAACCATGAAAAAATACATAAGCTAAACTTTCCTTTCCTGTATTCACATAAACTTAATCCTTTTTTTTTTTTTTCCCCATTTATTTTCAGTTCCATTTTACTTTTTTACAAGATTTTATAATACATTTCCAAAACATCCCTTGGGCCACAAAAATACAGTTAGATAACATAATTAAATTTATACAATAAATAAAGATAAATCGTATATGCATCACAAACTCAACAAATCATTCAAGTATTAAATCAGAAATAAAATTCTTCTTTCCTGAAAATGGTCAAAATTGAGGAAATTCTATGTAGTATCGCAGATACCTTACATGCATCAGAGTGAGCAGCCTGTATCACCAAGTATCAAATAGAACAATTTGGTCTGGTCTGTTATAAATGCTAAAATCAAATTTACGTTATATGAAAATTTATTAAACATGAACCTATTGTATTACTTCTATATTTTAAAATCAAACAATCTGTTTCTAATTCTAGATGAACTTATTCAAACTCATACAATCTTAATAATTTTTTTACAAAAACTTATGGTATGATTAAAATTTTTGCAATGTATAACCAAAATGCACAAGTTGGCAGATATATCATAATACAGGGTCAAAAATGTTTGTACAGTGGACTTCACTTAATGTGATCAGTTTGGGACACAAATTTTAAAAACAATAACCATTTGATAACAATGAACGACATGCAAATTTAGATAAATTTTACCCCTCCCCCTTTGAATTCACAAGTACTAAATAAAATTAAAATCTCACCTTATATTTATGTACTGTATATTAATTATTTTTTAAAACATAAGAATTGTATACATAATTAAAATAATTGATCAATTGTTGACAGTCTATAATTTTTTTCTAAGAAGCTCATTGATAAATTGTTAGTAATCATAATGTTTTTTAAAGTCACAGGAGCGGTGTTGTACTCCATGTTTCAACCCTCTCAATGCATTTCTCATTTCAGCACTTGTAGGGGGTGGCTTAATATCAAGAGATTCTTCATCTGACTCATCAGTTCCATCATTTGTCTGTTTTCCTGTGACAATCTGACAGACTTCAGATTCTTTTAATGTGGAGATAGGTTTGTTTTGGAGTGCTACGGTCTACTTTCTGCAACACAAGGGCTAATGAGACCGGGACCTACAGCTTAAAGCCGATTCCGAACGGCTACTAACATCCATGCCATAGTGGGATTCAAACCCATGAACTAGACCGAAGAACTAGTACCGAACTAGAACTAGAACCGAAGGCTAGACCCTAACCAATCGGCCATCGTTCGGCCTTTTAATGTGGAAACTCAATCTTTTGTTTTAATGTTAAAACACTTAGCTTTCTGGCTGCCACGCCAACAAGCTGCATATAAGCGAGCAAGGCTTAAAATGTGAATACACTCCTTCTCAGTTCCGATAAAAGTGTTGCCTTCTGCTTATCTGACAACCATTGACCACCAGCAGGGTGTGTGTATTTCTGAAAAATTCCAGGAACATGTAATACCCCACTCCTTTGCACAGGTTTTACTAAACATCCTTCCTAATGTCTCTAGGTGGAAGAGGAAGAATTTTTGGATTCAAACAACAGCAAAGGGAAAGAAAAGAATGGGTTCTTTCTAAATACATTGTGAATATTCCCTTGCAAGTTAAAATGAGGTTCCAAAACTGATAACATTAACTGATGTAACGATCACATAAAGCAATTATTTTAACATACAAATAAATAGATAAAATCGGGACAAAGTGATTTCGATATAACAATAAGCCATTGATAATGATCACATTAAGCCAAATCCACTGTACTTGTAGTAAAACCAAGCACTGTTAACCCATTTAGGACTGAAATCACATATATGTGATCCCACAATTCTCTGTTGAAGGCTAGTACACACATTGGTATAACTGGAAATTGGAATGTTTCATTTAAATTTTTTAAATGACACTAGATAGTGTTTGAAGTCTGTTAGATTTTCAAATAATATTCCACAGAATGTTGACCTTCAATATACACTTTCAGCTGAGTTTTTCCCCCCTTTTGAAACAGGGAATTTCAAACAGGCAAACCACAATTAATAATAGAATGTATTCAATTCCTCTCAAGGGTTGTGATTTATCAACCTCTGAGTGTTTCTAGGAATTTTAAAACAAAATTAGACTTTAAGGAAAAAAATTGAGTGATCCTGGGGAAGGATTTTTTTTTTCTTTTCTGGCAGTCCTGAACAGGTTAAGTGACTTGATGAATTAGGTCCAAATATCAAAACAGGTTTACAATTTTGATAAAAAGTCAAATGTCTCATTTAATTCACCCAGAACATTGCAATTTTACCTGATGCAAAGTTACTTTTATTAGTTTTACTATTATATGTTTATAAGTTTGTTTAGGAAAGAATGAAATTGTCAATTTTTATAAAATCTAAAGGCTGAATTTCCTTTTATGATTACAATATTTATTCCAGGTACAGTCTGTATCAGTTATATGGTCAGCTTAGCAGTCCAGAAAAATCAGTCCATAAAAGTGGGGTGGCCATATATGCAGAACAATACAACCCTATTGTGCATATAAAGTGCATTTTAAATCCATAACCGAAGAGCCTTATTCACATTCCCGGTGACAAGTGCTGACGTTTTCTTTCTTGATCACCAATTTCAACACTTGAGGACCAAAGTTTGGCAGCTAAAATGTTGTTTAATGTCATCTGGGGAACCAAATTTGCTTTGGCAAAAATAATCTTTAAAAAGATTAGATTTTTTTAAATTTTCAATCAATTCATTTTTGGCAGCAAATGATAAAAATCTTTCTATTTGAAGACATAAATTAAAAAATAAACGTTCTTATTCATAACGTATGATCCACATGCAACAAAATTTTCCTTTACTTGTTTCGTCTCAATTTCAACTTAAGCAGGGAGAGATAACTTCAACCAATAAACAAACAGATGTCCACCTCTTGTCAGGGGACAAGAAAACTGAGAGAGGTGATGTCTACACAAACAAGAAAGGGGGAAAGGGAGGGAAATAAAGGCTTGAATTCAGGTCGTCTCCGATTTTGCAATGACTTTTTTTAAAAAAAAAAAAAAAAAAAAAAAAAAAAAAGGGGGGGGGGGGGAAATGGACACTTGTTGAAAACATGAAACTGGCCATATTACCAGTAACAAGAAAAAGAAAATGACTGTATAAGTGGTGCACTTTAACACATGTTTCCTATTAAGTTAGGCGGGATTTTAGAAAACTGACCATATAAGCAGGGTGACCTTATAAGTGGGTGACCATATAGCCAGTACTCACTGTATATTTTATGCACAAAAAAGTAAAATTAAGTTAAAAAAATAAATTTAAACTATTTTATGCATATTTAAATATGTAAATACAAATATAAAAATTCATTAATAATGAAATCTAAATAATCAAGACAATAATAGATAACTTATAATGTTTACTTACAGTTCATTAAACCCATTTTAGATAAACCAAAATCAGTCAGCTTTATGTGTCCCATAGATGTAATCAGTAAACTAAAGTTTAAAGACAAAAAGAAGACCAAAATACATTAAATATAAATTTTCAATATAAATAGTAAAAAGATTACAATTAGCTTAATTTTTCCAAGTACATAAAATTTAGAATTTATTGCCTTCAAAACTATTTATCATATATATATTTATGAATTTTTTGCACTTTTAAAGTATAGAACATTTTTAAGTATCAAACAAATAAATTAAAAAAAGTCTTTAACAAATCGTTATTAAACAAAAAAAATAAACAAGCAGGGAGAAAGCTATATTTCATTAAATAAACATGTTGGCAATAAACACAATTTTTTTCCTTTTAGAAACCTGAATTTATTTCACAGATTATATTTAATTTTGTAGTGGGTACAATTAATTCCCCTCTCCTTTTATTATAGGTGGCGCTAAGAGAGCCATCTAGTTTGTTTTTATATACAGGGTATCTGCCAAATTACAATTTTTCAAATCCATGACTTTCCCTGATTTAGCACATCATTTTCCATGACTTTAAAAAACTTTCGTTAAAGTATATAACAAGTAAGTAATAAAACTTCTGATGTACATACAAATGAAATATATGCTTTTAGAGAAATTACAGGAATTTTACCATAAAAAACTATAAACTTACTTTATAAGTGTTAATAAACTCGCATACATAAAAATAAATTGTTGTATCTACATACCTAAGTTTACTCATATAGCAATTTTTCAATCAAAATGTTTCCAATTTGAATTCAGGGTACTTTGGAATTATCAAGGTGACCATGAATAATATACATATGTAACCCTATAACATTTATATACAATATCCCTAGAGATAAACTTATATTTTGTGCAAAAATCTTAAATAAATTTTATTAAAAAAAACTTATTATACTAATAAAATTTTAATTTACAATTTAAGAAAAAACCAGAATAATATACATTTACCCAACCATTAAGCTTTCCTGCTTTGAGTTTCCATGGTGAACAAATTTTACTTGGCAATATGGTCAATAAGATAATACATAAATACCAAACTCAGCAACTTCAGCCAAATGACAAGTAAAAATAGAATTAAACAATTCAATGCATTTTTTAATCGGTAGTTTAGCGGATCCATGACTTTTACTCAATTTACTTGAAAAATCAAGACTTTCCATGACAAAATTAATCCATTGTCTAAATCCATGATTTTCCATGACTTTCCCTGACTTTCCAGGTGCACGGAAACCATGTAAATAATTTTTATTAATATAAATAAGTCTCCTAATCAAAAAAAGTTTAACTTCAACTGAAACATAAAACACAAGTGATAACAAAAGTTTGATAATAAGCCTTTTTAATTTATTTAAACTCTTTTCTTTGTATTCAAACTACTATGGTGGAAAATTTCAACCCAGAAGAAATTATTTCCAAACCCAGAAATATAATTGAAAAAAAACCAGAATTCTGGAGTGCCCCAGGAGCACAATTCCCCCTGAAAGGTGAACAATTGTTGAAATAGAATTTTAAACTGTTTTCTATTACTTAATTTAGGAGCCTGATACGAGTTTCAGGTGAACAAGAAAATTATGTAAAATATTAAACTATCACAAATTTTGACTCACTTATCAGGTTTCAGATCTCTATGAACAATTCCATAACTATGTAGATACTCCACAGCTAACACTGTTTCAGCAAAATAAAATCGAGCCAGATCAACCGGTAGAGGACCCATGTTTTTTAGCAAAGTAGCGCAATCACCACCTTCAACATACTCCATAACCATGCACAAATGTTTCTGAAAAATTGTAATGATAAAATTAGCATAACAGAAACGATAAATATAAAAATCAATACACTATGGTAAAAACTAACTGATAACTTTTCAGAGCCTATATTCATTTTTAGATATAAATAACAGAAATTAAAAGTGTTCTCCATTTGGCTTTTTTGTATATTCCCACATAAAGATGAATGAAACACTGACACATATGATATGCAAGTTTAGTTTGGTTTGGAGTGCTATGATCTAATTTTTGCAACATGAGAGCTAATGAGACCGGGAACTACAGCTTAAAGATGATTCTGAGCGGCTACGAACATTCATGCCATAGTACAATTCGAACCTACAAACTCTGGTACCAAAAGTCAGTACCCTAACCAATCGGCCATTGTTTGACTATGATATGCAAGATACAAAAAGGTAAGAGTTTAAACATTTCTTACCAATAGTAAATGCATAAACACAATGCAAACCTGTTTCACTGAGCACACCGGTTTTATTAAAATATCCATTTGATATTTTAATAAAATCCTGGATGTTAACCTAACAATTTGGACATCAATTTTACACTCAATGAAATTGGTAATCTCTTTAGAGTTTTTTTTTTTTTTAATTCACTCTATATTTTTTTAGAATAAACTATAAAAAAATTTTTACTTTAAGTTGTAGTGGCTAATGGCACTTGGATTATCCAAGCACATGAGCCAGAGGCTATTCGAATTAAGGCAAAAAGATGTGCTTTTGATTTTGATTAGCAGAACTGGGATGAAAAAACACTTTACTCAAGTAAGACCTTGTAATTTAGAACCAAGAACCAAGTAGAAGAACCCACTCCCCTCCCCCAGGATTGTCCTGCCACCTTCAGAGATATCATTTGGAAACTTGGAGGATATTGTAAACATGAATGTACTAGCATATAGCCCGTCATATTTAGGGATCTGTAAAATTTTAATTTTCCAGAATTGTAAAGTACCCTATGAGGCAGTTAAAATAATGGTTTGTTTTTTGGTTGAGAATTATCTTTCAACTAAAATAATCGATTAAAATTATGATATATGTACCTAATCTATTATTTAAGCCAAATATAAAAGAAAATTATTTAAGTAATATCTATGTTTAATGATAAAACATATGAAAATAATGCAGAAGATATTTAAATAATCTAAAATAAATGATTCAATGAGACGGTTAAAGGAACGACATCATAATGCTGGAAAAAACTATTTACCTATTTTAGAAAAAGTTATTTTTACTTAATTATTATGTGATAAATTGATAAATTTACTTGCCTGCTCTTTAAATGGGGCTTGATATAATGGCAATACATGAATTTAATAAAATAAAAATCATAAAATTTCAAAAAATAGTAAAAATTTATTTTAAAAATAATAAAACTTTAAAAATAATAAAACAACTTTAGGAATAAGAATTCAAAAGAAAAAGCAGAAATTATTAAATTAATTAGACATTTAGAAAACTTTGGCTGCGTCGGGGGTAGAACCATCAACCCGAGAACTACGACGAACAAATTGGCAGACATTCTACCCCATGTGCAGCATACACGTGGTAAAGGTTATGATTAGAGAATATGAGGGTCGACTAATAACAGTCTAGAATTATAAATATTGCGCTTTGCCCTCGCCATCCTATCAAGAATAATTTTAGTAAAGAATAAGAGGGAGAATAAGGCTTGAAATAATAGCATTAAATGCTTGAAAAGGAAGGGGGATGAGGTGGATTTCGAACTCGCTTTGAATTTTGCTAACCCTAACTCATAAAAATCCAATATGGATGCCTGTATCCATTCCAGGTACAACCGCTTCATAAATTTGCCGACAAACAACTTAGGCTATTATTATATAGGGGATTTTACATTCCCCAGATGCCATTAATGAACATAGTTGATCTGTAGTTGGTTTGAGCCTTGATCTCATATCCCTCTGGCTGTGAGATGTTGCCTTTACCAACTGAGCTAACGCAACTTTTTTTAGTGACACTTCCTGATTTTCATTTTAAATATCTGTAACAGTTTTGGAATTAAATAATAATAATAATTTGGTTTAGCTAAACCTTAAGTGTTTATTTTTTATTTTTTTATAATAATGACATTGCATTTAAATCTATTTCTCATACATAAATTTAAAATACCAATTACAATATTTAATTCATGGCTTTGTGATATAGACTTGAAACATGATAAAGAAAAATTTGCTAAATATGATGAAAACAAATTTAATAATTGATATAACAAACTAGTTAATTATTAGCTTACCTTTGTTTCAAAACTACAAAACATGCTGACAACAAAAGGATTATCTGTAAAGCTCATAATATCTCTCTCAGCATACACCTGCTCAACTTGATTCCTTAGTACTAAATTATGTTTGCTGATTTTCTTCATGGCAAATCGTAATCGTGTTTTTATATGTCGAACCAAATACACAGCTCTGTAATAAACATTCAAACATCAAATATTAAATTCTTAAAAAAATTTTTTGCATAAATTACATTACACAAATTTATTATATAGAAACCACCACTATTTTTGAACTATGACTACTGGCTTTCCCAAAAGCTCTTTTTATAGCTTCAATATTTGAATAATCAAGCTTTTTAATTTGATTTTAATTACCCATTAAAATATATATTAGTGTCAGGGTTGGAAAAAAAATCATGATTTAAAAAAAAAATCAAAAGAATCAGATTTATTTGATTTAAATCAGATTTTTTTTTTTCTGAAAACTAATTTTAATTGTTGTTTTTATGTTTTTTGCAATATACATAGAATAGTTTGTTATAAGAAGTAACATCTTATCTATCTAGTCTATTCTACACACTGATTACCTAAAATTAAATATATAAATTTTATTCTCAATACATTCCATTATTTTGTAATTGGATAGTGCAAACTCAATAAGATGTCAATTTAAAGAACAAATTAAATATTCTTTTAATGCCAACTATCTATTTTAAATAAACAAATCCCCAATTATTTCAATATTTTTTTAAAGCACCGAATGATGGATTTAATTGTTTCAATAAAAACACTCGCTTTGATACTTTATCGACTCCTAATTAGTTATGAAGGCTAGAATGAACAATACCAAAAGAAGAAAACTGTCATTTGGTAGACAAACTAGATTTCAAGTTCTGTAATACTCTCTTTACCTCCCATGACATAAAATGAATTCCACCAGTCATAATTAATCATTGTACTACCCCTACTACATACATTCTGATAACAACCCCTAAATTCTTGGAAGGCACATGCTATCTATTGACACTTATTTACTTATTGGTATTACTGTGCTGACAGATTCCCAATTCTCCTGTCTTTGGAATAGAGGTTTTAAAAGAAGTAAAAAAAAAAAATAATTTAAATCAATGATTTTTTCAAAAAAAAAAATCAACTGATTTAAATCATGCCAACCCTTACTAGTGTGTATGTAAATATATATAACAATTAATCATGATTCCACTTAATAGATATAATTTTTTTCAAATTTAGATACTCAGGTTAAACTTATTTCACCTTAATTAAATAATAGTGCACACTATAAGTCTTTATATTAATAAATTTAAACTATAATAGGAATGGATAAATTATATACAGGATATATATGTAACAACCATAGCCATCACAACATCAACACTAACGGAATGTAGTCGTTGAACAGCTTCGATTATCCCTATTTCACATGATTACAATGAAAGCAGACTTGCAACTGCTGAGGTACTTTGAAAAAGGTGAGAAAAGTGACAAATAATACAGAATAAGCGACTAAAAAGTGACTAAACATTGAAAAAAAAAAGCGATTTTATTTCTCCTCTTGATTACAGATGCTATTATTAAGATTTTTCTATTTATTTTAACTCTAAATCAAATGATTCATGCAAGACATGATTTTAGTGTCAAATAAAAAAAAGGTTAAAAATTTTGTTTAACATAACTAAACATTGCTTTTTATTCAAGAATATGTATGAATTAGATTTGAATACATACAATACATTAATTTTATAATCACATTTTTCTACATATATTAATGATGTTTGGTTGGTTGGTTGGTTTGGGAGCGCTACGGTCTATTTTTTGCAACACGAGGGATAACGAGACTGGGACCTACTGCTTAAAGCCAATTCCGAACGGCTACGAACATCCATGCCATAGTGGGATTCGAACCCACAAACTCCGTTTCCGAAGGCTAGCACCCTAACCATTCGGCCATTGTTCGGCTTAATAATGTTTGGAAATATGTACATAGCTGGATTAGAGTATCGAAATAAAAATTGCGAAGTAAAAGAAAAAGAGAAATGTGTGCTTTGACGTAAGTTACTTTAATGTATTAAATGTACATTTCAGGAACTTCTTTACGACTATTTAAAATCACTAAATTCTGGAAACCATGACTAATTACATTTTAATAAGAAAAATAAGATTAGAGCATCACATTTTTGGTCTTTTATTAAAATATTTTTTTATTAATTCAGATTTTCTTTTTTCAACAACAGAAAGAACCGGAAATCCAGACAGGGTCCGAAATAGCCCTACGGGATGATGGTACTTGGAAAGAGAGGTGGGTCTGAACAGCCAAGGGGTGATGTACTTGTAAGATGTCATTGCATTAACCAAGTTTTTTCCTCCCACCAGTAGCTATTCAACCAACGATTCAAAAATGTACTTACCCAAGGTCATCTGCCAACCTACAAGAGCCGCAATGCAAAATAATACAGAAGGTTTCTATTTAGTCGTATCGAGTGATTGTAGCGTTTGTGCTAAGAACGAAATACGGTTCAGTACATTGTCGGACCCCATGATACACCATGAAAAAAGTTATCAATTGTAAAAAAAGCGATTAAAGGTGAAAAAAGTGACAGAATTGCAAGCCTGTGAAAGCACATATCAAAGAACAACTCGAACCACCAGAATCACACCAAACAGCAACCTTTTGAACCTCGGTGCTCGCCTATTTAAAAACATTTCAAAACCATAATCAACGTCAAGAGACAGCCAATCATGCCGCATAAAAAGTTCTTGCGAATTCTAAAAACCCATCCCACTGACAGAGTGCCATGTGCAAATCCCCAAAACCAGGAAAACACCACCATTTTAAAAGAATTGACATTTAGAATTTTGAAACCAAAACCAAAATATTTTAAGCAACGCACCCCATTATTACAAATATATACAGAACAACATTATGTATAGGATCTATTTTTGCTTTTAAAAATATGTTGTGATATACTTGTGCTTAAGGTCAGAGATATTTATATACTGTTTGTTTACCACAAGAATAGCTCCCACCAACTTTCTTAATTGTTCAAATATATCTTATAAACCATTCTGGTTTCCTACGGCAACATACAGTCACAGAAAGTTAGGGTAAGAGCTATCTTTGTCAATGACATACTTTTGAATCGTGTAATCAAATGTAAAAAGAATACATTTATGTAATATGTATATAAATATATTAAAATACTAACCCATAAGCTCCATTACTTATTAATTTGACTGTCTCAAAATCACTTTCATTTGGAGGTTTGGATTTTGGAAAGATATCTTGGCTAGTTTTCTGGGAAAAAGAAAATGTCAATAAATAACATATCTTTTAATACAAAAAAAAAGTAAATTTTATTATTTAAATTCTATTTTTAAATAATAGTTTGCTTTTATCATATTTTGAGACCATAAAACACACCCCAAATTTATTAAACGATTTTTAGAAAATAATTTCTTTTTAGGTGTACGATCATATCTTCAAATTTTTACTTAATTTTTCAATGAAATAGTTAAAACTACAGAGACGTGAAGAAAATTATATTTTCAATCTTTAATATCAAATACTTGACCATTGCATTAAAATTTTAAAAAAATTTATTGAAAAAAAATGTATGTGAAAATTTACATTACACTGAAATTTTCTTGGGCTAATTTTATTAACAGTTTGGTCCAGTAATTTACTTTCTCTAGCTTTGATATACTAGATAAAATTCATTTTTAAAGATGGACTTCAAATTACAAATCAATTTTTCTATATGAAATAGTGTTTGTTATGGTCAGAAAAATATGATAATTTGTAAGAAATCTGTTTAGAAAAAAATTTACATGCAGCAATAAAAAAATTCTATCTATTAAAAAAAAATTATCAACACAAACCTCACGATAGTCAATTTGATCTAAATGGTCAAATTCAGCTGATAGATCTTGGCTCAGCTCTAAAAAGAGAATTATTTAATAGTACAAGTGTAGTGGAAAGTTTACAGATCTTTCTCAAAGTCAGTATGATTTTATGTCATATAGGCTTTAGGAAAGGCAATGAAACTTATTTTATACAAACTTGTTTGATTATTGTACAAGGTGCAACCAGAAAGTAAGTTTCCTGATATTTTTCCCTTTAAGGTAAACCTAATTAGCTGTGTCAATTGTGCATGCATAACAAATCTATGACGTATTATTCATATGCCAGCTGAACAAGTCTCAATTCGTGAAAGTAGCAGGGTAGCAGTGGTCCGAAATGATGAAACTCTAATTCCTTCTCCCGCTGCCTGCAAGGTTCGGTCAGTGATCTTGAATGGACAAAGCATTGTGTCAATTGAAATTCATCATCAGCTCTGTCAGGTCTATGAGCCGAAACTGACACCTGAACACAAAATTCAACGCTTAGGAGCAGCACTGACATTTCTGCTACGGTATCACGATGATGGCAACGAGTTCCTTGACAGGATCGTCACTCACAATGAGACTTAAATTTCACACTTTACCTCGGAAACCAAGCAGCAGTCAATGCATTGGCATCATAGTGGATCTTCGGTCAGGACCAAATTCAAACAGACGCTGTCGGTACAAAAAGGGGTGTGCACAGTGTTCTGGGACAGGAAGGCTGGTTCCATTCACAGAGGCACAGAGTTCTACGACAGATGTATACAAAAGTTGATCCCACAATACGACAAGTGTCTCAATTCTGGTGGTGGCTATGTTGAAAAATAGCTGAAACAATGCTGTACTTGTTGCCAATAAATATGTCTGTGAAAGTGTGAGTTCTTTTTTTCTTTTAAATAGGGAAACTTACTTTCTGGATGCGCCTTGTACATAAAATATTTATTTTTAAAATTTTCAGTAAAGGTAGATAGATATCAACCACATTGGACTTCTCTAACTCAATACTAGCCTATAAGGAGAGTACATAATTTCAAAACTATATACTCCATATCAGTGTTTTCAAACTGGGTTCTGCATAACCATGGGGTCTCACAAGTGGTTTTAAGAAATGTAAACAAATACAACATAGACTGTAGTTACATATTAAATGCATTAGTTACATGCAATTATTTTGACCTCTACAAAACAAGATTTTGTGTTGGCAACAAACATTCTGCACTAAATGTGCTTTTAGCAACAGCTATAACTGTTTTGCCTGCACAGCCTATCTTGCACTATCTTGGTGCAATTTAGAACAACTAATTTATGTGAAAATTGTTTTCTAAAAATGTGGCAACAACAACAATGTATTAGAACACAATCCAGAATATGAAATATGATTGTAGATCGCATTTATAAAGCTTGATTTCAATTGCTTTCAATCTGCTTTCATTTCGTTATATGTGTAAAGAAATTGTAGCATCACGCTACTGTAAAACTATTTTAAATTGTATTTGTTTGTGTATTACGGCTCGCTCTGATGTCAGTCAAACGTACTCTTTGCTATCTGGGGGGTCCCCATGCGTCCATTATCTCCTCCCTAACCTCTTCTCTAGAAAGACAGAGAGGGGGTGAGGGGGATTGAGAATGATGTCACGAGGGACAAGTGTCATTTGGTATGAGAGAAGACACTGACAGTGGTTGTCCGGCAGGCGAGCAGGAAAGAGCCATGCCGAGAATTACATGATCAGGCTTGAAACTGCTAAGGTACTTTCAAAAAGGTGAGAAAAGTGATATATAATACAGAATAAGTGACTAAAAAGTGGCTAAACATTGAAAAAAAAAAGCGATTTTTTTTTCTCCTCCTGATTACAGATACTATTACTAAGATTTTTCTATTTATTTTAACTCTAAATCAAATGATTCATGCAAGACATGATTTTAGCATCAATACAAAAAAGGTAAAAAATTTTATTTAACACAACTCAACATGGCTTTTTATTCAAGAAAATCTATAAATTAGATTTGAATACATACAATACATTAATTTTACAATCCCAATTTTCTGCATATATTAATGATGTTTTGAAATATGTACATAGCAAGATTAGAGTATCTAAACAAAAATTGTGAAAAAAAAAGAGAAATGGGTGCTTTGACATAAATTACTTTAATGTATTAAATGTACATTTCAGTACAAATGTAGATTCACAGGAACTTCTTTACTTTTTAAAATCAGTAAATTCTGGAAACCATATGACTTAATTACATTTTAATAAGAAAAATAAGATTAGAGCATCACATTTTTGGTATTTTATTAAAATATTTTGTTATTAATTCAGATTTTCTTTTTTCACCAACAGATTTTTGCTGTGATACACCATGAAAAAAGTGACTGTTTACTTAAAAAAGTGACTAAAAGTGATCAATTGTAAAAAAAAAAGAGAGACTAAAGGTGGGAAAAGTGACAGAATTGCAAGCCTGATTTGCTTTCATT
Source organism: Pardosa pseudoannulata (assembly GCA_032207245.1). NCBI lineage: Eukaryota > Metazoa > Arthropoda > Arachnida > Araneae > Lycosidae > Pardosa > Pardosa pseudoannulata. The sequence continues at coordinate 70,532,731 of CM063507.1, read as the reverse complement.
TCTTTACATGTGTAAAGAAATGATACATCCATGTCATGGTAGGGTTCAAACCCACAAACTTCAGTACCAAAGATCAGCATCCTAAACATTCAGCCATCATTCGAATGGAATAAAAATTATAGTTCATAAGATTACATAACGCATATGCACATTTCTTTCCTTTTTACCATACATTATGAGGACATCCTGAGGTAGGAATAAAATCAAAAAACAAAGGGTAAAACTCCAAATTTTGTAAGTAAAATTTTCTGCTAACATAAGAATTGATATAAAAAATGTTTGGGAACAATCAGTAATGAATAAAAAGCTGAAAATGCACAGATTCTAATCAATAATTTACCTGCTAATGGATCTCTATTTAATCCCAATTTACTGATTATGTACTTTGGAATGTCAGATGTAACACCTTGCTGAACTTTGGCATGTCCTTCAGCAGCCTCGAGTAACCGATAAAATTCTTCTGGATCAAATTCCTATAAACATTTGGGGGAAACTCGTTAAAAAAGAAGAACTGCACTTATGGACATTCATAAGTGTCCTTTTTAAAAAAAGAAAATTAATTTTATTATGAAATTATATCAGTTAATTTATCACCTTTATTCTTTAAAAGAGGCATTTGCATACAAATAGATGTTAAAACCAAACTTGACAGTTTTAAATTGTTAATTTCAGAGGGTTTTACTATTAGATGCAATGCCCACTTTAGAAGATGCATTTTTACTAGCAATTATTTACTGCAGGTTACTGAATAGAGCTTCAACTGCAAAATGACTAGTGGTGTCTTTACCAACTTGTATGGCTGTATGGCTTCGGCCGGGTCAGCTTAGGAATTCCCTTACCAACTTGTAACTTTAAATTACTCTAAAGCCAAAAATTCCATAGAGGGAATTGATAGAACAGGGTTCCCACTCTCTTTCCAGAACAAAAAATAAGGACTTTAAAGGACATTCTAAGGACCAAAATAACTTTTTATAAGGACCTACTTGAAATACATAACATAAACCCTATTTCCTGAGGAACATATTTTAATGATTATGAACCAGACAGGGCATGTTCAATAAATGCCCTACCATATTTCAGAATTAAGTTTTTTAAAATGCTTAAAAATAAACAGTACTTTCTGAGGGTTTAAAAAACGACATATATACATATCAGTCATTATATATATATATATATATATATATATATATATATATATACACACACACACACACACACACACACACACACACACATATACTAGTTGATTATACCGAATGTTGCCTGGGAAAGCTGAAAGTTTGACTTTCCTATTACATTGAATGCAAGGAAAATTAAGCTTCCATAACTGAACTACTTCCATACTAACCTACATCCTCCATGCTTCGTTTAATTAAAATCTGCATGACTGTTAGTTATTAGGAAAGAGCAGCTGACTTTCTGCTTTAAACCTTTTAAATATATGAAAGATTATTTGTCAAATAAGTAACTAAGAAAAAACTGTCATAAGAAAACTGATAGAAAATCACATGACGATGATGGATCTTGCAGACGGAGAAATTAATCGCATTCCAATTTAAAAATTTAGGAGTTTTTAAGGACCTTTGATAAAAATTAAGTAGTGTAAGGGCCCTTAAAAATGAAAGCTAAAATTAAGGAGCTTTAAGGACCTTTAAGAATCATGGGAACCCTGTAGAAGATTTATAATCCCCTTAGAGAACTAAAATTGTTGTTTCTAATCATCTTTTTTTAAACTGTCAGAAGCAAAGACATTGTACAGTTGTTGTAGGCTATGAGAAAATATTATTTCTGTTTTATTTATTATTAAGTGCTCTGTTATGAAGTGACATAAATAAAATACTAAAGTATAAATTGAGAAATAATTAATGAAGAGCAATTTCAATACACCATTACCTTATAAACTAGAAAACAGCTGCTATACACTCCAACTTTTAAAACTAACTTTATTAAAGTAAACTTTAAAATTTAAGTTCTATTACTCTTAAACTAGTATTTGCATCAATAATCATTATTTACAAGAATACAAAGTTTTTAAAGCAATGAGGAAGATAGGGATAATGTTTCAAATTGGGGACATTGTGGAAATGTACATAATTTTCCCACCTTCCTTTTAAAGACTAATATCCCTTAAACAAAACAACAGTAGGCTAAACATACAAAAAAAAAATTAATACACAACCTTAAGAGGTTAATAATATTTAATTGTAACATTTGTAACTTAATTTATATTTGTATATAACAAAATTATTTATATTTTTATAATTTATGCATTTTTTCTACAAAACTATTACATGTGGTCTTTATTAACTTTTTAAAAAATTCCTTATCAAAATATTAATAACAGTATTATACAACAACATTTTAAAAAATATTGAACCATCAATCTTGTATATTTGGCCTAGTATTGCAATCACTTGTGTTCACCACAGTTTCTATACTGCACAGCCATTGACAGCCAGCAACTCTCTTTTATAGAGACTAGTTCTTTTGCTGGTTGTGAAAGCTCTCCTTTGACCCGAAAAATCACATATGTACATCTTTCAACTCTTATGGATAATTTGTACTCAATATAGATTAGCTTGGCTTGGTTTGCAGTGCTACGGTCTACTTTTTGCAACACGAGGGCTAATGAGACTGGGACCTACAGCTTAAAGCCGATTCTGAACAGCTACGAACATCCCTGCACAGTGGGATTCGAACCCACGAACTCCGGTACCGAAGGCCAGCACCCTAATGTACTCAATATAGAAAAGGCAAATAATTTACCAAATCATGGATCAGTGCTAAAAAATAAGGATTTCCAAATTTTTTAGACATATTTTCCCAAAATATGTAAACAGCATAATGCATATGTTTATTTTTTCTAATCTGTACATTTTGAATACATTTAATTATGTGATCTAATCTTGAATATATCAGACAATTAAGAAATTATAATAGGATTGCTTTATTCCTAATTGTTTGTTAGAACTACACTGATAAATATATCTGCTTACAAATATTTGCAAAATGTTTAGGGTCCCCCCCCCCAATGTATATTGATTTATGTATATTGAATTTTATAACTCTGTAATCAAATTATTTCCCATTTCACCTCACCATTTAGACCTTCCTTCATGTTTTTAAGATCATGATTCAAGAATCTTAGATATATTTTAAAAGTTGTACAGATTTTGGATATGTCTTATAATTATCAATAAAAAATTTATAATGTGTTTATTTATATTCTAAAAATATTATTTTATAATAGCTATAAATTAAGACAATGGTAAATTTACTACCTTTGCTTACAATACAGCATGGATTTAGTTGAATATTTATTATAGGGGGAGCATATATGTGACCAACATTAGCAGGGATGGACAAACTTTTTCAGCCTTGGGCCAAAAATCGAAAGAAAATAAGTTTGGCGGGCCAAGATAAATTTCTCTAAAATTTTAAAAACAATATACAAGTACCTAATGGTTTAAATATGTTAATGAGATGAATGAAATTGCAATTTCATTTTTAAAAGTTTCTTATACTGAGGTTCAAAGTGAGATGGACTGATTTTAAGGAATTATGCTAAATGTTCATCTGTCAGTTTACTTCTGAAATTATTCTTTCTAAGGTTCAAAGTTGAAAACACTTGTTCACATATAAGAAGCAAATATACTGCTGATCTTCTGGGCATGAGATAAGAAATTTGAGATATAATATTTAAACAAAGTAGAAAATGAGATGGATATATAATGTATAAATATATGTTTCTTTTAATTTGCCTCAGACCAGCAACTTAAAATTCTATTTGCGGCCAGATAAAACCTTCTGGCAGGCTGGAGTTTGTCCCTCCCTGCACTAGAGCAACACAAACGAAGTGGGTCCTCTTAAAATAGAAACAGGGACCAAACAGATGATTCCTCCTCAGGCTTGGCTTGCTTCCTAAGAGGTATCATTTGGAAACTTGGAGGACATTGTGATCACAAACCTATTTTATATACCACAATAACCATTAAGGAACACAGCAGATCTTTGGTTGACTCAAGCCTTAATCCCCAACCCCCTTGTTAGAAGATTGACACCTTTCCTGAATGAGCTACTGCAGCTAATTAATGCTACATTGTTGGTGCTAGATGCACCATGACAATACACTCAAGAGCCAAAACATTATCACCACCTGTCAATAACGTGTTGGCCTACCTTTGGCACGCAACATAGCTTCAACCTGCCTTGGCATGGATGCCACAAGTCCTTGGTAGATGGCCAGAGGCAGATTGTACCAGATATTCAAGTAACGGTTACACAAATCCAAGATAATGTGAATTGGTGGTGTTTGAACTCTGAGCTACCATCCCATGACATCCCAAATGTGTTCTATCGGATTGAGATCCAGTGAGTTAGGAGGCCAGGACATTAACTGAAATTCAGCATCATATTCCTGGAAACACTCCAAAACAATTTTAGCCTTGTAACACAAGCATTGTCTTGTTGGAACATTCCATTTCCAGCTGCAAAAACAAAGACCATGTAAGGGTGCAACTGGTCTGCAATGATGTTCAGATACCCTGTAGCATTCATGGTCAGCTCTACCACAACCACAAGTCCCAGAGACGCCCAAGAGAACATCCCTCAAAGCATAATACAGCCACCACCGGCCGGTGTGATCTACTGTACATTGAGGGAGCAACTGTTCACCTGGAAGATGGCGTATCCTGACACGGCCATCGGCATGATGAATGACAAACCATGATTCATCTGACCAGGCAACTTTCTCCCACTGATCCATGGACCAGTTGCAATGTTCCCGGGCCCAGCATAGACACAGTTGGCGTTGACACGTGGTCAGCAAAGGCACACGAGTGGGACTTTTGCTGCATAGTCCCCTATCCAAAAGTGTCTGCTGAACAGTGTGCTCCAATACTATTCTACTTGTCCCTACATTGTATTGGGTTGTCAGCTGAGCCACTGTCTGGCTCTGGATTTGCTTCACCATGCGAGACGTCTCCAACGATCTTTTTCTTTGATAGCATGTGGACGTCCAACACCATGTCATTTACTGCTGGTTTCTCCGGCATTCATCCATTTTGCATAAGTACTAACAACTGTAGATCATGAACAACCCATAAGTCATGCAGTTTTGGAAATACTTGTTCCGAGCCTTCAAGCCATTATAATCTGCCCTCTATCAAAACCTCTTAGATCCGCAACCTTTCCCATCATACACAGAAGTAAGTGAAAGAATAATTCTTCAGACTCTCCAGCAGCAGTTAAATAACACTTTCACCTGATCATGTGCCTTCCACGTCATCCCGGCGAGTTCATTGCAAAATGTAGGGGTGGTCATAATATTTTGGCTCTTGAGTGTAAATAGGCTGTATAGCAACACTATAAAGTGCTACAGAATACTTTGGGACTATTGTTGTAGGGTATACAAACATATCTAATAGTATTAACTACTCAGATTAAATTAAGAAGCTTAACGAGAGAGAGAATACTTACTAAGCACTCTAGAAGACGAGCTGGGCGGGAAATAATGACTAGTAATTTTTTTATCAGCCCTTTTAAATAATGGGCAGCTTCAGGAGATTTCTCTTGGCACTAGCATAATAGAAAATACAGTAATTCACTTTAAAAAACATATAAGATACACATAATATATAAGATATAAAATTTGTATTACTGTATATTTCTGCGTATAAGTTGGTAATTTTTAGAGTCTTTTATAGACTTAAAGTGGGAGATCAGCTTATGTATGGATCCATAGAACAGATGATGCCTTCTTGGCAGTGTTTTTTGGTTAGCAAGAAAAGTTGGCAAATTAGCAAAAATAAATGAAAATGAAAGGGTTTAAAAAAATAAAATAAAATAAATAATAACAAAAATAAAATATATAATGACAAAACATAAATTTGCAAATATTTTGAAATGAAAAAAAAAACTAGAAACTTTAAATTTAAAATGACTTTTGCACTAAAATAGCAGTACTACATCTGCAGTGGATCAGCTAATTTTCTAAAAAAGTATGTCCTACGCAAGCCAGAAACCATCTATACATTAACAAAAATATCACTTTTTAATTTTTTTTTTTTTTTTAAGTTTATATTGCTTAAATTTATAAAAGAGGGCAACCTTCAGATAGTATTACTAGAGTTTACCTCAAGACAAATACTAAAACATTTGTATCTGTCTCGAGGTACAACTGATTTTCTACCTCCACAGTTCTTGCACTACTTGCCGCAGAAAAAAAGGTTATGATGTAGCATTTTACTTTACAGCAATTTGATTCCAAAATATTTCTTCCATTTTAACTCCTTGGCGACATTTGACTTCTTGACGATATATTTGAATGTTACAGAAATCTTTTATTTTCATTTTGGCTTATATACAAACTCTGAACTTTGGGTAAAGTTTTGAAGAAAAATTGCACTCTCGACTTACACCCAGATGGGCTTATATTTGAAAAGAAATCGAAAGTCAAGATTGAAAAAGTATTTCCACATTTTAAAACAGAAAACAAGATTTTAAACTCCTGAATTTAAGACTTGTTGAAAATTTTTTACAGTAATCAACTTCACTACTCTTAATCTTTCATTTGTTTGAAAACGACTATTTCAAAGAGAACTGCATAGATATAAAGTGTTATGCAAACAAACTGTTCTCCTAGAGTTGCTAGAAGGCTCGTTCAAGGAATCTCAGGCAAAATAAGATTTTCATTTGTCAAGCATAAGTAGTTTGGCATTCTGTGTACATTTGTGTAAACAGGATAACTTAATAATATGGCAAATTTGATTTAATAGTTTTTTTTTTCCTTTTAAATAATTATCTGTTCTTGAAAACATGGTTGATTACAGCTAATAATTTATTCTAAGTTCCATGTATTTTCAAGCTATTTACAAATTATCTTACGGGAAACATCAGACAAAAGTACCCATTATGGCATGTTATCTAAATTAAAACTGATTATCAATATACTCCTACATAATTTCACTTATAAATACTATATATTTCACATATAAAACTATTATCAAATTAATTCACTTCTTCTCATACAATGCTTGACATTAATTGAATACATTTTTTAAAGCCCCACAGCTATGTTTCAGAACATAAACTTCTACGGAAATGCATTTCTTCACATGGCAATTATTAAACCTATTTTGATACTAGCTTAAATTTCCTTAAACTCTACTATGATCATTTTGTTTTCCTACCCTTAACTCCGACTCTTCAGGATTTTCATTTAAATATTTCACAATTTTTATTAATTAAATGGGGGGGGGTTTGGAAGGGAATCAGAGTGGGGCAACCAGAGTGATCAGTTACATCCCTGATGATCCTATATAACAGGGGTGGCCAAACTTTTGGAATCCGTGGTCTACTCCACATTTAAAAAATCGAAGGCAGTCTACCAATGTCAGAGCTAAATTATCGTAACGTACATGTTTATATATTTATTTCCAGTAACAAGAAAAAATAGTAAATTATTTAATTTTTCTAAAAAACTTAATATTTACAAAATAAAAATTTACTGGCGAAAATAATCAAAGTATTCATATATCAAAAAATGACCATCCTTGTGACATCACAAATCACGTGCACCAATGGGGCATAAATTATGAACCAGGGATGCCATTACAAAGCTCCAAAAAGCTTCAAAAGCTTAAAGTTGCCAAAAGTCTCCAGTGACGTCAGACATTGCCTGAAAAGTCGCCAAGTTTAGCAATAAAAACCGTGGTATGTATATCGATTCAGTACCCTATAATGATTATATTGTACTGATTTGATTATATTATAATCTAAGCATCCCATTTTGTCAAGTTGTTTCTATTTATTTCTCCACTGTAAAACGACAGATTCATTGTATTATTTTGCACAGTTTGTTTAGGTTTTAAAGCATAAACTGTAGTAAATTTTTATTTTAAATAATTCATTAATTCTATGTCATAAGTCATAGATTAAACTGTTAATATCCAAGGTTATTATCGGGGTACTTGCACAGAGTACCTAAAATGCCTTCGCGGTCGACATCTTGACCACCCCTGCTATATCAATGGATATCTTAAACACACGAGCCAGGCATAACTGACATAATACTTTATAATATAACCACAGTAAGCAGATATTCATAATTTGGAAGCAGGAACCCAGCAGAAGTTCTCCCCACCTCTAAGGCTTGGCCTGTCACTTCTGTATCATTTGAACTTTGACATTGCAACAATGAACCAATTTTACATGACCCAGTCACTATTAATGAGCATAATGGTCTTTGACAGGCTTAAGTCTCAAAATCACAACCATGCACTTATTTTATATACCTTTAACCCTGACCTACCACAATTCATTTGGTATACTTTCACATCAGCTAATGTGTATTTTCCACCTTGGTGTTGCCAAATGCTATACAAATAACATTGATTTTAATAACTAACAAATAAATATAGAAAGATCATACAGAATAAAAAGATTTTAGAACAAATTAAGATTATCTACTATATTAAGGATTACGAATAAGTTAATAAATTCTATTAATAAGAATTAAATATAAATTTGTGTACATTTAAATTAGCTGTGGTGTTTTAAAAAATGCATTCAATTAATGTCAAGCATTATATCAGTAAAAGTGAATTAATTATATAATAGTTTTATATGTGAAATATATAGTATTTATAAGTGAAATTATGCAGCAGTATATCGATAACCAGTTTTAATTTAGTTGACATGCCATAATGGGTACTTTTGTCTGATGTTTGACGTAAGATAATTTGTAAATAGTTTGAAGATAGATGGAACTTAGAATAAATTATTAGCTGTAATCAACCATGTTTTCAAGAAAAGATAAAAAAAAAATATATCAAATCAAATTTGCCATATTATTGAGTTATCCTGTTTACACAAATGTACACAGATCAGAATAAATAAATTACGAACAAACATATCTACAAACAATTAGCAAACTGTGTGTATGGAAGCTTCACATCATAATATAAATTATTGAAATAATGTTTTACACTTTTCAGCTAACAGAAAATGAGTGTTGAAATATTGACCTCTTGACACATAAAATTTTTAAAACATTTTAAGGCTCATTTACATTTTTAAATGTAATTATTGATACCTTAATTGCTAATACCTTAATAAATTAAGTGCACCCTTTAAGGAAACCATCTTATCATCAAAGAAGTTTAAAAAATTGCACAACTAAATTTTTTAAAAAAATAAAATAATAATTCAATCAAACACAAAATTTTAAAAAGACAATCTAATAATGTAGATTAATATTTAAAATGATAACATTAAATAAGTCAATTCAGAAGAGAAAAAAATGATACATAAATTATGTATTAAAAAAGATCATAAAAAGAAATGAAGTACTATACAAATAAGTTTAAGGTATCTGTCTACGTTAAAAACGTCATTTTTTGCCAAAATCATAACTTTTTTTTAAATTTCTCCATTGTAAAATTTCAACTTTACAGCTTCTAAATCTGTTTTTGTTTTGTCTCTACAGCATTTTAAAGAAAGTTACAGCTGTCAAAACAAAACGGAAGTAGCGACTTCAGAACCGGAAGTTGTGAATTTAAAGGCAAGCATTTTTTGGACAAAACTTTTTTAATTTTTATGAAGATTAGTTTAAACATTTTTCTAGTATTTTTAATTTGGCAATTAGAAAGTTTTGAAGCAAGAGAGTCTGGGGAATTTTAAACCTGTAGTCTGATTTTTTAATAGTTAAAGTTGCTATCATAAACTTCAAATGCGTTTTTCTCGGAACGGTATTTTTAATAAAATGGTGAAACTTGAAATGGGATTTCTCAAAAAGTTCTTAAAATATTTTGTTGAAAATTATTATGAGTGCTTTTGATAGTATTTAC